>CM040238.1:240804886-241152517 GCA_022545495.1 Chrysanthemum lavandulifolium | reverse complement strand
ATCAAGAATGAAGCTTTTCAACTGTGGAAAGATAGCTCGAAAGTGCCATCGAGGTCGAATATCACCTTGAAAACATTGCTCGAGCTATGTCTAACAACATGGATTGGCTCAACCTGAAGCAAACATCGACTTCACCAAACGGAACAACCCTCCATACTACACCGATCGGTCAAAACCTCTACCAACATTGGCCAACCAGATGAACCTAGGATCCCATTCGGATATTTCTTCAACAAAGACACGGAATTTCTTCTACACGGTGGCGATGGTTCAAGGAAATACGCTACATCGCTGACACTTCCATTCCAGTAGCCTATATACTCGAGCGCATAGCCATCGAGGAACGTGCCAATCACTTGTTCTCTCGACAAAGTGGACGCTGTACGCACCGAGATGCAATGTACGGATTCATCATTGGCCGGAACGTCAAGAATCTACTCTGGTGCCAGTTCGTAAGTCTCAACATGCGGTGTTCAAGATTAAGGATATCGCTGCCATCAAACACGTTGCTCTTTCATCTAAGTGGGACTACACTTTTCTCAAGAATATCGTAGTCAAACGTCAAGATGAAAAAGATTATGCATTCTCTGGTCGACTTTGATAATTTGTCTATCAACGACATCGAAGACATGTACCTTGCCAAAGTACAAGGTCGCATGAGACAATTTTCAACCAAGTACAACGTGAATTCATCAAGTCATTGCTCATCTTCATCGACGCATAGTCATCAAGGAACGTAGTAGATCTTCACCGGCGTTGAATCTTATCGACCGTGTCAAATTCACTTCACCTCCTAGATCTTCCCGACCTCAACCACTCTCAATATACACTCATCGGCCAAACCTTTCGGCGTCGTTTACCGCAGTTGAACTTCAAAGAAATTGCTTAATGGCGTGTAGTGAACTTCACAAGTCTGGGATTACACTTTGAAGATGGTTAGGGACTTGATTGGCCTATATGTTGAAGGACATACGTCACAAGATTGGGTCTCCTAAACGATGGAATTCTCGTGATCGAAGGGATGTGAGGAGGATCATCAAGATAATTGATGAAAGGTTGTTTCAAAGGATCGATTCGTAACATTGAACGCTTTGTTGGTGGTCGACCGGGATCAACATCACCGCTATCAACGCCTGCTCGCACTCTCGGCGACATCACCGCACTTCGGTACCCTTGAATTGTTTCCTTCATTATAAATTTGGATGTGTGATTATATATGCGATGGCTTGTGCACACATAATGTTGTACAACCCGTAATTTGCAAGAAAGGACCACGTAGTGCGCTCTGCCACAATCCTTATAAAAGGAGCGAAAGCTTTACTTTTGAGTAAAACCTATCAAACCTTTCATTTTTCAAGGTTTTGCTCAAAAGGACAAGTACTTCCCATATGATTTTCAAAACCTCAACCGCTTATATCACTAGTCGAGGGGAGTATTTGAATTAAAACTCGTTCACAAATTGTTCATAGTGGTCATCTTCCGCAACACTTCGAAATGGTCATATTTATTTCAACTTTTCAAAAATAACATTTTATATGCCATTTTGTGGGGAGAAAATTTATGTGATAAGAAATATGTTGTGTAAATGCAAATGAATCCTTGTGTAATAGACTTAACCAACGAATTGACGGTACTAAACTGTTAGTAACTCGAAAAGACTTATCCGGGACGGGTAATAATTTCAAGCTAGTTCGCTAGTAATGTAAACGTGTCTCGCAAAGGACTTGTCCGAGTAGAATGTACCATTCGAGAAACTCTTGGTAGACATGAACTCTGACGAGTATGACAACCTTTCAAGGCTTGTCTACACCTTCAAGGTATTTATTAGAGCAAGTTGTCACATAAAAGCTGACAATGTAACTCTTTAACTATGCAACGAACCGTGTCTCATGGGGATTGTCTATCTTGAGTTGATCAATTCAAAGTCACGCTTCTTCCCACACGGTGTGATTTAGTCAAAACTCTAAAGCACATGTGAGGGGGAGTATTTATACAAAATCCAATCTCTCACAATGGTTCAAACATGATTTTCATTAACAAGCCCTTTGAGAGATTCTTCAATGATGGTTTTAATGGCAACATAGGTTAGTCATGGAGTTATAAGGTGACTAAGGTTGGAATAACTGTCCTATGATCCGCCGAGCCGGAGGATCTCGCCTTGAGGACATCACAAATAGTTAGTACTTAGAAGTCCTTAGGTACAATTATAAAAATGAGAAATGAGAATCGGAGAAAGAAGGAGTTGAAGAATTAAAAGAAATGCAAAGAAAAGGGTGAAAAGAAATAGCCCTCCAAATTATTCAACTTAGGGCGCATAATCGGGTTCAATTAATATGCTCTTGGTTGTCACTTAGTGATGCGGTATTGAAGATTAAAAGTCGTCATGGACCCGGTGACGCATGCACTAAACCTTCTTAGCCACTCAAGTTTCTCTCCAGTGCTTGTTTCATTCTCACGTGGAACCCTACATAAACTATTGGCTTTCTCTTAGAGATCGTGGTATTGAAGAAGGAGACCCTCTCCTAGTCTCCGCTCAAGAAAACCAAACGCACTATTGAGTCTAGAACCACGAGATTCATCAAAAGATCTCTTAGGTACACTTGAAATCTCATCACTTGTTGATCAACAAATAAGATCATCGATGGTTCATATCGAGTCCTTCACGAGATCTTAGCAACTGTCGAGAACATTTATGAGAGGTTCATATATGATCCTCGGTGATTGAATGGAAACCCCGCCAAGGTCAACATCAAAGCACCGACAAGCAGTCACTTCGGTAACCCCGTGGATTACGCGGAGTGTGTCTCAAACGGTCTCTGATCGGAGGTGATGCTTGATGTACCTGACTATCCGAACTCAGAATGTGCCGGTCCGACATCGCGTTATCTCACTTGTGGGACTCAGTTCAGAACGGCCTTTGTAAGAATTAGAGTTGTGTTATCACACTATGTTGTTAACACTCGAAGTTCATACTTGTAAGTGCTTTAATCCGCTTATTACTAACCGCTTGAAATTTTTTCTTCATGGAAGCTCGGGAGCGGGATGATCGTCTTGATTCTTCTCATGCTCACGCCAACATCATCACTAATGGAAGTTCTATCCAAAAGCAACACAGCAATGAATGATTCTTCGTCAAATCAAAGAATCTACAAAGCTAAAGACTTAAAGAACTTCATCAAGATCAATTCCAACGTCAAAGGCGTGTGAGCATGTTGAAGAATGATGTGGAGACATCGGAGGCGTTTAGGCGAGGCGTAATTGATGGCATAACAACATACTATCACTTTCATCACAAAGAACAATAATTAAAGAACAAAGTTAATGATGACGTCAAGCATAACCGCCAAGGAAAACTATCTCTCTACACCGGGAGATTGTTCGAATCAAGGCAATTCTTCTCACAAGAAAGAAGAATGTCGAAGACGCCGAGCTACTATTACATCAACGCCTTCACCGCTCATCACCAAAACTTGAGGGGAGATTGTTGGAATCACTCCTAAACCATAATCAAGTGTTAGTAAATAATATGTAATAGTTAGCTTTATTATGGTCTTTATGTTTGTAATTAGCCTTAGGCTTGTGTAGAAGGCCCATGAGCCTAGGCCTTAGTCCATTAAGGAAAGGATGGAAACTAGGAGTGTTGCCCTCAGCTTTCCTCCTATAAATACTTTATGTAAACCTTCATTTGAAGGTTGGTTGTTCAAGTTATTCTCTCTTCACATAATCTACGCCAGAACCGGTCTTACTTATCGTGTGTGTGTGTGTTTAGATCTTGTTCAATTGCCTTATCTCTTTCTATATTACTTGTGTTTGTAAAACTAGTGACCTAACGTGGTATCAATCGCCTACTAGTTGGGTGAGAACGTATTGTTTGAAGTGAGTTTTGGTCTCACGATAACGTATGGTCAATTTTTGGTTAGCTTAAAACGCATTTTTCCACTTTTTAATCCAATATTCTTGTACTTTCAATGTTATAAGGTGTTAAACTAACGCTTTTTGGCAAAAGTTTGGAACTTTATGCGTGAATCATTGTTTTTGAACTTCGTTTTATTCGTGGGTGTGGTTCACGCTTAACTATTTTAGAAGGTTTGGTTCATCAAATTTCACATCCTTGTGTTCTTTGGTGATCTTGAAGCTATTTCATCACACAAAAACTGGTTTAGAAACATCTTTGAGCAATATCAAATTTACGAGTAGACCTACGCGTAGTGAAACCCTAAAACTACGCGTAAGATTTTCCTTGGTTTGATCTTCATTTTCGTGGTTTACTCTATGTTTTATTGCTTGGATAAGCCTAAAATATGTCGACTTTGGATATCTTTTGCAATTGTGATAGTGTAAAAGATCATTTAAACAAAACCCTAAAATTACGCATAGCATAAACTTACAGTGAAATCCTACGATAAGATTTTTCACTTAAGCCCGCCCACGCATAAGATAATCCCACGCCTAACTTTTGTCTACGCATAACTTTAGCGTCTTTTCCATACTTACGCAGTAAGCTAAATTCTACGTAACTCTAATTGTTACGTAACTTTGGTGTTTTACGCATAAGTGCTACTTGGCTATTGTGATTTCACGCCTAAGGATACTTCTTCATCAAAGGTTCATTCGACTACAAAGATCCATTTTACCACACAAGTTTTCAACATGTCTCAACCACCATACTCAACTATTTCCTTACACTTAACCTCAACGACAACAACAACTAAGTCCACAACATCAACAATAGAATCAACAACAAGAAATTTATCAACAACAATTTAATCAACAACATACTCCACAACTTGGTGCAATTCCCCACCACAAATGGTTCAAACACCGCCAAGTCTTCAAGTTCAACCTACACAAATGATTTCAATCAACATCCATCAAGGAACACTATGAAGGAACCCACTTGGTTTGCAAAGATGTGTGAAGCTTTAAGTAGCCAACAATCAATTCATGAGGCTGGATCACTTGATAGACCTCCAATGCTCACTCCAGGAAACTACGATCAATGGGTGATAAGGTTCTTTAGGTTTTGTGATCAAGAAGCCACATGGAAAGTTCTTAAAGAAGGTTATCTTGGAAGGTCCATTTGAGATGCCTCTTTGTCATTGTACCGGAGATCCAAATGCCATTCCACCAAGAGATGAACAAACAAACATTGCTACTCGTTACAGGACTTGAATCCTCAAGAACTTCTCCACTATAAGCGTATGAACTTGCAATGGAATATATCCTCTTAGGATTACCAAACCCAATTTTTGTAGTGTTGATGCTCAAAAGACGCACAGAAAATGCGGGATCATATTCGCCTTCTTATGGAAGGATCGGTACTCAATCGGGAGGATTTGGAATTCAAAATTTACTTGGCTTATGAACACTTCATGATTGAACCCGGAGAGACACTAGAGTCCTATCATCATCGTTTTGACATCATCAATGATTTGGATAAACACAACATCATCATGCCAAGAATTGCAGTGGATACTAAGTTCCTAAGTAGTCTTGGTCCTGAATGGGAGAAGTATGTCATTTTCTCCGCTGCTTAAGAATATGCATCATTCTACATATGGATTGTTGCACGATTACTTGAAGCCTCATGAAAAGAAAGTTGATGGAAAGGATTCTCCGTGCTCAAATTGCTCCACCTACACATCCGGACAATCAACAACTTGCCTTATATGCTCAACAAAGTTATCCTCCTCAACAAGCAACTCAACCCATCGCCTCACCACACCAAACGATCAATCACAAGAATCTCAACAAAATCAATTGGTTCCTTACAACAACAAAGGATCAAGCACTTCATAGTCAAACTAATGAGGAATTCGATCCGTTCGAAGCATTGCAATGTGGATTTGTTATGATTGCTAATGCTTTTATCCGTTATACCAACAAATTCAACAATCGTATTCGCTCCTCATCCAATACACGAAATCGGTCATTGTGAACAATGGACGAGTTGAAGTTCGTAATCGTGGTTATGGTCGTCAAATGGGAGGTGGTCTTTAATGCTACGGGTAGGAATACCAATGAGCTCAAGTGGTGGAACAGTGGAAATGCTCGTGAATGGGTTGAATGGTCTTGATGCTACAACCTGCAATGAGAAGGACACTGCTAATGCATGCCCAAAGCCAAGGACTAGGGGCGGTTATTTCAAAGAGGCTCTTCATAGCTCTTGGGATGAAGTCGGTGGATCTCTCACAAACAAAGAATGAGCTTTATGGCGATGCGCACTCGGATGATGATATGGAGGACTTGCAGCCAATGCAATCAAGTTATGTTGATGGCTAATATGTAAGAGTTACATGAGTGAAACAGGTTCAAGACACCGATGGCTTGTCTCGTGCACCGAACAAACCATCATCATATCCGAACTAATATCTCCGCCAATATCCGATCCGCACGGCTCGATTGTTCAAAATGAGTCATCTACATCTCATTCGACGATTTTCAAATTAACCTCAGTAGTTACATTTGACGCATCAAGATGACCTTATGGTTTCCTTTGATAATCAAATTGACTCGTGGTTGTACTGGAGGATCTAAATAATGATCATGTTGTGACTCACGTTGAACAAGTTCGAATCTGTTGCCTCATCCGATTTTGCTCGCTTAATTCAAGACCATCAAATCAAAATGGAAGAATTTATGCATTAAATAAGGACTTAAAAAGCAAAATGCATCATAACCAAGGATTTTGAATGCTTACAAATGCAACTCAACTTTTTCAAAACTCGAGAAAACAGTGAAAAAGGTTTTGAAGCCGCTTTACTAAATCTCATCAAAACGAAAATGTTTAGAAAGACGGATGCATGATCTAGTCCTCGAAGAATGCTTTGTTGTCTCAAATAGAACAACTAAAACATGAACATAAAAAGCAAATTAATGCTCTCACTTGGAAAATCAAAAAGCTAAGGTCGAGTTGTTAACTTGTCAAAATAGTTCTCCGATACAAAAAGCATTCAACGAATCGGGTAGATGACCTTCTTGAAGAAATTATCGGCTTGCAAAACAAAATTAAAGAGTTTAAAATCATGTTTACAAACATGGTGAATCAAGAATGATTTATTGAAAAGTTTACCTTAAAACCCAATCCAAAAGGATATGGATCAAATCTAGCTGACATAAACCAAAGCTTTCACTAAAAACATTCAAACCAAATCTCAAGTTTCCAAAGGTAATACAAAATTGATAATTATGTCATGAGTGTTGTTGAATATCATCGCCAAGAGGAATTAGATGTAGAAGACGAGAGTCGATCAAAATTAAAAATGTTGTTTACAACAAACCATTTAATTATAAAATGCGGTCACTTTCGCCACACCAACGGATTCTTCTAACACACCAAGGGTTATCATCAAAACACCGAGTCTTCTAATGTTAATCCCCAACCGATTATGCACAAACTTATGGTCCTTTACCTTCCATCGGTGAAGTAAACTCAAAACAAAATCGAAAATTCTTAGATATTTTGACATTTTCATGGCGCACCTCAAAATTTTACAACATGAGATAGAATATCGCTCAAATCAAATTGATCATTTTCAATCGCCCGCGCGAGAACAAAGAGACATTTTTCATAAAATCTTTACCAAACGTTAAAATTTGAAAAGTTGTGCATTAGCTTGGGAAAAGGATTTTCATAAGGAACTTGGAGTGATGAAGGTCGCTTTTGAGAAAACTGAAACATCTATTTCTAATACTCAACGTAAAAGAAACTGCTGAGAAAAGATGTTGATCGACTCTTGGAAGATGTTATCTGTACGATATCCATAATGTTGTGTTATTCTATTCTTTGCCACATGCATCCGATTATATCTCACGATAATGTTGACTCGTGGTAATCTTGAGAATACTCGATAATGTGCTTTTGATCGAGTCTTTAAAAGCGAAAATAAACGATTACTTAACGAACTTTACAATGCAAAACGTCGTCTTCATTGGTGTGAAAAAGATATTCACAATAATCAACTTAGTTTTCAAAAGAAAATCGCTCAGTTGCAAACAAAATCTTTTGATCCTAAAATTGAGCAACTGGATGATCAAAACGTGTCTTTGAAAGGTCAAATCTCAAAATATGAACAAGAGCTTGTAAAAGTTAAACAGAATATAGTGTCATATTTGATTTACTCAATAAGACTCATCATGAAGCATCAAACGAACTTGATCACTATCTTGCTCACACTAGAGAAGTCATGAATTTTGGCCGGTAATATTCGGTCCGAAAATCAAGATTTGATTCACACTATCTCTAAGCTAAGAGAAATGTTAGGAAAGTATGAACAACTTCCGCCAACCATCATTAAGAGATTAGCACCGAACACTTAGTAATCATGCACCTAGAATCCTACCGCCAAATCACAGTTGCTAACGCTTCCTTCTCACGCAACAGAATAGTTGCGTCTTTTCCAAACGTCCGCACTTCATGCCACTAGAGCACTCAATCAAGAATAGGAAGTTGCGACCTAAGGAAAGATCAATAAGGAATGCTAAAGTGAAGAACACCTAGGACTATGAATAAGACTCACGTTGCTTCCACTATAGATATAAGGTCGGCAAATGTAATAGAAATAGTGATGTAACGAATGCTAAACCATTAAGTACTTTTGATATTCGGCCCGATGCACCTTGTGTTATTTGTCGAAAAGTATGAATTCGATTGTCATGACAAATGTGTTGCTAAAGCTATAATCTCTCGTTTATGGAATCCTAAGAATCAAAATACCTCTAGGCCCACTAATCATTCTAAGTTTGTGCTTGGTAGACCGCCTTCTTTAGATTCTACGTCATGTGGTTGTCCCCAGAGCTCAGCCTCACCTCCTAAGAATGTAGTACCACCCAGTGCATTCACTAAGACTAAAGCAAAGAGTAGTTATAGATGGTAGAAATGGATATATAACACACTAGGATTTAAATGGATGCCTAAAGTCATTAATGTGTGCATGTCTCATATTCGCTTGAACCCTCTAACATTTCGGGTTCCACATCTACTTCTATTCCATCTGTGTCGCCTGTGTAATGCAGTGATACTGATCATTCTCTCGGATTGTTGATAGCGGTTGTTCCCGACACATGACAGAAACCTTAAACTGTTATCAAACTTTATTGCAAAGTTCATTGGCACTTTGTGTTCGGAATGATCACTTCTCACTATCATGGGCTACGGAGATTATGTCAATAGGAACATCGAAATCAGCAGGGTTTACTATGTTGAAGTCCTCGGTCATAACTGCTCTCGTGAGGTCGGCTTTGTGATGGAGATTTGGAGGTTGCTTTCCGGGAGAAAACTTGTTTCATTCGTGATCTACAAGGAAATGACCTTATGTCCGGCTCACGTAATTCTAGTCTCTACACTATCTCTATGCAAGACATGGTTGCTTCATCTCCATCCGCTTACTTTCAAAGGCAACATCAACAAAATCTCGCTATGGCATCGACGCTCTCACATCTAAAATTTCAAACCATCACCAACCTTGCTCGACACAAACTAGTTGAAGGTCTCCACGATTCCGGTATTCAAAAGATCACCTATGTTTTGCTTGTGAACAAGGGAAAAGCACTCGTGCTCACTTTCCTTCAAAGGTGGAACACTCTCAAAGATGTGCTTCACCTTCT
The DNA here is from genome assembly GCA_022545495.1 of Chrysanthemum lavandulifolium. Taxonomy (NCBI): domain Eukaryota; kingdom Viridiplantae; phylum Streptophyta; class Magnoliopsida; order Asterales; family Asteraceae; genus Chrysanthemum; species Chrysanthemum lavandulifolium. The sequence goes on along the minus strand of CM040238.1, from coordinate 241,142,911 downwards.
TCACATGGATTTGTGTGGCCCGATGCGCGTGCAAACGATCAATGGCAAACGCTACATCTTAGTAATTGTTGATGACTACTCACGATGGACTTGGGTCTACTTTCTTCAAGCAAAGACCAAGCTCCACAAATGATCAACACCTTTCACAAAAATATGTGTTCGGCCCGCAACACCGTCAGCTAATCGTAATGAAAAAGGAACCGAATTTGTTAACCAAACCCTTCGTGAATTCTATGAGAAAGTGGAATTCAAGATCAAACATCTATTGCACGTATATCCACACAAGTAATATAGAAAGAGATAAGGCGATTGAACAAGTAAATACACACACACACAAGATAATAAGCACTATGCGAGGAGTGTAATGAGAGAATAACTTGAACAACCAACCTTCAAATGAAGGTTTACATAAGGTATTTATAGGAGGAAAGCTAGGGCAACACCCTAGTTTCCATCCTTTCCTTAATGGACTAAGGCCTAGGCTCATGGGCCTTCTACACAAGCCTAAGGCTAATTTAAACATAAAGACCATAATAAAGCTAAATATTACATATTATTTACTAACACTTGATTATGGTTTAGGAGTGATTCCAACAATTTTTCTTCTCTACGGTTTGGTTTTGGACAATTTAAAGATAGTGTCCAAACTCATGACAATTATAACACTCTATTTCTATAAAGTCTCCTATGGTAGTTTTGATCTCCATGGTTTCTCTTGTTTCTATCATAATTATCTTCATTCTTACTATCTCTTGTGAATCTTCCTTGGCCTCTTCCTCGTATGATTACCACCTCGTCTATCATTTCCATAGTTGCGTTCATAATTTTTGTGATTCCCTTGACGTGTGAACAATAACTTCTCACTATTATCTTCCTCACTTTCTTTTCTAAACTTAAGCCTTTCTTCATAAGTCTTAAGTTTCCCAATAATCTCCACTAATTTTGCTTTCTTAAAATCAACAACCATTTCAATGGTTGCTACTACTGGTACAAACTTATCTGGCACTGCATTCAGTAATTTCCGTACTTTTGTTTGTTCATCAAACGTCAATCCACATGTAGCAGCCTTTGTAATAATACTCATCAACCTCCCAGCAAACGAACCTATTGTTTCATCTTCTTTCATCACAAGTCTTTCAAATTCTGATTTAAGTTTTTGCGAGTGTGCCTATTGTACATCTTCTGTCCCAATAAATCTGGACTTTAGAGAGTCCCAAATTTCTTTTGTTGTCTCACATCCCGCAACTTGCATTTGCAAATCTTCTGGTAACCCTTGAAATAGGTATGATGACGCCAACTATCCTTTTTACATCAATCTCTTTTGATGTACTTGTTCCTTCTACTAAATCTCATACCCATTTGCCAATAGTATCTTCTTCATTCTTAATGCCCATAATGTATAATTTGTATTGCTTAAACCGGCATTGATATGATGGTAACGATGTGGTGAAAACAACTTTGTTTTCGTTTTATCTCCGTCATATCTTTCAATTTGATTTTCTTCGAAACTAATATAATTCTAATAATAGTCGAACTTAAATCCTTCTTTCTAACCACAATAATTCTCAAACAATTCTAACGCTTTTCTAATGCAATTGTAATGAAAAATTTACTTTAATCTATTCTACTAATAGAGAAAACAAGTATTAAGAAATATAAACCCCGTAATTTCCTTGGGCCTTTTCAATTCGATGGGCTTTTCAAATGGCGTTCTCTTTTCATTCCCAAATAAAACCCCGCTCGCTTTTCTTTCTTTCTTCTACACGCAGCTAGGCACAACTCGTCGCACCTTTACTTTCTTCGGTTCTCTTCTAATCAACCGGTGGTACGCTTCTTCCTTTATACAGACGCTTACTTTCTTCTCCTTTTCGTTTCTCTGATTCGATATTTCTTTTAATCGAATCGTGTTTCTCACTTGATTGATTCCTGTGAATCAATCTCTTCACTGTCTTTCTCTCTTCTTAATTGACCGGTATGCGCACAATCGGTTATTTATCTTAATTGATTCCCTGAATCAATCGGTCTCTGTTTCTTTTCTCTGGTTCGAATCCTTTGGCTCTGATGCCAACTGTTAGTCTGTTTTCTCTCTAATGAACAATCGACAAAAATATACTAAGTTTATTTATTAAACAATCGTTAGTTACAGACTTGGTTTACATGGTACTTATACTTTTCTAACCGACACATACTAACCGACACAATCTTTCAAGATAACTGCCATAACCGTTTATAATTGTCATTCGGTTATAGGATTTACTTTTGACACATTAGGACCCTTTACTTTATACATATATACATAAACGCTAAATATTCTTGACTTACATGGATTAATAAGTTAGTATCCAATATTCCTATTCAAGACTAGGATAAACCATATAATAGTCAAGTTGTGAAAAACATTAAAACAGCTACATCTACACTTATTAATTTCTTACCATGGATTCTCCATCCAAGCATAGTAAAAGTAAGTCAAAAGAGATAGAAGAAGTTCTTTCGTCTCCATTCACGCACAAAAGTAAAATGTCAATGGAGATGGTATATTCATCGGAGGGTTTGTACTTTGTGCCCCGATAAGAAGTGGAATACAGGCATGCATCAAATGTTAATGTCTCCAACTTTGTTTCTGTGAAGCTTTCTGGTGTACAACTATGAAATCTGGAAGGCTTAGATGCTTTGCCTCATGGAGAGTCAACAAATGCGTGGCATCATTGATACTGAATTTGATATTGCCGGAGGTTAATAGTGTCAAGATCATTAAAATTATGACAGCCTTGCCAAATGTTGGATTTTTGGTTCCGTAAGCAAAGATATAATCAGGGATATATATAATAGCATATGATACTGCACAAGATGTTTGGGAGATAGTAGCAACCATGTATGGTCCCCAACAAGGTCCTTTCATCTTTAAAGTAAATCATGTTGGATTTTATAAGATCAAATGCCTTCCTTATTTCATGTTTCTATATCGAACAATTATTACTTAGTATATGTACTTATTTATTTAAAAACCATGATCTTATATATGATCATATGACCGCATAAGTTTTAGAATGGGTAAATAGCCCAACAACATTGGATAGTTATCATAGTGGGTCGAATTTAGACAGTTATTATGGTTAGAAAAAGCAGTTGTGCGATTCTTGATGAGTGTCTAAATACTATTATTTTTATACCATCTGTGATCGCAAAACATCCGAAAACACTCGTAAATGCATCAAAATGATGAAAATATCACAAATAAGTGTTTTATGTGTTTTAAATGCAAAATACCAAAACAAGTGAAAACGATCAAGTTTGCATAATTGGCGCTTTAGTCCCCAAGTTTCAAAAGTTGTCAAAATTAATCCACGTAAATCAAAATAAAGAAAATGTTATTTAAGGTCCATAAGATTCAAAAGTTGTCAAAATAAACCCTTTAAAGTTTAAAATTTATAAATGACAACTTTAGTCCCTCAAGTTTGAAAAATGTCAATAATGGTCCTTGGTTAATTTAAAAAGTGAAAATAATCAAAAATAAACCTTGTACTATTCATAAATGACAAAATTGGTCCTTATGGTGAACTTATGGAAAATTTACATATTTGGTCCCTCAAGTTTCAAAAATGACACAAATGACCCTTGGACGTTAAAATTAGAAAATTAACATTTATGGTCCTTTGGTAAATGAAACTTGGCAATTTTAGCCCTTGTGATAACTTTGAAATAGTTGCAATTTCAGTCCTTTATAAATCAGAAATTACAAACTTGGTCCTTGTGCTAACATAAACCAAACCGGACCCAAATTAAACCCAAAAACAAACCCAGCTGGCCCAACTTGTACCCAGCCCAAACCCAAAATTTAAAATAAAACCGCGTACACTGTACATCCTCCTCACTCCTCTCTGCAAACCAAAACCACCCTGGTTTTTACCACCTTTCCACCTCATTTCCACCTCTCCCCACCGTATACCAACCCCTCCACCTCCACAAACACCCAAATTTCATTAAATGCGGTTAACCCACTCAAAGACTTTTCCATAAAAGTGCCAAGTGCACGAATAAGATGATTTGGAATGATCCAACGGTTCAAGTGAGTGGGATATTCCTGAAGGTCGACAAAGAATGAAAAGAGATCAATAAAAAGAAGAAAGAAGCGCTTTGGATATCTAAGTAGTGTAATTTTAATTTTTATGTCGTTTAATAAATTTAAGATTTCAGTCCATGTTTAAGCTTCCAAGTACTTTTTATGTAATATCGTGTAATATAAAACTTTTAAATAATCAATTTCAATTTCAAGTTCGAATTTATGTTATGCAATTTACAAGTTCATGTATATGTGATTATAAGTTGAAAAGGGATGAAAGCTTGTATAAGTTCTTATATAAGCTTTAATAAGCTTACTTTAGCTTATCATTTACTTAGAAACTCACTTACTCAATTTTACTCTCAAAATACCTTGGTCAACAAAAGTCACTATTGAAGTCGATTTGGATTTGAAAATGAAATTGGGTGATGCGAGGCTGGAACTGGTTTTATTTGGGTTTGATTAAGCTTAGTTTAGTTTAAAATTGGTTCTGTTTAAGCTTATCTACAGATTGACCGCTTGTAGTATTTTCTTATTTCAAAGACTAAGAATTATTTGCATAATCCGGCTCGCTTGAATTTATTATTAGCTTTAGTTTATATCTGCTCTAATTTAGTTTTTATACCATAATCAATATAGTTTCGGTGTTAGTATAATCGGTTTGATAAATCGGTTCACATATAAGTCCTAAACTAGTGTTTGGTATAAGCTAGTGCTTGAAGTTTTAAAGCTTCTCGGTAGCTAAACTCAGTTCATAGAGTCATCTTTAGATATACTAGAGTCAATTAGCTCATTTAATTACACCTTAGAACATTAGAAGTCCAAAATTAGCTTTAAACTCATCTTAATTATTAACTGTTAAGGATTTAGAGTAAGTTTATCATCATTTCAGTGTATAAGTTGGTAAATTAGCTTAATCTAGTTCCATAATAGCTCAATATAATGATTTAGTAGCCTAGGATCATTAGAATCTCAAATTAGTCAAACCGCATGTTTTATTAAAAAGTCAAATTTTTCTTTGGTGGGTTTTGAATAAACTTCACAATTTTATCAGGATCTCAATATTAGGATTTAGTCCATCGACTTTTGGGATAGTAATATTTAGTTGCTTAACTAAATTAGAAAATATTAGTTCGTTCTAATCACTATTAAGTCCTTATTTCTTAGCTTCTTTTGAGTGCTTTTCGAAATCATGCCCTGTGGATTGCACCACTAACACATGGCCATCTTCACCACTTTGGTGGGTCCCACAGCCACATCGTGTGAGCCCTGGTGGTTCTTGGTTCCATAGCATTCACCACCTTGCTAGCTCTCATTTGCAGCCAAGCTTTTGAGCTTAAGCTCTGGACCCCACTCCTAGATCAGCTATAATATTGTCCCATTTCTGAATTGAAACTAGTTTAGCCTTGCTTAATACTTGGCTTAAATTGCTTTTCAGAGGTTTAGGATAGTTGGAATAGGTTAATATTAAGTAGTTATAACATAATCTAGCTTCTGTGATAATTTGGTGCTCATTTGTGTCCTTTAGCTTATTTTGAGTGCTTATTTATAAGCACTTTTCACTTCAGTTTCATTTTCTCACACACTAGTATATGTTTTTATATTTTTCATAGATTAAGAATTATATTTTAGTATTTTCCTGAATTTTCATAATTTTATAGTCTTGTTTGCTATTTTTCTTTATTTTAAATAGTTTTAAGTCTTTTAAATATCTTTTAATACAAATAAATCGAAAAAGTTTAAAAAAATATGTTTTCAATTTTCCTAGATTAAGATAAATATAAAAGCCAAAATAATATTTTCCATAATTTTCTTGGTTTAAATAGTATTTTCTAGCATTTTAATTAGTTTTAAATAGTATTAAATTAATAATAAATACATAAAACTATAAAAATATATTTTAGTTTTAAAATAAGTTTTATCATATTTTAGATTTTTCTAAGTTATAATTTCATTTTCTAGGTTAATTTTGTATTTTCTTATATTTTAGTGCATTTTAAATACTTAATAAATAGTTTTAATTAATAATAATTAAATAAATAGTTTTAAAAATAATTTTCTTTTTCTAATAATTTTCTTTTATTATTAGGATTGTAAAATATCATTTTCATATTTGTAGGCATTTTATTTCTTACAACTCACGTTTTATTTTGTACGTTACGTAATTTTATTTAAACATACGTTTTAGGTTTTAAACGCTCATCGATTTTAAAAATAGTGATAGCGTTTATTTAATATATTTTAACTTTTAATTTTCTTTAATTTGCATTTAAGCCCTGTAATTTACAAAACTTTTCTTTAGGTATAAATAACTCAAAATCTACCGATCACTATCCTTAGTGATTATTCGACATCCGTCGTGTTAAACACCATTCATCCTCCGTGGGACTTAACGACCAGAATCCACTATATTCCTCTCGATCTTAATTGCATTTGCTTTACGAAATGCTTTTAAGTTTATTACGGTTGACCATTCAAGTGGTTAGCTTGTGTGATTAAACTGTTGTTTAGGAGCCAATCGATTACATATCAAAGGGAGTGTCTATTGGTTCAAATGAACCATCACAACCCTTATTTGATATACATGTTCACATGTTATTTATAGGGCAAGTATTTGACAGTTCATATATATTAATTACAGTTATTTTCTTGTTATTTCTTCCTCCATTTTTCAAATACATCGCACAAAAAATCTCTACACAAATTCGAACTTATCACACTTAAGTCTTCAGACTACAATGGTGAATACTAATTCACATTTAGAAGGCAAATGGGCAAACCACTATGGGAAATCATGGCAATTCTAAATGTGGCATCGAGCCAAAAGCCCAGGAGATGCATGAGCAGATTTCAAATGAAATGTCTGAGAGGCAAGTTAAGAGAAAGTGATACAAGATTGGATGATGCATTAAGCAAACTTCAAAGGATTATAAAGAGATGTTGAAGAAGAGACTGCAGGATATTGAAAGGTTCAATCATGCACTTCCACAATCACAAAGCAATGTTGAAAGACACAAAAGATACATCTGCTATGGATGTGGGATCAGAGGGCATATTGCTGCAAACTGTCCAAGCAAAGGGAAGAACAAAGAAACTGCGGATTTTGAAAAGAACACAGAAACACCAAATACTCAAATCTCATATCCTGAATATATCCATCTGTCTACTGATTTTATGGTAGAAGGAACGGATGAGGAAGGATGGGACAAGATATGGTACATAAGCAACAAGATTGATAGGCATGTTTGCACAAACATGAATATGTTTGCAAAGATGAGGGAGAAGTTCAGTGTTGAAAAGATTAAAGACCAGCACAAACTACTATTTATTCATGGCATTGGTGAAGTGCAAATAAGGATAGGATCTGAGATTTTAATCATTCCTGGTGTACTCTATACACCAGATGTGAGTCTCAATATTCTTTCTGCAACCCAATTGGAGTCTCAAGGTCTTGACTTGACATTTAGAGGGAATAAGTGCAGGCATGTTTCCATGTTCAAAGACCCATCAGATTTTCAATTTGATCAGAACAAGATGAGACAAATGCAAAACAGATACATGGAAGATTTTTTCAGATTGCTTGATGAAAGTTCTCACCACAAGGAAGAGAGGAAACTGTTTGATACCACACCACATGTGGAAGACTCCATCCATGTGAAAGGTGTACACTATCCAACCCTAATTACTTCCTTTAATGACTATGTTTCATTTCTTGATTTATTACAAAATGAAAACATCATAAGTCATGAGTGTGATTGTTTAGAGAGAAATTCAATAAAGTCTTCAAATGGTTTTATACTGTCTATCTCAAAAGAGACTTACCAGACCCATACCACCCGTAATCCATGGGATGAGATCCACTTAATGGATCTTTATAAACTTGTTGAAACACTAGGGGATACCTAAGTGTGATTTTCTCGATGATTTTGGATATATTCTTTGAAATTTTGGCATGTCAAAAGAACATGGTATAGAGATCAAAGATCGCTACTGATCAATACTTGGATGTTTTCAAGTGTTATTACAACACTGTCTCACAGATTGAAACAGATTGACTTGTTTCAAAAGGCAAAATGAGCTGCTATGGAGAGAATCCAGTGAAAGAACCCAAAGACATAAACAGTCAAGGAGAAATGAAGATTGAGCATTTTGGAATCAAGCTAAAAGATCTCAATGGCAATTATCAAACACATTAGATGAGCACTCAGAATGAATATAAGACAGGAAGCACAAACAAGATCAAAAGGGAGGAAGGGGACACAGACAGCAATGCAACTGATGATTTCACCATCATGAGTTGATTACACCAAGACAGAAGACAAAGACCAAGCATGAATAAAGATCATTTGATCTTAGGGAGGAGTGATGGATTTTATAAGATCAAATGCCTTCCTTATTTCATGTTTCTATATCAGACAATTATTACTTAGTATATGTACTTATTTATTTAAGCAGCCATGATCTTATATATGATCATATGACTACATAAGATTTAGAATGGGTAAACACCCAACAACATTGGATAGTTATCATAGTGGGTCGAATTTAGACAAGCGGTTGTGTGATTACATATCAAAGGGGTGTCTTGGTTAAATGAACCATCACAACCCTTATTTGATATAATTTCACATGCTATTTATAGGCATGTATTTGACAGCTCATATATATTAATTACAGTTATTTTCTTGTTATTTCTTCCCTCTATTTTTCGCGTACACTACACAGAAAATATCTGCACAAATTCTGCACTTATCACACTTAAATCTTACTACACTACAATGGTGAATACTAATTCACATTTAGAAGGAAAATGAGCAAACAACTATGGGAAATCTGTTGGCAATTCTAAAAAATCAGCTATTTGAAGCCGCAAGACAAGGACGCTCTCAACCTGGTAGGTATCCTATTTTACTAAAAACTATCAAGTATTAAAACAACACCTATCTGGAGTGTGTTTGGAATTGCTTATTTAACTGTAAGCAGATAAGCAGTTTTCAGTGTTTTGATACACTACTAAGTTTCTTAGTTTACTCTATAATAAGCCTCTGAAAATAAGCAGTTTGGTACCTGAAAATAAGCAGTTTGGTACCTGGAAATACTAAATTTAAGCAGATAAACGCTCTAAAATAAGCAATCCCAAACACGCCATTAATTTCCAATAGCAGAGACACCAATTAACCACTAAAATGAAATGTAGGTTCCGCTCCACCAGAACCAATATGAGAAACTAACAGAATTAGGAAGTACAACAATGACAGGATTTGGAGATGATGCCCACCTAAATATGAATTTATACAAAGTTACTCTTCAAGGATGTTCGTGGAAAGCGAAAACCATATTAAGCATAATGATGCAGCCAACCTTATGCTTTAATAATGGCTCGAAACACTCAACCTTATGCTTTACAATGAAGTAGTGTATGATAACTATTATGATTGTATCGATTCGAGGCGCGACATCCGGATATTGATGAGGTTGTTTGTCAAATTCTAGGTAGCTCACCTAAGTCACCGAGGTTAAGAATAAAGAAGGGCACAACATTGTTCGCTTAGCGAATAAACCGTTCGTAAAAAGTATACAACTATACATGTCCCATTATTGAGAAGACAAAATCACATAGAATAATGGAGGATTCCTCCATGAACAATCTCTTGCATTTAGCTGGAAGATTGGCACCTTCATATGTACTCAGTCAAACAACAGGTGCAGCACTGCAGCTACAAAGAGAGCTCCAATGGTGTGAGTAGAGGTGGCAAAACGGGCGGGCACGGGCACTGGCTAAAACGGGCACGGGCTAAAACGGGCATGGGCTAGAATGGGCACGCGCTTAAACGGGCACGGGCTAATCGGGCATGGGCCAAACGGGCACATGTTATACAAATCGCTTAATAAAAGACCTAAAACGACTAAATAAATTCCTTAAACGCAATATCTTATTTATATTAACAAAAATAAATATATTATATAAAAAAAAAATCTTTAAAACGATCGCTAATGTTCAACAATTGAGAGAAACAAAAGTGCCCGTTCGTGCCCATTTAAGTTTTCAATGGGCTATATGTGCCCATTTCAAAAAAAGAAGGGGGCTAAATGTGCCCAAATCTTTTAAAAATGTGCCCATTTAGCCCATTTTTTTGCTTCTGGGCACATTTTGCCACCTCTAGGTGTGAGGTACAAAAAAAATTATAGATTTTTCATCTTGTACATCTTTCTGATTGCATAAAGTAGAACTATTTGGATGATACAGGAAGTAGAGAAGCTTATGGATCCACCGATGAGTCATGCAGTATCACTGCTGCTCTAATTATCACGTTAGTATTTGCAGCAGCAATTACTGTACCAGGTGGAAGCATTCAAGAAACGGGCATCCCTATGTTTAAAAACACTTCTGCCTTCACTAGTATCTGATGCAATCTCCCTATTTTCAGCTAGTACGGCCCTATCAGTGCTTTTATCAATTCTAACTGCACGTTTTTTCGAAACAGATTTTCTTGTCAGCTTACCGAAACGGTTGCTTAATTATTGGGTTCTACTTATTATTCATTTCTACAACTGCAATGATGGTGGCCTTTAGCGCAACGTTGTTCCTAGTTTTCTGTGATCAAAGACCATGGATGATGTCATCAATAGGTGGATTAGCTTGCTTGCCCATTACAGCTATGTTACTCTACAACTCTCTCTTATTGTAGACTTTTTCTTATCGACATACCCTATTTCCCTGTGCTAAGTAACCAAAAGTTACATTAGTGGCCATTTTTATTGGCTATAAAACCTTTTCGATTCTTATATCAGTCTGAATATATTATGTTGATGTTTTCACTTGAAGCAAGTCGAATATACAAAGTATGCTCCTCTACATTTATGGAGGTATCATGAGCAACAAGATCTTTTCCGCTGATCGAGAAGTTTACTTTCATTGAATAAGTGTTTGTATTTTACTAGTGAAAGAAACTATGCAGTTAAATTATCTTGTTTCTTTGAACAAGTACCTTTGTACCAAACCAATGTCACATAGATCGCGGTACGCTCCGGTACGGGAACGAGGATCGGGAACGCAGATCGCCACTATCTAAAATTCGATACGCTAGGGGGTAGGCTCATTCCGGATCGCTTCGGTACGATGTACCATATAACATGGTACGGTGTACCCAATATGTAATAATATTAGTTTCCCATATAAATATGAACGACTTTGAAAATTGTGGTTAACACTTAAAAACAGTAACAAGTTCGAGCAGTAATAAAGATTAAAAACAGTAACAAGTTCTTCAAGATTAAAAACATATATTTGTGTTTGTGTAAAGCCCATTATTAATTATCATATTGATGGGTTTGTTGGCCCATGTATTAAAACATTTTAAGTGGCCCAAAAAATTTAAAATAATAAGAGACCTTTTTAGGGTATCAATTTTAGGGTAAAGATAGAGCCTCTTTTATTCCTCTTTCTATCTTTCTTCCACCTTTTCCATCCTTCAACACATATCCATCGGAAAACACCATCACCACAAAATCATAACACCGACAATGGATTCAAGATAAAAAAACATAGCACCAAAACGGAACGTCGAATTTAACGATCCCGATCGCATATGGGACGCTATTGCACCGCGACATGGAACGGCGTTGGCTACTATTTAAAACGCGAATTGATGGGCAAATTGAATGCGATCCAGTGGGCGTTTGGCACGCGTTTCAAACCCGTTTCGGAACGGGCGATCCAGATCGCAAAACGTGGGCCTTTGAAGGATTTCTGTGACTATGTACCAAACACTCTTATTCTAATTAGTTTCAAATAAGCAATTCCAAACACCCCCAAGATCTATAAACATACCAATTCCAATATAAGAGAACAACCATGTATCAATGAGATATCATCCCAAAAAATGCTAACGTTTAGTATCACGGGTAAACGGATGAAGTTTTCTCTACCATCAGGGAAAAGCAAGTCACAGACTCAGATATGTCTATGGTCTGAATAGGGTATCCCGTGACCATTTCCAACCCTTCTCTAGCACCCCCAACGTGAACCTAATGAGTTTTGAACCTCAAATCTCTTGTGAGGACATCATTAGGTGCTTAACCACTATGCCAGTGGTTTAACGACTACTAGTACATTTAAGCTAAACTCAACATAAAAGTAATTAAAATCAATGCTTTTGAAACAATGTCACAATATAATGTAAAAAGAGGTATACAAACAGAGGCGGAGCCAATGGGGTGGCTAGCGGGTGCTCAGCCACCCCCAACCGGCCTAACTTGTCCAACTTATAGCTTGAAAGTCGGCCCGTGTTTCACCGAGTTTTTAATCTAGCATCAGATCGAGGGGCAGATCTATTGTTCGAAGTTTGATATTCATGTTTTATGCATAGTGCTACTTGGCCAATCTTTCTTGTGCTTCAAATGTTTCTATCAAAAGTATGAATACCCATCAATGTTTTACTTGCATATACATAGGAAAATTATTAATAGTGGTGGGTTTTTTTTTTTTTTTGAAGAAGATTGAGAAACAGTAAATAGGATGATGAATGAGTATAGAGAGAGAAAAACTGTTTGTGATATTTTGGAATGAAAGATATTCTATTGTTACTCAGTACTTTAATCTTTACTTGCTTGCTATTTAAAACATTTATTCTAATACACATTTTGTTTTATAAACGAAATTTTTAGCTATGATTAACAAGTTAGTTTAACATCTTTTTTGAATAAAAGGTTGATATGTTTTATTAATTTTTATAAAGATAAAGATATATTTTGTAATTGTGCAAGTTCGTTATTTGAGTGCAAATAGGTTTATATTTCGATTATTGGTTAAAGTTACAGTCACATAACCATCCAGATAGATATATATTAGGTTTATAAATCTATCAGTTGCAATATGAAATAATCATTTGTTACAGTCACATAACCATCCAGATAGATATATATTTGCCCCGCCAAGATACATATAATCTCAACTTTGCTCCGAATAATCCACTCTAAACAGAGTTAATATTTATATCATCACAGCCTCTTTATTAAATACAGTATATATGAATCAATCAGATCAGACTGACCAAAGTATTATGCTTAAAGAATGTCGAGATACATTTTCTTTGCAATTTTCCCTTTAATTTCACAGAACAATAATAACAGGGGTTGTTGTTGTTGTTGTTGTTGTTGGTTTTTGATGAAAATCATTGGCCATAAAAAGAAACCAAACTTTGACTAAATGAAGTCAACTGGACTAGTTTGAGAAGAGGGCAACCACCCCTAGAAACCATTTTTATCTCTTCTCGTATGACCTCATTTCGTTTGTTAGAGTGAATTTGTTTACCCATAATGATTTTTGGGTTGTTTTGAGTGCATCTAAATAGACATAGGAGATGCTCTTAAGTATGGGTGTTAATCAGGTCGGGCTAATTGGGTTTAAGTCAATTCGGGTCAGGTCAAGCTGGGTCGAAGCTAAAACTAACATACGTGAACCCGACCTTATTTAAACTCGGGTTAATCAGGTTCGGATCGGGTCAACTAGGGCGTGACCAATTGGGTTCAGGTCAACCCGAACATGAGTAATATAGTCGTAAAATTGCCTATTTGTTCTATTTTAAATAGATAACTTATAAAAAATATATATAAACCCTTATTAGGGTCAAACGGGTTGGCCCGACTCGAGTTAACCAAAAATATTCAACCCGTTACCAGGCCCTATTTAGTATTTAGCATTCGGGTTATTCGAGTTGACCCGAATAGCCTGAATAAAATTATTAACCCGAAAAACCCGACCCAATAGTTAGTCGGGTTTGGATTGGGTCCGGTTTTTTACCACCACTGCTACTAAGACAGAGATAAAGTTAGTCGGTTTCTAGGGGTGGTTGCCCGAATAGAATGTCCCACAACTATTCGTTTGTTAGAATAGCTCATGGGTATGTTTGGCAAATGTAACTGTTGTTTGAACTGAAAATGGTGTTGGAGATGGAGATTATAAAAAGAGATTATTTTTATAAACTATATGAAATAACCTTTGATTTTTAGAAATTTTGGAAGATTATTTTTTTTTATAATCTCTTATAAGTTCTGTCTACCAAACAAAATTTATTTTTTAAATACCTTATTTTTTTTAAAAAATAAGCATAATCTCTCCAAAATCGCATACCCATATAGATAACTTTTTAACGCAATCCCAAATTCAGAAAATGTACATCTTACCAAAACTATAGTCGCCAAAAAGTACAAGCAAGGGACAAAGTTCCCCATGACACTTTTTCACATTTATAATTGTATCAAATAAAAGTTCACACTTTTATTTGTGAAGAATTATAAGATTTTTTCACTATTCTAAGAGCATTCCCTACAATAACACCATAACATCAATAACACCGTCCACGTCAGCGCCACATCAGCTTTAACATTTCACCTTAACATCCCCAAAAACACCCACAACAATAACATTCCGAGTTAAACTTTAACACACCAACAATTTACAAAAACAACCCCTCATTTAGGGCATAAAAAAAAAAAAAAAAAAAAAAAAAAAAAAAGGGCAAAATAAGGCGTTATATAGGTAACGTAGGACTAACGGCGTACGCTGCCTCAGGGCGAACGCCAATAACGGCGTTTTGGGACAAAAACGGCGTTATGCCGTTATGGTTGAACATGCTCTAATTATGAAGATTATTTGTAACACCAAAAATTTTCACATTTTGAGTAAGTGTAAAAATTGTTTGGGTCCACACACTTTCAGAAAGTTTGGAAAATTTTGATCCACACCTATAAGTGGATATTTCTTATATTTCTTCACATTTAAAAATGTTAACTTTTTTTTTAACACAACTATAAGTGTGAAAATTTTATTCTTTTACAATTTTTTTCACACGGTTTAGGGTTTAGGGTGTAACCAATTTTTACACATTATTAAATGTTAAATTATTAAATGTTAAAAAATCAATAAAATTTTACGCACTTTTAAAGTGTGGAGAAAAGAAAATTGTACATTATACCAATTTTTTTTAGTTTTTGTTTAGTCCTAAATGAGTAACCACATAATCTCAATGGTTAATATCTGTGGATCAACACAGGTATGCAACAATCTCAAATGCTGCTCCAATGTAGCAACCTCAAACGCAACTATGACTTGAAGCCCCTGAACTAAAGGTTCCTTTGTTGATATCCACGATCCATAATATCTAGGACCGTAAACGAACTGAACGTTCATTTAACATTTCATGAACCGTTCGGTAAAAAGTTCGTTTATATTCGTTTATTTATTAAACGAACGAACATGAACAATATTTTACGTTCGCTTAGTTAAATGAACAAACATGAACAAAAGCCGCGTCCGCTTATTTATGTTCATGAACGTCCGATTATGCGTTCGTTAACGCTTGTTTATGTTCATTTATTTATTTACGTTCTTATATCATATATTTTAATTGTATAATTCTAAAACTAACGAAACAACACCTATAAAACAATATGTTGTGCATCATTTAATAAAGTTTATGTTTGTTTATATATGTTCATTTATGTTCGGTCGTTTATGTTCGTTTAACGTTCGTTTATTGTCTTAATAAACGAATAAACGAACATGAACAACTAGTTTCCTTAATAAACAAACAAGAACAAGAAAATTCGTCCGTTTAGGCGTTCTTATTCATTTATTTGTCTGGTTAAAATTAAACGAACGAACATAAACAAGGCTTCGTTCGTATTTGTCCGGTTCGTTTACAACACTAATAATATCTTTAGAAAACCAAACATAAACAGATCCCAAGCATCCTCATAAATTGAAGTAAAAACTGATCATGATGTTCTTACCAAAGTTTCCATCTGGATATCAACTCCTTAGTCACTATAGATCTAAACCACATATTCCAAAAAATATTTAAAAAAAAAACAAAAATGTTACTTAAAAAAAGAAATTTCTAATGTTTTCAAAACCGTGAGTGTGATCGACCCGGCCGGGTAACCAGGTCAACCCGGTTAATGCAACAAAATGTGTTTTCAAAACCGGGAGTGTGATCGACCCGGCTGTTCGCACTGGGTTTCAAATATAAAGGAAACCCGGAAACGGTTCGACCGGTTGACCCGGCCGGGTCGAACCGGGTTTTAAAAAAATGTGTTTGATAAAATGAGGCTCAGATCTGTTTTACCATCAGAACAAGAGGATAAATCCGCCATGGTCGCAATAATTTGCCAAGCCAAGATACGGATAATCTCAACTTGACCCGATTTGACCCATTTCACATTTAATCAATCATCATAGCCTCTAATATACTCGTAGTAGTGGTAGTAGTACTAGTTTCCACTGGCTGTCTCAACTCTCAACTGCTGCTTGGATAAACAGATAGTACAATGTTATACAGTATATATGTACTCCCGCTATCCATCTCTATATATACATACATATACATATACAGTAATTGCAGTTATAGAAAGTAAGACAGATAGATCGTAGATGCATATATATTATGAGGGTTGTTGTTGGATGATAGTGGAAATCATTGGTGGAGAGAGGCGGCAACTACCCTCTGAAAAACCTTTTTTGTTAGAGAGCACGGTGAGGTAAAGCAAACACACGCCAAATGCACCAATAGAAACGAATGATGCCGCCAAACCCATACCACCTTTCTCGCCATCCACTAGCCAAAGGGGTCTCCGCCATTTGAATGGCTTACGCCAAATGTAAGTTTGTGAGTTTTTTTTGTTTTTAGTTTTTTTTTTTTGTGTATTGTGAGTGAGTGGGGTATTTTGTGGGACCTAATAATATGTTATTGGTGTGTTATGAGGAGGGTGTTTTAGTTATTGGTGTGTTATTGGGAGGAGATGATGACGCGTGATGCCAAGATACCAATAACGTGTTATTCGTATGCACGATACCTTGCACTCTTAGTTCCTCTCTCTACCTCATTCTTTTCATGGGTCGTAAAACAGAACATGTTTCTCACTTTTGGTGTGGTTGTTGTGTTTATATTCGTGGGTCTTTGATATGAGTTTCTAATTTTGACCTTTCATTTCTCCGTTTTGTCAAAATGATTCTTTATTTCACAAAAGTAAAATTGTAAAAAAGACAACTTGAAACAAGCGATGTCACGAGTTTTTTGGCCCAAAGTTTTGACATTTCTTTTACTTGATGTTATAATGGTTATTATACTTGTTGCGGCGATTGATAATGGTTCAACCGATAATCGATATCATTGTTCAAGGTATATAACGTGCCATAAGCTATACTCAAATATTGACAAAATTCGACGTTTTTAACTGATTTGTTAAAAAAAAAAAAAAAAAACACGCTAGCCGGAGATTTTTTCCTTTCTCATAAGACGTCACCAAAAATACTTCTAACATTTAGGTATAACATACGTTATGTTAGAAATTTTGACGTGTTATAGAGATCATTTGTTGAAACATTGAGAATGTTAGCTATACAAAATATATAAAAGTGATGGTTATTCTATATATTAGGAACCTTGTATAAAACATTGTAATAGTTAGTTAGATTAGTAATGGGCAAGTTGGTACAGGCTAAGCTAATACATTACTAGATATGTTAAGTTAGAAAGTTATATTGTACTAGCCCGATCCAAAACCAAAGCCCAAGCCCATGAAGCCCATAGAGGCGTGTGATGATGTATAAAAGCCTCCAAATGCTTTCATTTAGAGGTGTGAGTGAACAATGTAAGTGTGTGTGTGCGCTTATAGCAATGTTGCAAAACAAGGCCTACAAGGCCGATTAATAACCGATTAGGTGCTACTGGGCCACCAACCTTGCCGATTTGTGTAACTGGGTCAAACAAATCGGTCAATGGCGGTCAACGACTGTTAGCGGTGGTCAAACTTGTCGGAAACTTGCAAATTTTGTTTGAAATACCTAAAACTTGTCTTGAACAAGTTCTAATCAATTATATTTGATGTTTTTATCTCATATAAGATGATTTTCAAAGAAATTCTTGTCTAGAATACCCAAATCTCACGGAATACCCAAACTTGCCGAAAATGCCAATCCGATTAATCACCGATTAATCCCGCTTTGACCGATTACAAGCTACAGGGGGTCGACCGCCCGACTACCGATTCACGATTTTTGCAACCTTGGCTTATAGAGTATTTCACTATCTCTCTCATTTCTCTCTTTCTCTACCTCACGTCTCATCTTCTCTCTATAGTTTGTGCGTTTAGTTAATCAATAAAGAAAACCTATAACTTGTATCAGAGCCACACAGTGATCTAGGAGTGTTTGAATCACGTTTTTAGATTGATTTTTGGGTTAAAAACGGTCTAAAGTTGTCACGTGTTCTTCATCTTACAAAATCCATTTTCTACGTGTTGTGATCATCAAGTTGTTGTTTTACAGTTATATACAGTGTTTATATAAAGGATTTTGCAAAAAGAATGTGTCAAAACGGTTAAAATTTGAGGTTTCTAGGTGTTTTTTAGTGGTTTACTTCGTGTTTTGTGAAACTGCTAGGTATTTTGATCCCATTGTTCTTCATGCTGATTTCAGTATCAATTAGCAACTGAATGTGGTACTAATACTTGTGATAGTGAAAAGCTTTGAAAATTAGGCACCGAGATACACTGTATTTAGACACTAAACACCTTAACCGGACACCGAGTTCGGTCTCTTTGTAAACACCGAAATACACCCAATAGTCGACATCCACGTAAGGCTCGAGATAACGAGAAAATTTAACGATGTTAGGAAAATTGGACCACCCACGTAACATTTTTAAAATAATGGACTAATGTTGCAAAATTTCGCGTTTTTGGATGTCGTATAAAATCTGACACTACTTTAAAGACTAAGAGTGTAATTTACTCTAATAAAAATGAGGCTTAGATTTGGTAAACAATAAAAACAAAGATGATACATCTACCATGACTGCAAATAGGGGTGTTATTCGGGTTGACCCGGTCGAGTTCGGGTCAACTCGGGTCAAGTCTTAAAAAAACATACCCGAACCCGACCTTGTTTAGAACTCGGGTCAACTCGGGCCTGGTCAATTCGGGTTCGGGTCAACTCGGGTCGGGTCAATCGGATCGGGTCAATTCGGGGTTTGGGGTTAACCCGAGTATTTTACATTGTAAAAGTGTTGTTGAACCGGGTTAGTCGGGTTCGGGTCTAGTCAAGGCTAAAAAAACATACCCGAACCCGACCTTGTTTAGAACTCGGGTCAATTCGGGTTGACCCGATTGACCCGAATATAATTTTGAACCCGATTGACCCGACCCGAATTGACTCGGGTCGGGTTCGGGTCGAGTTAGCCCGAATGACACCCCTAACTGCAAATATATATTAAAAAAATGGTTGCAATGTGAAATGAAATAAATCCTATTACCATCCAAATACATATAAATTTACTCAGCAAATATATATAAAAAAAAGATTAGGATCCTCTCGTGTTCATTTGAACATGAGAGGTAATGTTGTGCTCCTTGTGATTATACATTGTCCTTATTGTAAAGCATTTATTTTATTTTAATTCAAACGTACAATCATAAGGAAGCACACATTACCTCTCGTGCTCAAACGAATATTGGAGATCCCTATCCAATAAAAAAAGGGTCATACTATACAATCCCCTTTATGATGTGACATAAGAGGGTTTTGGTCAAATATGTTTTTTGTCCCCCTTCTGTTTGTAGTATAATACAGTTTTTTGTCAGTTTATGTTCCGTATTTTTGACAGTTTTAAACGTTTGACTTATTAAATTTTATACTTTTGTCCTGTACTTTCAGATTTTTAGTTTTTTGATATAAACAAATTATAAAAATTAAAAAAAATACAAAAATGAAGGAGGGGTGCCTTTTGTATAAAAAGGAGGGTGCTTATAACTTGTCACATAAAAAAATAGTTGCAATGTGAAATGAAATAAACGAGTGGGTTGGTGTCCGCGTGTAGCTGTGAGGGCGTGCGTGTTGTAGTTTTATCTGTATTGTTACGCGATGCATGATTGTGTTCGATAGTAGAAATACACACCCATAAATCTAATCTCCGGACTATTTTATTTATATATAATTGTAATTTTCATAAAACTGGATGTCTTTGGCCTCTGTAGTTTAAAAAAATTTATGAGAATTTTTAAAGTGATTTGATAAGTTAAGGGTGTAGTTTGAAAGTTTTTTTATTTAAAAATTATATATAGATATTAAACTTTAACATTTTTTATAAAATCGTACGTATGTCCAAAGCATATCAATATTGGGCTTGTTTTGTACGTTATCGAGAGACTTTTTTGAAAATATTTTTTTATTTAAGAAATTCTGACGTATCTATTAGCTACACGATAAATAAAATTTGTTATATAAAAAAGCCGTAAACAATAAAAAGTTTAAAGGCTGTTTCGTAATTTTCTTTTTTAACTTTTATCGACTTAGGTCATGGCACGTGCTTTGCTTGAGTGACACCTGGGATTGGAGGATGAGTTTGAGCAAGTGTTATAGTCAAACTTTCCTAGTGTGTTATTTTTTTTTTCTTTTGTTTGTTATTATCGGTATAAATATTTTAAAAACTTTTATTATTAATTTATTAGTAAACGAACTTTTTAATGCAAGAACCAATGTGTTACGATTACTTCACTACGAGGTTCATCATCAAATGATATATATATAATCCCATTACCATCCAAATACATATAAATTTGCTCAGCTAAGATACGGATGATCTTCATTTTGCTCAAATCCGCTCTAACACATCAAAATAATCATATCATCAAAACCTTTTTATATATTTACTACTTATAAAGAATGTATTTTTATTTTTGAAACTTGAATTTTGAAATTTTCTAACTTAAATTAATGTTATTTGCCAAAATTATCTTTAAGTACCCATTAAACTTGTCAACTTTTCAAAACTTGGCAACTTAAATTATGTCTTTTCTTGATCAATTTTTTAAAATTTACAACTTTTCAAAAACACACACTATTTTAGTTTAAAAAAAAATACACTTTGTATTTCAAAAAACATACGCTTTGCATCAAGGGTCGAAGCAGAATCACGATCTCACAAATATAATTATTTGCCGCTACATACCATCACTTTGCGCGAGTATTCGTCTAGTAATATTTATGCATACATTTTATAGATCATTTTCCTTTCAAATACATAACTAACATTTCATCAAACAACAAGGGTGGAGTTTGTTTACTGGTTGGCGTTTCAAAACCCGAGTTTTGTTTTTGGTGCGTATGCATTCCTTGGGGTTTTAAATCCCGAGTTTTGTTTTTGGTGCACATGCATTGAAGACGCTCTTAAAGCACAAGGTATGAGGTGTCATTGGTGAGTCATTTTGTGTGCCAATTTTACCGGTTAACATGCCAAATTTGTGCCAAATGCACCCTTTTGTGTTTTGAGCCAATGCACTAACTCAAGCCAAATGCATTTTTTTTTTTTTTTTTTTATTTGAGTGAGTGGTATATTTAGTGAGGTATTTTGCGAGACTCACAGGTGATGTTAATGGTGTGTTATGAGGGAGAGTTGTCTGAGTTATTGATGTGTTATTGGAAGATGTATGATATTGAGCAGATGTAGCATACCAATAACGTGTTATTGAGAACTTGCATACCTTGTACTCTTAGAAAGATAATGATATGTACAATTTTAGCTTCTTTGTTTATTGTGTGTTTTGGAGAAATTCACATTTATGTCCCTTGTGTATTTTGCAATTGGTAACTTTTATCTATAATTCGATAGTTTAAAAGACCGGTTAGAAATATTTGGAGTTATGAAGACAGTAGATCAACCATTTCGCTTTAGGTTGAAGCAGGGCCAAGTATATTTTATAATCCACTTATCAATTGACCTGGCACATAACAGTTTATGTTCCAAACTACACTTAAGAACTCAACCCTATATAGTTGGTCTTGCCGAGTACTGTTTAGGTGAGGTTGTACATGTACATGTTACAATCTAAATGATAGATAGCACTTCAATTAGTAAAAGGGATCCTTAAGTTTAATTAGGGTTGATCACGGTACGAAAGTCGGACCAGACTGAAGCAAAAACTAATTTGGTCCAAAAGTCCGGACAGAGTATCGGACCGAAATGTTAGGTTAATGTCCGGGTCAGTCCAGTCCAACAAAACATAATAGTCAGTTCAACGTAAGATCAGACCGCACTGCATCGGGACGGAAAATAAGGAAAATGGTGGACTGAAGATCAAACCAAAATATGTTCGGTCCGGTTTCTCGATTCAGTCCGATCCACGGCCTATAATGCTCGGCCCTAAGCTTAATAAGGGTGATATCAATTTGTGTGACTTTAAATAGAATCAAAAGAAGGTGATTTACGATCAAAATCAACATAAAGATCCCAAGCATCCCTAATCTAGAAAACACGAATATACGGAATATAGACATTTTTTTTCTTCGGAGTAACATAAATAAATAAAAAAAATATTAAAAAACCCAAAAAAATCAAAAGTACACAGTACCAGATTGCATGTTCCACTTGCCCCAAAAAAAAAAAAAAAAAAAAAAAAGTTACATAAATGAGGCTCAGATCTGTTTTACCATCAGATCAAGAGGACTATCCGCCATGGCTGCAAAACAAATATTACACATGCATTTCACACGTGCTATCCTTCATTATTACCAAGCCAAGATACGGATAATCTCAACTTGACCCGATTTGACCCATTTGACATTTATTCAATCATCACAGCCTCTATTATACTGTAGTAGTACTAGCCTCAACTCTCAACAGCTGTTTTGGGTAAACAGATATGTTATACTCCGTATATGTCACTCTGTCTCATTTCCATCTCTATTACTGATTGATATACATGGACAGCTATAGATAGATTGATCAAAGGTGCATGTATATATGAATATGAGTGAGGATTGTTGTTGGGTGACGGTGGAAATCATTGGTGGAGAGAGGCGGCAACAACCCTCGGAAAAACATTTTTTGTTAGTTCCTCTCTCTACCTCATTCTTTTCATGGGTCGTAAAACAGAAGTGCTTCTCATTTTTGATGTGGTTGTTGTTTTATATCGGTGCCTTTGACTTGGCTCCCCATGATGACCACTTTACTTGTTAGTCAAAATGGTTTATACTTTGGGCAAATCACCTATAAATGTAGCTAACTTGCCACTTTTTATCATTGTATGTAGCATTTTTTTTTTTTTCTCATTATGTCAATAAAGTTCTATCGTTAGTCCTTTGTGTGTACCCGCTACCAAAAAACTGCATCGTTAGTCCTTTACGCTAACGCATCGTTAATAAATAACTTAAAATTTGGTTATCTTACGCTAAACTTGCATCGTTGGTCCTTTATACTAACGATCGTTAAAAATAACTTAAAATTTTGTTTTCTTACGCTTCCGTCCGTTTTTACACGCTGCTCGCTTTAACACGCTTTTGTCCGCTTTTTCACGTTTTATGGGTTTTACACGCTTTCATCCGCGTTTCAAGTTTTCATCCGTTTTACACATTTCGTCCGCTTTTGCGCATTTTCATTCGTTTTACACGTATTCGTCCGCTTTTATATGTTTTCTTCCGTTTTCACATTTTCGCGCGTTTTACACGCCATCCGCTTTAACACATTTTCGTCCGCTTACGCACGCCATCCCATCTTACACGCTGTCGTCCGCTCTAACACGCCGGTATTCGTCATTTTACACTTTTTCCGCTTTTTCACATTTCATGCGTTTTACACGCCATCCGCTTTAACACATTTTCGCCCCGCTTATACACGCTTCTTCCTCTTACACGCTGTCGCTCGTTCTAACACGTTCTCGCCCGTTTTCACGCCATCCGTTTTACATGTTTTCATCCGCTTTTGCATGTTTCGCCGCATTTTCACGTTTCGTCCGTCTTACACGCTTTGGTCCGTTTAACACGCTTTCATCAATTTCTACACGTTTTCATCTGTTTTTACACGTTTTAATCCGTTTTTACACGTTTACATCCGTTTTTGCACGTTTTTGATCGCCACGATTTCGCTCGTTTTACACATTTTTGTCCGTTCTAACACGTTCGTCCGTTTTCGCGTTTCATCCGTTTTACGTGTTTTCATCCGCTTACACGCCGTCCGCCTTTACACGCCAGGTCCGTTTAACACGCTTTTCGATTTTCACGCTTTCATCCGTTTTACCGTTTACATCCGTTGCACGCCGATCGCTTTTGCACGATTTCAAATGTTTTACGGTTTCTTACGTTTTAACACACGCCGTCCGTTTTCTTGTTTTCCTCCGTTTACATCGCCATCCGTTTACACGCTGCTCGTTTTACACAAAATGTGCAAACACGAACGAAAACGTGAAACAATGGATGAAAACGTAAAACGGATGAAACGGAAAACGGATGAAAACGTGAAACAATGGACGAAAACGCAAAAGCGGACGAAAACATGCAAAACGGATGAAAACATGTAGAAACGGATGAAAACGTGAAATAATTGATGAAAACGTGAAAACCGACGAAACATGTTAAATGGACGAAACGTGTTAAACATAATGAAATGTGTAAAACATACGAAAACGCAATGTACGAAAACACGCAAAACGGATGAAACGTAAAAGTAGATGAAAACGTGAAAAATAGACGAAACCGTGTTAAACGGACGAAACCATGTTAAACGGATGAGAACATGTAAAACGAACAACGTGCAAAATGGGCGAAATGTGTAAAATGGATGAAAACGTAAAACGGATGAAAACATGTAAAACGGATGAAAACGTGAAAACGGACGAAAACGTGTTAGAACGGACGACAACGTAAGAAGGGATGAAAGCGTGATAAACGACGAAAATGTGTTAAAAGGATGAAAACGTGTAAAGAAGCATGAGAATGTGAAAACGAAAGAAAACGTAAAATCGGACGATACGCAAAACGAATGAAAATGCGCAAAACGGACGAAAATGCAAAAACGGACGAAAACGTAAAACAGATGAAAACGTGAAAACCGAACGAAAACTTGTAAAACATGATGAAAGCGTAAAACGTATGAAACGTGAAAACGGACAAAACGTGTTAAACGAACGAAAACGTAAAACGCACGAAACGTGAAAAAACGAAAGAAACGTAAGAAACCAAATTTTAAGTTATTTTTAACGATTGTTAGTATAAAGGACCAACGACGTAAGTTTAGCGTAAGATAACCAAATTTTAAGTTATTTATTAACGGTAGTTAGCATAAAGGACTAACGATGCGTGTTTTTGG
Source organism: Chrysanthemum lavandulifolium (assembly GCA_022545495.1). Lineage (NCBI taxonomy): Eukaryota > Viridiplantae > Streptophyta > Magnoliopsida > Asterales > Asteraceae > Chrysanthemum > Chrysanthemum lavandulifolium. The sequence goes on along the minus strand of CM040238.1, from coordinate 241,117,708 downwards.
TAACGGGTACACACAAAGGACTAACGATAGAAGTTTATTGATGAATGAGAAAAAAAAGAATCTTACATACTGATGGGAAAAAGTGGCAAGTTAACTGCATTTCTAGGTGATTTGCCCTTATACTTTTTACTATTTTACTGTTTACCCCCACAAATACAGGACTATGCACCACGACGAACCAAATATTCGGTAAACATTTCAAGAATCGTGTGATATAATATTTGTTTATGTGTATTTAGGGCCCGTTTGGTTTGTAAATGGGTTTAGATTTGGATTTGGATTTGGATTTAGATTAGGATTTGAGTTTGGATTTGATGTAGAAAAGAAAATATAATATAAAATAAATAAGTTATTAAAATAAAAATATATAATTAAAAATTAAAAATAATTTATAAAACAATAATAAAAAAGAAAATTAGTGGTTTATGTAATATAAGGGCCCACTTGAAAATACAAAACCAAAATATTCATGTAAACCCACTGGTGGGTACTACTTTTCTAGATGACCAATTATTTGGCTTTGAGTCTAAACTGAATAGTACAAATATGCAACCAAACATTAAATTTTAGCTTAAGTCAAATCCAAAAGCCTAACCCCGGTACCAAACGGACCCTTATTTTTTGAATGAATGAAAATGAAGAAAATTTTATGTTTGTTTGGTTAAATGAACGAATTTGAACAAAAGTCTCGTTCGGTTATTTATTTTAGTGAATGTCTGATTATACATTCGTTAATGTTGTTTGTGTTCGTTTATTTATTTATGGGTCACATATTATTATTTTTGTTATAAATTAAAATCAATATACTCAAACAAAAGAACACGCATAAAACAAAATGTTTTGAATATTTTTTTGTTTGTCTTCATGCATTTAGTTATGTTCGTTCAATCTCTTAATGAATTTACATTATTTTTTAATGAATGAACAAGAACAAAAAAATTTATCAATTTAAGCGTTCTTGACCATTTATTAATTTGGTTAAAGTTAAGTGAACAAACATGAATAAGACTCCATTCGCGTTTATTCGTTTCGTTTAGCATAATACTTTCTTTGGTACTTATAGTCTTCGTCATTTGTTTTACACCTCATTCATTTTCATTTCAACATGAGATCATGGCTTACATCTCTTACTTATTTACTATTCAGACTCATGTGACTTTTACTTTATTTTTTTATTTTTTTTCAAACGACATGTGACTTTTACTTGCTATTTACTTGCACTAAATATCAAATATAGTAGCACATATGTATATACACTCTCACACACTCAATTCGCCTCACAATTGTGAGGGTGCTTACTTTTGTGAACAAAATAAACCTTCAACCCACTCACTCCGAAGGAGCATAAAATTTTTATCAGGCTGATCATATATCTGTTGTCATTTAACATTGTTTTTTTTTTTTTTAAAGGCAACCGACAATGTCGCAATAAATTCTTAAAACATATGAAAACAAAATTAAAGATTTATAACTGAAATTCGCAATAAATTTTTAATAACTTCATAAATTTCGTATTAAAAATAGAGAAAAATATGAATATAAATAGTACATGGGGTCATAAAAGTATGAGAAAAAACTGTCAGAAGAAAGATAAGAGCATTCACAATGCTCTTAACTTTTAAAAGACTATATATTTGTGACAATAAATGCTAAAAGTGTTATGATTTGATGCATTTATTACAATGGTTGCAAGTAAAAAGCTTTTCTTTCAAATTTCGTTCAAACGCTTGACTTGTGCCAAGTCTTTCATGCAAGTCTTTAAAAAAGTTCTTCAATGCAATGCTAAAAAGCTTTTGAAAAGCTTTTTCAAATAGTAAAAAGCTTTTACTCAAATGGCACATTGCAGATGCTCTAACATTAAGGATCAAAATTCTCATAAGTTTATTTTGAACTTGATAGATCACGTTGAAATTTTTGTAAGTAGTATTTTGAATTAAATTAAAATTCCACATTAGATGGCTCACTTTTAATTCCTTCTCATAAAAACTTCAACATGTTCTATCAAGTTCAAATTAAACTTAAGAGGATCTTGTTCCTAACATTAATTAATTTCGTAGTATTTTATAATACTTCGCAACATGTCATTTTTTCCTTATTTTTGGTTGTTTTTTAAGTTGTAGAATAACAAATCTTTCAGTACAAATATATTATGATATTTTGCGAAAAAGTAATATAAAAAAGTTTAAGAAAAAATAACAAATGAACATTAAATTAAAGGGGATCAAAAAATACGTTTATTGGTATAATTTGTTTTTGAATTTTACATATGCATGAGTTTAAAAGATGATGATCGTGTAATTTGCATGAAAAGCGTGTTTTTTTGCACCCAATGGCACATGTGATAATTCGCAAGTAGAGTATGGATAATCTCGAAATTTTACAAGAAAAAACATAGTGAAAGCTCTCTTTTGGCCATGTTTCACATATTAGTATTTGGAGTAGTGGCCGTAAACGAGATGAGACAACTCGCGAGCTATTCGATATCGACTCGTAAACTACTCGAAGACGACTCGATATAAACGAGTCGAGCTCGTGAGCCTTTATCGAGCTTCAATGATATTACACTTTTATATACATGTAGATACGCAATTGCATAAAATTGTATCGAGTCGAGCTTGATATGCACGTTTTTTATCGAGTTCGAGCTTTAAATTTGAAAATAATCGAGCTTGAGTTTGAGATGACGAGCCGAGCTCGAGTATGAAATCCAAAGCTCGACTGAGCTCGAATCAAGTTTTGAGCTCGACTAAGCTCGAATTGAGTTTCAAGCTCGAGTTTTAGTAATTGAGTCGAGTTCAAACATGACAATACTCGACTCGACTCGCCTCGTTTAAACTTCTAATTTGGAGTTCCAATTAAGTGACTTATACATAAAATTTTCATCTAGAGTTGCCCAATTAATGACAAAATAAATGCGTCAGTGTTTACTAATTCCATGCCGGATGATAAGCTAAAATGCAACTACAAGCAAGCTACTTCAGATAAAATACAACTAAAAATGCATGCATTAATCAACCGACTCGGCATAGAACAAATTTTGTTTCCGACATCGCTCAAGAACTCACAACCCAACATGTAGTTGGTCTTGCCGAGTAGTGTTTTGTGTTTTGTGACTTAATTACTGTGACTTTAATTTAACTAGAACCAAATGGTTATTACAAATCAAATTCACCACAAAGATCAAATCCTCCCTAATCTCAAAAAATTCCATGTAACAAAAACAAGAAACAAAATGTTTAATAAACACAAAAATCTTTCAAAGTGATCAGTACTAAATTGTAGGTTCCACCCTTGCCCAGAGAAAAGAAATTAAAAAATAAAAATAAGTTTGATAAGATGAGGCTCGGATCTGTTTTACCATCAGATCAAGAGGATAAATCCGTCATGGCTGCAATAATTTGCCAAGCCAAGATACGGAAAATCTCAACTTGACCCGATTAGACCCATTTAACATTTATTCAATCATCACAGCCTCAAAAATATAGTAGTACTAGTTCAATGATTCCACCTGGGTAAACAGACACTGTGTTATATAGTAATATATATAAGTATTCCCCCTGTCAGTTACAGTTTCCGTCTTTATATATACATACACATACATATACATAAACATTTATAGATAGATAGATAGATCATAGATGTATATATGAGTGAGGGTTGTTGTTGGGTGATGGTGAGAATCATTGGCAGGGAGAGGCAGCAACTACCCTCGGAAAAACAATTTATTTCCTCTCTCTACCTCATTCTTTCATGGGTCGTAAAACAGAAGGGAGATGATTTGTACACTATTAAAAATGATTTGTACACTCAAATTAGTTGTGTTTGGACAGTTATACCCTTATAGTCATACTTACATTTTCATCACTGTAAGGGTATAAATGTCCAAACACAAACAATTTGAGTGTGCCAATCATTTTTAGTAGTGTACAAATCAACTCCCAAAACAAAAGTGTTGTTACACTTTTGGTGTGGTGGTTGTGTTGTGTACTTGTCTTTATAGTTGGGTGTTTACATTAGAGCACTAGGTGTGATGAAGAGGTTACTCATTCGAAGCTCACGGGGTGCCACTTCACTATAACATCTTCCACAACTAACCTTCATCACTCACAACTAACATCAACTTACTCATTTAGGGCTCACAATTTATATAAACACTACATATTTAAATATATATATATGACATTATTCTTGTTGTGCAGACGACGAAGGTTGAAATGGCTAACAATAACAAGGGAGCGATATGAAGAGGAGCCACAACAAGAGTGTCATGTTGGCTATAGCGAGCTATAAAATAATCACAGGGGGTGGTTTTACTCATTTAAGATTTTACACCCATTATTCTAATGAGAAATTGAGAAGTATAGTTAGAATATTCACAATGATATGAAAGCTTTTTGTAAACTTTACATGTCATGCAAATCATTAACTCATAAACCATTTTGATATCATAGACATTTTTCTACGAGCAAATTTTTAAAAAGGGACAAAAACTTGAGTTGTAGTCAGCTAATTTCTAATTGGGATGGTAATGCTATAATCATGGGAGACTTTAATGAAGTTCGAGAGGAGGGTGACAGGTTTGGTTCTGTTTTTAATGAAAAGCAAACTGAAGTCTTCAATACATTTATTAATAATTTGAACTTGTTCGATGTTCCTTTGGGGGGATTTCGATTCACATTGACTAACAAGTGGGCGTCTAAGATGAGCAAACTTGATAGATTTCTAGCTACTGAGGGTTTTCATGATTCTTTTCCAAACATTACAGGTTCCTATTTTAGAGAAGGGTATACCGGATCACCAGCCCATTCTCCTTAAAGAATATGTGGTGGATTATGGTCCTACTCCATTTCATTTATTTCATTCTTGGTTACATTGTGAAGGATTTTTTTGACTTGGTTGTTGATGCTTGGAAAACATTTGACAGTGGTGAAAGTAACGGTATGATCTCTTTCAAAAAGAAGCTTCAAAATCTTAAACAGGTTATTCGTGCTTGGAATACCTCTAAAAAACTTTTGGATAATCAAATAAAGAAGGAGCATCAAAGTTGTCTATCTCTAATTGATGTCAATGTTGATTAAGGCACAACAACTAGGGAAGATTTAAATCGTCGTATCTCCTCTATGAAAATATTGAGCTATATTGATCGAAAAGAGGCTAGTGACATTGCTCAAAAAGCTAAGGTCAAGTGGGCGATTGAAGGTGATGAAAACACTTCCTTTTTCTATAGTTCGCTAAAGAAAAACCGGCGACAATGTGCTATCAAAGGAATTCTCCATAATGGCGTTTGGATTGATGATCCAGGAGAGGTCAAATCCGAATTCTATAATCATTTCTGTAACAGGTTCTCTAGTACTGATGACACCCGTCCAACTGTGGGTGATGTTCATTTTAATCGAATTTCCATTGAGCAATGAGAGTTCTTGGAGCGAGACGTGTCTAATGAAGAAATCAAGAAGGCTATTTGGGACTATGGTGGCGATCGAGCCTCGGGCCCGGATGGTTTCACTTTTAATTTTTTTTTTAAAACTTTTTGGGAGGTTATTCAAAATGATGTGGTGCGGTTTGTTAGTGAGTTTTTTCAATCAGCTTGCTTTCCCAAAGGTTGCAACTCTTCTTTCATTGCTTTAATTCCTAAAGTTGGAGACGCGAAATTTGTGTCGGATTTTGGGCCTATTAGTTTAATCGGATGCCAATATAAAATTATTGGTAAGCTTTTAGCTAATAGGCTTAGTACGGTTATTAGGAGTTGTGTGAGTTTTGAGCAATCGGCCTTCATAAAAGGAAGGAATATCATAGATGGTCCCTTAGTCTTGAATGAATGCATGGCATGGTATCGTAAGAGGAAAAAGGATCTTATGGTTTTTAAAGTTGATTTCGAGAAGGCATTTGATTCGTTGAGATGGGACTACCTCGATGTGACTATGGAACAGCTAGGTTTTGGTAACAAATGGCGTATGTGGATCGCTGGTTGCTTAAAGAATTCTAGGGCTTCTATATTGGTTAATGGCTCTCCTACTTCCGAATTCGAGTTATCAAAGGGCATGCGTCAAGGAGATCCTATGTCTCCTTTCCTCTTTATCCTTGCCATGGAGGGATTACATGCTATGGTTTCTAAGGCTGTAAACACTGGGTTGTTCAAAGGTTTCTCTATTGGGCACGGTAGCATAAATGTTTCTCATTTATTATACGCTGACTATGCTATTTTTGTAGGCGAGTGGTCTCACTCCAATGCCTATAATCTGATTTGTCTCATTCGGTGTTTTTATTCGGTGTCTGGATTGAAAATTAATGTGCACAAAAGCAAGCTTCTATGTGTTAATGTTCATGACGATGAAGTCTCCAATATGGCCCTCGTCCTTGGTTGTGGGGTTGCAAAGTTGCCTATGATGTATTTAGGGGTGCCTATCGGTTGCAATAGGGGGCGATGTGAATATTGGAAACGTATAAATAAGAAGTTTGAATCAAATATGTCTCAATGGAAAGCCAAGCTTTTATCAGTTGGAGGGCGATTATCTCTTATCAAGGTCGTCCTAGGTAACCTCCCAACTTATTACATGTCGTTATATTGGATGCCCAAATCTGTTCAAAAGCGCTTAGAATCCTTGCGCAATAAAATTTTCCTAGGAGGTGATTTAGATGGAAAAAAGATCACTTGGGTCAAATGGGAAACTTGTTTAGCTAGTAAAGCTATGGGTGGTCTCGGCATTGGAAGCATTTTTGCGCTTAACGCTGCCTTACTCTTCAAATTTGGAGGTTTCGCTCTGGTTCCAATGGTTTGTGGGTTGATGTGATAAAAGAAATACATGGGATTGATGGAGGGATTGGGAGTAGTAGGGATGTGAAGTTGTCGCATAGCCCTTGGAGTCGCATTATTCAGTCTCTTTCTTAGCTCCAAGTGAAGGGAATTGATTTATTAGCCTTGTATTCTCGTTCTGTTGGAGATGGGCACTCGATTCGTTTTTGGGAAGAAAGCTGGTGTAGGGGGCATTCTTTAAAAGATAAGTTCCCGCGTGTTTATGCATTAGAGGTGAACAAATCATGCACTGTTGCCCAACGTATTAACATTGAAGATTGGTCCAGTGTACTTAGGAGATCTCCGAGAGGCGGAGCTGAGTCGAACCAACTAGATGATTTGTTACAGGCTATTCACAATGTTTCCCTTTCCGATTCAGTTGATGGCTGGAAATGGGAGTTGGACATGTCTGGTTTTAGTGTTTCCTCAGCGCGATCTCATATAGATGATCATACCTTACTTGGTAATTTCACGTCTACTAGATGGTTGAGATGTGTTCCTATCAAAGTTAACGTTTTTATTTGAAATTTGAGGCTTGATAAACTTGCTACTTTGGTGAATATGGACAAAATTGGCATTGATGTTGCTTCCCTCTTATGCCCCGTTTGTAATGCTCATGTGGAGAATGCTAATCACCTCTTCTTCTCGTGTGGGATGGCACAAGATTTATGGGGTCTTCTGGCTAAATGGTGTACGTTGGATATTCCAGAGGTACATTGTGGAATGGTTTTCTTGGTTAGATGCTGCTCATGTGTCGAAGCATGTTAGATCTATTCTTGAATGGATCGCTTCTACTATGTTGTGGTCTATTTGGAGTTGCCGTAATGCTTAGATTTTTTCGACGTCTAAACCTAAAAAGGCGAACATTTGGGATTCTATTGTTCATCAATCTTTCCTGTGGATTTCATCTAGAAATCATAATTGTAGATTTAGATGGCTAAATTGGTTAAGATACCCAATTGAAACTGATTTTCCTTTGTAATCATTGCTTTGCTAGCGTTTGCTAGCTTTTAATATATTGCCGCCGTTCCAAAAAAAAAGATACAAAATAACACCTTTTTCTCAAATGGTCATGTGCGAATGTGCGATTCCACTAATTTGTTGACACGTGTCCAGACAAAAAGTACAATCCTAATCATTTGCAAGTACCATCACTATCAAATTTTGTCCACGTTCTGTTTGACTTTTTAACTAATGTGCGAATGGCTCATGTGTGAATGTGCGAATGAAAATCTACTTTATTTGGAAGGAACAAAAATATCTACTTTTTCAGGAATAAAATCTTATACTTTTTTTATTTCTTACTTTATTGGAAGGGTATAAGATTTTATTCTTGAAAAGTAGATATTCTTGTTCTTTCAATAAAGTAGATTTCAATCGCATATTCGACATGACCCATTCGCACATTAGTTAAAAAGTCAAACAACACGTGGACAAGATTTGATAGTGATGGTAATTGCAAATGATTAGGATTGTAATTTTTGTCTGGACACGTATTAACAAATTAGTAAAGTCGCATATTCGCACATGACCATTTGAGAAAGAGGTGTTATTTTTATACTTTTTTGGTAACCACAACCCTAGTTTTTATCCCCTTTTAAGAATTTGCACTTTTTCTACTAGGTATAAACCTTTTAAAATTTAATAAAATGGTCATAAAAACATAAGCATTAAATTATATAAAGTATGAGGAGAGTTATTTACATACCAAACTTTTTTCACATACCAAGGGACTCATCTCCACCATCCATTTAAAAAAAATCAATGGCTAAGATTAAAAGCATTTTATTATTGGGTTATGGTACAAAAAAGATATTAAAGTTTCCTAAAAATTTGTCCTAAGTTACTATAGTTTCATTTTGTTCACTTAGGTTACTGATCTTTTGGAAGTATACACTTCGATAAATTCAGTGTTAGTCCGAGTAACAAGAATGTATATTTTTTGATAAGTTCAGTAACCTGACTGAACAAAGTTTCAAAGTTTAGTAACCTGAACGTGTACTTTTATAAGTTTAGTAACCTGAGTAAACAAAGTTTAAAAGTTCAGTAACCTGAATAAACAAAATGAAACTATAGTAACTTAGGACAATTTTTTGAAAAACTTTAATAACCTTTTTGTACCATAACCCTTTATTATTTCACATATTTTTTATAATTTAAATATCTCTTAAACCGTTAATAACGGTACGAAAAAAAAATACGATACGGGGAAAAAATACAACACATATTAATAATAAGAAACTTAAACATTTTACTAGTCATCGGCATAGGCATATTTCTTCATTATTTTTTCTTATCTCTTTCGGATGATCTCAGCTTTTGCCGGGTCACTAGCTATATTGGGATCTATCATGAGAAACTTCATCTCCTTCATCTCTAACGCAACAACTTCCTTCTCCCTCCTCGCCTCGTAACAAGCCATTTGAACGTCGGCTTTTTGTGAATATTTTCGGATAATTGTCCAGAAAAAGTACTCGATTAACTCCCACCGGAGCTCGCAAGCGCTAGATGTTGAAGTTGACTTTTGTTTCTTTGCAGCTCGACTCTTTCTGCCGCCATCTCTTTCGGGCTCGAGACATGTAATGTCTATCGGATCCTCGACATCCCACTTCGGGTAATTTTCAAGATCTCCCAAGCGTGAACATACACGAACTCCTTCCCACCAAAGCGTTGTTCAAAGTTCTATTTCGCATTTTCGAGATGATCGTGCTCATTTTCACCACTTCTACGCTGCACATGTTTATAAATAGCGTTGAATTTTTGACAATCACCATTAATCCTCGTCCATTTACCCGTGATCAAATTTTTGGTACGAGTCATCGGCGATCGACCGTTGAACATTCCATAATGTCGTTTTAAAAGAAATCTTCGGAATGGTCATTTTCCATATCTCTGTCTTGCAAAATTTCTATCCAAATTTTCGCAAGCAAGTTTTCTTCCACCTTGCTCCATTTCCTCTTTCCTGTCCGGCCTACTACTTCCACATCATCGTCATCGTCTGCGTCCAAATCCACCACTTGTTTTGATTTTTTTGCCTTCGTCTTTTTCCCTATACTTTTGGACGGTTCACGTGGTTTTGGTACTTTGAATTATGAACCGGACGGTTGTGATTCAATTTGGGGAAACGTTGGAGATTGATGAAACGTTGGAGGTTGTAACGGGTTAAAAAGCGTGGTGCTTGGAAATCGTCAGAAATATTGCGAATCCTTGTTGACATGCATATTGTTGATTAAGATAAATTTCTTGGGAAGACGAGTTAGAATTTTGCGAGGGGGTAGACGGGGATGACGAACCCCCATATTGTGGTGGGTTTGAATTGAGGAGGTTCGTGAAATAACCCCTTCATTCGGGTTTTGAGACATTGTTTTTTTTTGGGACTAGAGATATAGAGAGTTAGTATATGTTGGTTGAATTGTAGTGATAAAAATGGTGGTTTATAGTTTAGTATTTATAGGGGTGTTAAGTTTATTTAGAAAAAATGGTAAAAAAAAAAAAAAAAAACTATCCGTTGAAGCGGATAGTTTTATGAAATTGAAACGTTTGGTTTGTCAGTGTTCATGCTCGTTGTGCAGATGGCGAGCCATTGAACGACGAAGCATAGCGAGACACTCCAGTGTCACGGCGAGCCACGGTGAGCCAGTCACGCTAACACGGCGAGCCATGACGAGACCGACACCGGGTGCTCTTAGTAGATGGATCGAAAAGGCGAGTTTGTGGGATACCTAATTGAAGTGTAAAGTGTTTATACGTTGCTCAATATCCCTATGGATGTTTCATGAGGAATTGAATGGAATATTTTTTTTTGGTTTTTGTTGGTGTACAAGTGATTTACTTGTTTTAGTGACAATGGAATTTTATACTCATAAATCATAATGTACCTACAAGACGCTAGGCCTAAGAGCGGAGGGTGTGGGCACGCCATAGCTCGCCGTGGGCATGCGTGGCATCTCGCCGTCGGGCGCCACCACACCGGCCCCTTTCGCCGTGCCTCGCCGTGGGATGGTTCGCCGTCTGCATGACGAGGTTGAAGGCGTACTTTTTTTTTTTTTTTTTTTTTTTTTTTTTTTTTTTTTAAATTGAGTTTTAAGTTGAGTTTTATAAGGTGAAGTGTTTTTACGAATAGATTGAAAGGTTCGTGAAGGAAAAAAGAATGCAAACATAAGCATCCGATGAAAAACATAAATTGAAACTTGAACAATTAATCGAAAACATGAAATACATAATACACTTAAACATAAAAACTACAAGCATCTTGATGGAAATAAAACTACTAAAACTTAAAAATGAATCATCGAGACCCAACCCTCAGAACTTGAAGGGGAATTAAACTCGCCATTAACGAGCCGAGTCTCCAATTATGTCGAAGTAGTTGTCTTGAAGATACTGAGCTTCCCTTGTTTCTTGCTCACGACGAGCAGCTTCCTCGCGTGCCTGCTCTTCCATAATCTCCCTATAGTTTTCAAGATCTTGTTCTAGTTGACGAAGGGAAACCTCACTTAACCCGTGAGGGTTGTTTTGAAGATCCACATGTGGACTGTTCACAGGTGGAGTTGGAACAATTGGGATGTTTTCAAGACCCACCGCAAAGACATTTTCAGGTGGTGTTGAGTAAACTTCAACTTCAGGTGGAAAGCTAGTTGGAGGAAACTGTGGTGAAGTTGAAAAGCTAGTTGGAGGAAACTGTGGTGAGGTTGAAAAGCTAGTTGGAGGAAACTGTGGTGAGGTTGAAAAGCTAGTTGGAGGAAACTGTGGTGAAGTTGAAAAGCTTGTTTCCGGCAGCTTTTGTGGACTTGGGAATTGCTGGGAAAAATCTTTGCGAGACATTTTTGTGTGTGAATTGTGTGAGTTGTGTGTGTAACTTGTGACTGGTAGGGTTGTATATATAGGCTCATATAATCCCGCTCAAAACTATACCGTTTGAATTTGAAATTTGAATTTGAATTTTAAAGAATCCAGCTCCTATTTGAATTTGAATTTTGAATTTGAAAACCACCCCTTTAAATAACAAACTATAACCATCGTTTTTTCACATCTACATCAATTAAAAAAAACACACAATGTCTCAAAATCCGAAGTGGAACAAGTCTGAAGAAATGTTGCTTGCGCAAGTTTGGATAGAAATTTCGCAAGCTCTAGATATGGAAAGTAACCGTTCCGAAAATATTTTTTGGAACGACGTTATGGAGATGTTCAATGATCAGACTACCGATGACCATCGTACCAAAAATTCAATCACGGGTAAATGGACGAGGATTAATGTCGATTGCAAAAAATTCAACGCGATTTACAAACATTTGCAGCGTCGAAGTGGTCAAAATGACCACACTCATCTCGAGAATGCGAAACTAAACTTTCAGCAACAATTTGGTGGAAAGGAGTTCAAGTATGTTCCGTTTGGGAGATTTTGAAAAATTGCCCGAAGTGGGATGTCGAAGATCCGATCCATTAGTATGTGTTGTATTTTTTTTTAGTCGTGGTGTTTTTTTTTCGTATCGTGTTTATTTTTATTATTATTGTGTTATGTATTGTATTTTTATTTTAAATAAAATGAATTTAGTTTATTTGGAAAATTGAATAAAAAAAATAAAGTGGTAGTGGTGGGCCCCAAATGAAGAGGTTGAGTTTTGTTATGAGAGAGAGATGGGGGGTGTTATTGTGGTTAGTTGTGGAGAAGTGGGATGCTGATGTGGCGCTGAGGTGACAAAGGAGTGTTCATGATTTCATAGTTGAACGATATCAACAGTACAATATTTTATTACAACCTTAAATGCATAGATTAATACATTGGGGTAGATTATAAGGACCTCTGTTTTTATAAGTTGTACTCTTTGGGAATTATTTTATTTATTTATTTTTTAATTTATTTTTATAATTTTGTTTATATTAAAAATTATAAATCGAAAGTATGGAATATAATATATAAAGTTTAACAAGTTAAAAGTATATAAGCGGCAAAAATATAAGCAAAAGCGATAAAAAGCGTGTTTTACTATAAATTGAGAGATAAAACAAATCTTTTGTACTTTACCGCCTTTTTACGATGGGCCAAGGCCTAGGGTACCTATAACAAATCCATAATACATTATGTGACCTAGACACCTTCTAAAAGGTACCGACGTAAGTCACAAGTAAGGCATTATATCACGTGCTAGGTACAATATTTTTAACAAACATTTAATGAACTAATGGTTTTATATGAAGAATTTATGTGACCTAGACACCTTTTAAAAAAGTACCAACGTAAGTCACAAGTAAGGCATTAAATGTTTGTTAAAAATAGAGTAAATTACACCGTTCGTCCTTGTGGTATCGTTGACCGACAAGTTTCGTCCTTTGACCAAAAAGGTTTACCATTCGTCCTTAAATACCAAACGTTACCTACCGTTGGTCCTTTGCTTTAACGGAACATGTCACACCCCAAATTACTGTTTTGCAATGAATGGAATTCACGGGATTATTGTCATAGCATCACAATCACAAGTTATATTGAGCGACCTAAAGTGTCGTTTGGAAAATACATCGTTTGATTTAATAAAATAATCAGAGTTTACAAAGTAGGTCCCAAATGAAAATCAACTTGTGCGGAAATAAGTTTGTTACAATTCAAACGATGTTTTAAAGTACGTAAAACCCAAGTGAGACGCATCGTCATCGCGACTCCATGATGTGTCCAAATGCATGCCATGAAGTAATGCCTTAGATACCTGAGATTAAAACATGCTAAAAGTGTCAACACAAAGGTTGAGTGAGTTCATAGAGTTTGGTTTGAAATGTAAAGTCTTTCAAAATCGTTAATGCAAAGAAAGGCATTGAAAATCCACTCGGTTCAAGTTCGCCCATACAAAACTTGCAACTTTGTGTTCACAACCCATTGCCAAAATGTGTATAGTTTATGTTCAAACATATGATTTCAATGAATTCACAATAGTACCAACTCGACGTAGAACAATAGCACTTAATCCATAGCACATAAGCAATAGCACATAAGCAATAGCACCTAACTCAATGTATCAAGAGTCAATCGATATAGTACTTTATTCGACGATATAACTATAGCACGCAAACATGAACAATTTATATAGTACAACATTCGGTTTTGAAATGATGTAATCGTGATAGGAGTTATCCTTAAGAATATAAAGTACTTGTGAAAAATATAGTTAAGCATGCATCTCCCCAAAGCAGCTTATGAAAACAAGTAAAAGCGGGGGCTATGAAACTCACTTGGTAAAGCGGCGCGATGACAAAAGTGAGTACACCGAGGTATAATGTGAAACGTTAATCGGGACCTATTACCAATGATATGATATGCAATGAGTTGCAATGTAATGTTATGCATGCATTTCGTATGTTATTTATACCATTTACGAGTTTTGAAAATATCACTTGTCGTCGAAAAATACTCTTTTGACGTCTTGACCCTTCAAAAATGACTTTACATGTTTTACGTCAAAATGTCATCCTACAATGGTTTTATAATGATTTTGGTGAAATTACCACTTTTCGTCGCAAAACAATGTCGTCGGAAAAATCATGAAATCAACAAAATGGCTCGGAAAAGTAGTCGTAAAGCGGTGTACGTCGATCGTTAGAGAACGAACTCGACGGTTTTGGAAAGTTTGTATCGATATCTAGAAGTTTCAGTTCAGGAGTTTTCGTCCAAAAGGTCTCGATCATAAAGATATTAAAGGCTAAAGATGGTGGTTTTGCTAATTGTGTGCGAGAAAATGAGTTTCGCCAAGTTTGAACATCCGTAAATAATTTACTATAACTCCGCTTGACAAACGGCTTTTTGTTTTGAAAAATATGGCGGTGAACTTGATTTTACTAGAAGACATTTCGTTCCAAAAGTTTCACAACCTTGTTAAAAGCGCCGCAAACATAGCCCTTACTGACTAATGAAATACTTGAATCGTAGAAATAATATAGATTTTTGAGAAAATAATAGTTACGGCAACTTTATAAAAACGTGCATATCTTTGTCGTTTCAAATCCGTTTTCACGTAAAATATGTCCTTAGCTTCGTATCGAAGTAAACTAATATATTTTTGAGAAGTCGAAATAATTTGTGAAGCTTAAGGCTCGTTTTGACCGAACAAGTAAAAACAGCAAAGCTGAATTTTCGAAAAATATACGTTTCGTCGTCAAACTTTAAAATCCATAACTTCTTCGTTATAAGTCCGTTTTATCCGTTCAAAAGGCCACGGATTCGTTTTAAAGTATATTTTCTAAATATCAAGGCCAAAGTTTCGTACCAACAGTAGGTTTTCCAGAAATTCGAATTAAGGACAGAACCTAAATATATAGTTATCGAAAATAGTTTTCTCGGACAAAACCTATTCTAATCCCTTCAAATCAACTCCAAAGCTAATCTAATCCTACCATACACCTTCTTAGGGTGTCATGGGTTCCTAATCACCATCAAGACCAAAGAATACCATGGGAATATATATAGGGTGACCAATATGTATATATATAATTTCTAAAATCATGAAATAAATGGTATAAATCACATATCATGCATATAAGCTCCAAAAATGATAAGATTCATATGAAAATGATAAGGAAACATGAAAATGATAAGAAACATGCTTACAAGTGAATAGTGATGAGGTGAAAGTAACAAGGATTAACTTAAATACCCTTGGTTTTTATTTCAAAACCATATAAAGAGTATATACTAGATTGTATAACACTTGATCTTGCAAAATTTTTGATGATTTGTTTTTGATGTGTGGCGGTTTTGAAGAAGCAAAAGAAGGAGAAAACTTTTTAACACTTGAATTAAATGAAGTGAATGAATGATGAATATGGGTGAAGTAAGACTTCTAGTATGAGTGTAAATATATGCAATCAAAGAAAACCATTCCATCAATTAATACCACCCCATAAGGGCGGTTTTGGGGAGTTTGTCCACCATATATATATATATTTTTTTATATAATTGTTGTATAAGTGTATTGTGTATGTAAAATGTATAAATGTAATTTGTGTACAAGTAAAGGTAAATGGAAGTTTTGGTACAAGTAAGTTTTAATAGGTCAAAATAGAATGTAATGAGATAATAAAATTGTAAAAATACATTCCTTGTGAAATTTGGTGATAAAATAATTATCGTATAATTTTTAAGAAAACGACGTAATAATTAAACTTTAACGATTTAAGTACCAAATAAATTTGAAACACTAGGAAAACTAAAAATATAGTTTTATGAACTAAATGTAAGTTTAAAAATACATCGGGATCATTTTTGAAAGTAACGGATTAAATATTCAAAATAATAACTCACGCGATAAAGATTATTAAATATAAAAATTACGCGTTAAAGGTGAAATGAAATGTCGTGAATGACTAATGAGATGCAAATGATGTCAATGAAATGTAGACTAATCTTAGTCCATATGAAATGTACGTGATGTTATGATCATGAATTCGCCGCTAAACCTCCAAGGTTACGCAATTTGAAACAAGTAAACCAAGTTTACTAAAAATGTTGAAATAATGAGACATGAATTGTGTCGAGAAATGACACGAAATACGGGTTGTCACATTCGCCCATCAAAAGGAATTCAGTCCACGAATTCGGTTCGTGTTAGTCTATCGGGTTTAGGGTTTGATGTGGCAAACTTTCCCATTCCCGAGCAAAACCCTCAAAGACTTTTTGGTAACCGATTTTACTTAATCTCACAACTCATCAAACAAGAACTGTCATGAGATTAGGCTAAATCGGTTTAGGTAACGACTTGTTTCTAGCTCGATCTTTGCAACTCATCAAACAAGAAGCATCACGCGGATCAAGCGGAAACAAGTGGTTTGAAGAAAATCTTTTGAAAATTTGGCTCGATTACGGAATTGCTTACTCATATAAGACTACTACTCCCTTCATTGCATGATTCTTCCTGAATTAGACATAGGTGATCAGGCTATGTATAATTTAGGAGTAACTATGCAATGCTTGGACTAATCGACTCATATGTTTGTTTGGTGTTGAGTCAACTGATGTTAAAATTGTGATGAACATCGAGGAGAAAAGACATGGAGAAGTGTCGTTAAAATGATAGTTAAAGTAACAAGAATAAAGACCCTCGTAAATGATAACAAATCGGAAAGAAAATAAAGTACGATAGATGAGAATATTTTACAACAAGTGGTTTAGCAAAAGTAGTACATCTTAGGTTATAAAGTTTCGGATACGATGGAAAACATAAACTTAGTACGACATAGTACATAAGGAGAAATAAAGGCGTTAGTCTCCGAACTTCTTGAGTCTTCGCGTCGTTGATACCTTGACGAGCTCCTCCTCCTCCTTCTAACATATATACATTCCCATGAGCACCTTCGACTTGTTGACCTTGGTTTTGAGGACATTGGTTCCGATAGTGTCCTTGTTCCCACATCCGAAGCACGTAACTATGGTCTTGCCCTTACAGGTCCTTAGCAAGGTGTCCTACTTTGTGACTAAAACATATACCACATGGACCATTATGATGTAGCGTGCATTGGTGGCATCGCGGTAAGTTTCTGCATAAGCTCTTCCCTTGTTGGTGCAAACAACATAGACCTGGCGACTTCTTGTCTTCTATTATGTTGTTGATGATGGTTAGTGTTACGGTTTTGGTTGTTGTTGTTATAACCTCCTTGGTCATCTTCCATTTTCTTTTGTTGTTGTTGATTTGGTTATCGTCGTTGTGTTGTTGTTTTGGTTATTGTTGTAGTTGGTGCGGTTGTTGGGGTTGTTGTTGTTTTGGTTGGTGTTGGTGTACTTGCCTCTCTTCACTACTTGGGCCATGAGCTTTTGAGTCAATCGAATAGCTTCCTCAATCGTTTATGGTCGGAAGAAGTCACATCGCCTTGAATAATTTCGGAAGTCCCAATGAAAGCCTCTAGCAACTTCTCATTATCGAAACCATGGACGGGCATAACACGGCCAATTCTTGGAATCTCCGAATGTAAGTGTCAATATCATACCCAATAGTTACTAGTTCATAGAACTCCGTCTCCAACTTTTTGATTTCCGACGAGGACAAAACTTCTTAGTCACCAAACTCTTAAATTGCTCCCACGTAAGCTTGAAAGCATTCTCCATTCCAATCGGTTGAGCATATGAATTCCACCAAGACAATGCTCCATCGAGTAATGTGCTCGTAGCAAATTTGACCTTACTATCATCCGGACGATTACAAAGCAAAAACACGGATTCCAACTTTTCAAACCATCGTACCATTCTTTGTAGCTCCTTCGGTCCCTCTAAACTTGGTGGGTTCACCACTTTTGAAATCTTTGTACGAACATTTCTTAACTCCGGATCCTCCGGCATTTCCGATGTGAGAGCTAGCCTTAGCGGCTCTGACGATCATGACCTCGGCGGCAGCGCAGCCACCGCTTCCTTTCAACTCTTAGAGCATTAGCAATGCTATCATTCACTAACTTTTGAATAGCCGCTTGGGTCATTTCAACTGTAGCTTTCTTGGTGCCATATCTTCTTCAAAACAAGAGGAAATGTGAGACGTAGCAAAATCCGATGTTAATAATAAGCGCTCAAAGAAATGTGATAAGAATGATAAGTTTGAGGTTATCTTTCAAAATGATCGACGGTTTCCGAAAAGATGGGTTATGAGGTGTTGTAAGTGCTTCAAATGTATGATGGTTTAGAGACTTAATGTGTGAATAAAGTGTAACTCGACATGTTAGTGGTGAAACAAAGGAGTGAGAGTGACTTCGCCCTATTTAAAAGTTTATCTCGGCATTCGACGTTATCGATGATGAATCAGCTGATATAAAAATTGTGATAGGGAATGACAAGGAATTCTCCACGTTAGAGTATGGGGAAAAGATAATGGGATGGGCATTTAAGGGCATCCATGTGACAATCGATGTGAAATGAAAGTGAATAACTCGAAAAAAATACGTATAAACCGCATGTAAAGTGAACATGCACTTGTGATGAAATGATGAGATGCTATGATAATGTAGTTATAGTCTAGGGTCAATGATGCAACCTAGTTCTCTATAATGAAGCTCGATGCCAATCTGTCACACCCCAAATTACATTTTGCGTGAATGGAATTCACGGGATTGATTGTCATAGCATCACAATCACAGTTATATTGAACGACCTAAAGTGTCGTTTGGAAAATACATCGTTTGATTTAATAAAATAATCGAGTTTACAAAGTAGGTCCCAAATGAAAATCAACTTGTGCGGAAATAAGTTTGTTACAATTCAAACGATGTTTTAAAGTACGTAAAACCCAAGTGAGGCGCGTCGTCATCACGACTCCATGATGTGTCCAAATGCATGCCATGAAGTGAATGCCTTAGATACCGAGATTAAAACATGCTAAAAGTGTCAACACAAAGGTTGAGTGAGTTCATAGAGTTTGTTTTGAAATGTAAAGCCTTTCAAAATCGTTAATGCAAACAAAGGCATTGAAAATCCACTCGGTTCAAGTTCGCCCATACAAAACTTGCAACCTGTGTGTTCACAACCCATTGCCAAAATGTGTATAGTTTATGTTCAAACATATGATTTCAATGAATTCACAATAGTACCAACTCGACGTAGAACAATAGCACTTAATCCATAGCACATAAGCAATAGCACATAAGCAATAGCACCTAACTCAATGTATCAGTAGTCAACTGATATAGTACTTTATTCGACGTATAACTATAGCACGCAAACATGAACAATTTATATAGTACAACATTCGGTTTTGAAATGATGTAATCGTGATAGGAGTTATCCTTAAGAATATAAAGTACTTGTGAAAAATATAGTTAAGCATGCATCTCCCCCAAAACAGTTATGAAAACAAGTAAAAGCGGGGCTATGAAACTCACTTGGTAAAGCGGCGAGATGACAAGAGTGAGTACACCGAGGTATAATGTGATGCGTTATCCGGGACCTATTACCAATGAATGATATGATATGTAATGAGTTGCAATGTAATGTTATGCATGCATTTTCGTATGTTATTTATACCATTTACGAGTTTTGAAAATATTACTTGTCGTCGAAAAATACTCTTTTGACGTCTTGACCCTTCAAAATGACTTTACATGTTTTACGTCAAAATGTCATCCTACAATGGTTTTATAATGATTTTGGTGAAATTACCACTTTTCGTCGCAAAACAATGTCGTCGGAAAAATCATGAAATCAACAAAATGGCTCGGAAAAGTAGTCGTAAAAGCGGTGTCGTCGATCGTTAGAGAACGAACTCGACGGTTTTGGAAAGTTTGTATCGATATCTAGAAGTTTCAGTTCAGGAGTTTTCGTCCAAAAGGTCTCGATCATAAAGATATTAAGGGCTAAAGATGGTGGTTTTGCTAATTGTGTGCGAGAAAATGAGTTTCGCCAAGTTTGAACATCCGTAAATAATTTACTATAACTCCGCTTGACAAACGGCTTTTGTTTTGAAAAATATGGCGGTGAACTTGATTTTACTAGAAGACATTTTGTTCCAAAAGTTTCACATCATTGTTAAAAGCGCGCAAACATAGCCCTTCTGACTAATGAAATACTTGTATCGTAAAATAATATAATTTTCGAGAAAATAATAGTTACGGCAACTTTATAAAAGCGTGCATATCTTTGTCGTTTCAAATCCGTTTTCACGTAAAATATGTCCTTAGCTTCGTATCAAGTAAACTAATATATTTTGATAAGTCGAAATAATTTGTGAAGCTTAAGGCTCGTTTTGACCGAACAAGTAAAACATCAAAGCTGAATTTTACGAAAATATACGTTTCGTCGTCAAACTTTAAAAATCCATAACTTCTTCGTTATAAGTCCGTTTTATCCGTTCAAAAGGCCACGGATTCGTTTTAAAGTATATTTTCTAAATATCAAGGCCAAAGTTTCGTACCAACAGTAGGTTTTTCCAGAAATTGATTAAGGACAGAACCTAAAATATAGTTATCGAAAATAGTTTTCTCGGACAAAACCTATTCTAATCCCTTCAAATCAACTCCAAAGCTAATCTAATCCTACCATACACCTTCTTAGGGTGTCATGGGTTCCTAATCACCATCAAGACCAAAGAATACCATGGGAATATTTATAGGATGACCATATATGTATATATAACTCTAAAATCATGAAATAAATGGTATAAATCACATATCATGCATATAAGCTCCAAAATGAAAAGAAACATATGAAAATGAAAAGGAAACATGAAAATGATAAAAACATGCTTACAAGTGAAAGTGATGAGGTGAAAGTAACAAGGATTAACTTAAATATCCTTGGTTTTTATTTCAAAACCATATAAAGAGTATATACTAGATTGTAAAAACACTTGATCTTGCAAAAATTTTGATCCCTTGTTCTCTTGACCCTGTGGCGGTTTTGATGAAGAGAAGAGAAGAGAGAAAACTTTTTAACACTTGTGAAATTAAATGAAATGAATGAGAATGAGTGAAGTAAGACTTTAAGTATGAGTGTATACTTATACAAAAAGAAAATTTTGCCAATCAATTAATACCACCCCCCCTATGGCGGTTTTGGGGATCTTGTCTCCACCAATATATATATTTTTTTTTTTTTAAATTGTATATGTATTTGTGTATTTGTGTAAAAAATATAAGTAATTGTAAGTGTGAAATAAGTACAAGTACTTGTAAGGTAAATGGTAAATTTTTGGTACAAGTAAGTTTTAATAGATCAAAATAGAATGTAATGAGATAATAAAAATTGTAAAAATACATTCCTTGTGAAATTTGGGTGATAAAATAATTATCGTATAATTTTTAAGAAAAACGACGTAATAATTAAACTTTAACGATTTAAGTACCAAATAAATTTGAAACACTAGGAAAACTAAAAATATAGTTTTTATGAACTAAATGTAAGTTTAAAAATACCTCGGGATCATTTTTGAAAGTAACGGATTAAATATTCAAAATAATAACTCACGCGATAAAGATTATTAAATATAAAAATTACGCGTTGAAGGTGAAATGAAATGTCGTGAATGAACTAATGAGATGCACATGATGTCAATGAAATGTAGACTAATCATAGTCCATATGAAATGTACGTGATGTCATGATCATGAATTCGCCGCTAAACCTTCAAGGTTACGCAATTTGAAACAAGTAAACCAAGTTTACTAAAAATGTTGAAATAATGAGACATGAATTGTGTCGAGAAATGACACGAAAGTACGGGTTGTCACATTCGCCCATCAAAAGGAATTCAGTCCACGAATTCAATTCGTGTTAGTCTATCGGGTTTAGGGTTTGATGTGGCAAACTTTCCCATTCCCGAGCAAAACCCTCAAAAGACTTTTGGTAACCGATTTTACTTAATCTCACAACTCATCAAACAAGAACTGTCATGAGATTAGGCTAAATCGGTTTAGGTAACAACTTGTTTCTAGCTCGATCTTTGCAACTCATCAAACAAGAAGCATCACGCGGATCAAACCGGAAACAAGTGGTTTGAAGAAAATCTTTTGAAAATTTGGCTCGATTACGGAATTGCTTACACATATAAGCCTACTACTCCCTTCATTGCATGATTCTTCTGAATTAGACATAGGTGATCGGGCTATGTATAATTTAGGAGTAACTATGCAATGCTTGGACTAATCGACTCATATGTTTGTTTGGTGTTGAGTCAATGATGTTAAAATTGTGATGAACATCGAGGAGAAAAGACATGGAGAAGTGTCGTTAAAATGATAGTTAAAGTAAAAAGAATTAAAATCCTCGTAAATGATAACAAATCGGAAAGAAAATAAAGTACGATAGATGAGAATATTTTACAACAAGTGGTTTAGCAAAAGTAGTACATCTTAGGTTATAAAGATTCGGATACGATGGAAAACATAAACTTAGTACGACATAGTACATAAGGAGAAATAAGACTGTTAGTTTCCGAACTTCTTCGGTCTTCGCGTCGTTGATACCTTGACGAGCTCCTCCTCCTCCTTCTAACATATATACATTCCCATGAGCACCTTCGACTTGTTGACCTTGGTTTTGAGGACATTGGTTCCGATAGTGTCCTTGTTCCCCACATCCGAAGCACGTAACTATGGTCTTGCCCTTACAGTCCTTAGCAAGGTGTCCTACTTTGTGACAGCTAAAACATATACCACATGGACCATTATGATGTAGCGTGCATTGGTGGCATCGTGGTAAGTTTCCTGCATAAGCTCTTCCCCTTGTTGGTGCAGCAACATAGACCCTGGCGACTTCTTGTCTTCTATTCTGTTGTTGATGATGGTTAGTGTTACGGTTTTGGTTGTTGTTGTTATAACCTCCTTGGTCGTCTTCCCATTTTCTTTTGTTGTTGTTGATTTGGTTATCGTTGTTGTTGTTGTTTTGGTTATTGTTGTAGTTGGTGCAGTTGTTGGGGTTGTTGTTGTTTTGGTTGGTGTTGGTGTACTTGCCTCTCTTCACTACCTGGGCCATGAGCTTTTGAGTCAATCGAATAGCTTCCTCAATCGTTTGTGGGTCGAAGAAGTCACATCGCCTTGAATAATCTCGGAAGTCCATCAATGAAAGCCTCTAGCAACTTCTCATTATCGAAACCATGGATGGGCATAACACGGCCAATTCTTGGAATCTCCGAATGTAAGTGTCAATATCGTACCCAATAGTTACTAGTTCATAGAACTCCGTCTCCAACTTTTTGACTTCCGTCACGAGGACAAAACTTCTTAGTCACCAAATTCTTAAATTGCTCCCACGTAAGCTTGAAAGCATTCTCCATTCCAATCGGTTGAGCATATGAATTCCACCAAGACAATGCTCCATCGAGTAATGTGCTCGTAGCAAATTTGACCTTACTATCATCCGGACGATTACAAAGCAAAAACACGGATTCCAACTTTTCAAACCATCGTACCATTGTTGTAGCTCCTTCGGTCCCTCTAAACTTGGTGGGTTCACCACTTTTGAAATCTTTGTACGAACATTTCTTAACTCGGATCCTCCTGCATTTCCGATGAGAAGAGCAAGCCTTGCGGCTCTGAAGACGATCATGCCTCGGCAAGCAGCAGCGACCACCGTTTCCTTTCAACTCTTAGAGCATTAGCAATGCTATCATTCACTTTTCGAATAGCCGCTTGGGTCATTTCAACTGTAGCTTTCTTGATTGCCATATCTTCTTCAAAACAAGAGGAAATGTGAGACGTAGCAAAATCCGATGTTAATAATAAGCGCTTCAAAGAAATGTGATAAGAATGATAAGTTTGAGGTTATGTTTCAAAATGATCGACGGTTTCCTAAAAGATGGGTTATGAGGTGTTGTAAGTGCTTCAAATGTATGATGGTTTAGAGACTTAATGTGTGAATAAAGTGTAACTCGACATGTTAGTGGTGAAACAAAGGAGTGAGAGCGACTTTGCCCTACTTAAGGGTTTATCTCGGCATTCGACGTTATCGATGATGAATCAGCTGATATAAAAATTGTGATAGGGAATGACAAGGAATTCTCCACGTTAGAGTATGGGGAAAAGATAATGGGATGGGCATTTAAGGGCATCCATGTGACAATTGATGTGAAATGAAAGTAAATAACTCGAAAAAAAAAATACGTATAAACCGCATGTAAAGTGAACATGCACTTATGATGAAATGATGAGATGCTATGATAATGTAGTTATAGTCTAGGGTCAATGATGCAACCTAGTTCTCTATAACCGAAGCTCTGATGCCAATCTGTCACACCCCAAATTACTGTTTTGCGTGGAATGGAATTCACGGGATTGATTGTCATAGCATCACAATCACGATTATATTGAACGACCTAAAGTGTCGTTTGGAAAATACATCGTTTGATTTAATAAAATAATCGAGTTTACAAAGTAGGTCCCAAATGAAAATCAACTTGTGCGGAAATAAGTTTGTTACAATTCAAACGATGTTTTAAAGTACATAAAACCCAGTGAGAGCGTCGTCATCACGACTCCATGATGTGTCCAAATGCATGCCATGAAGTGAATGCCTTAGATACGAGATTAAAACATGCTAAAAGTGTCAACACAAAGGTTGAGTGAGTTCATAGAGTTTGTTTTGAAATGTAAAGCCTTTCAAAATCGTTAATGCGCAAACAAAGGCATTGAAAATCCACTCGGTTCAAGTTCCGCCCATACAAAACTTGCAACCTGTGTGTTCACAACCCATTGCCAAAATGTGTATAGTTTATGTTCAAACATATGATTTCAATGAATTCACAATAGTACCAACTCGACGTAGAACAATAGCACTTAATCCATAGCACATAAGCAATAGCACATAAGCAATAGCACCTAACTCAACGTATCAGTAGTCAACTGATATAGTACTTTATTCGACGTATAACTATAGCACGCAAACATGAACAATTTATATAGTACAACATTCGGTTTTGAAATGATGTAATCGTGATAGGAGTTATCCTTAAGAATATAAAGTACTTGTGAAAAATATAGTTAAGCATGCATCTCCCCCAAAACAGTTATGAAAACAAGTAAGCGGGGGCTATGAAACTCACTTGGTAAACCGCGAGATGACAAGAGTGAGTACACCGAGGTATAATGTGATCGTTAATCGGGACCTATTACCAATGAATGATATGATATGTAATGAGTTGCAATGTAATGTTATGCATGCATTTCGTATGTTATTTATACCATTTACGAGTTTTGAAAATATTACTTGTCGTCGAAAAATACTCTTTTGACGTCTTGACCTTCAAAATGACTTTACATGTTTTACGTCAAAATGTCATCCTACAATGGTTTTATAATGATTTTGGTGAAATTACCACTTTTCGTCGCAAAACAATGTCGTCGGAAAAATCATGAAATCAACAAAATGGCTCGGAAAAGTAGTCGTAAAGCGGTGTCGTCGATCGTTAGAGAACGAACTCGACGGTTTTGGAAAGTTTGTATCGATATCTAGAAGTTTCATTCAGGAGTTTTCGTCCAAAAGGTCTCGATCATAAAGATATTAAGGGCTAAAGATGGTGGTTTTGCTAATTGTGTGCGAGAAAATGAGTTTCGCCAAGTTTGAACATCCGTAAATAATTTACTATAACTCCGCTTGACAAACGGCTTTTTGTTTTGAAAAATATGGCGGTGAACTTGATTTTACTAGAAGACATTTCGTTCCAAAAGTTTCACATCATTGTTAAAAGCGCGCAAACATAGCCCTTCTGACTAATGAAATACTTGTATCGTAAAAATAATATAGTTTTTCGGAAAATAATAGTTACGGCAACTTTATAAAACGTGCATATCTTTGTCGTTTCAAATCCGTTTTCTCGTATAATATGTCCTTAGCTTCGTATCAAGTAAACTAATATATTTTTGAGAAGTCGAAATAATTTGTGAAGCTTAAGGCTCGTTTTTGACCGAACAAAGTAAAAAGCGCAAGCTGAATTTTTCGAAAAAATACGTTTAGTCGTCAAACTTTAAAAATCCATAACTTCTTCGTTATAAGTCCGTTTTATCCGTTCAAAAGGCCACGGATTCGTTTTAAAGTATATTTTCTAAATATCAAGGCCAAAGTTTCGTACCAACAGTAGGTTTTTCCAGAAATTCGAATTAAGGACAGAACATAAAATATACATATCGAAAATAGTTTTCTCGGACAAAACCTATTCTAATCCCTTCAAATCAACTCCAAAGCTAATCTAATCCTACCATACACCTTCTTAGGGTGTCATGGGTTCCTAATCACCATCAAGACCAAAGAATACCATGGGAATATTTATAGGATGACCAATATGTATATATAACTTCTAAAATCATGAAATAAATGGTATAAATCACATATCATGCATATAAGCTCCAAAATGAAAAGAAACATATGAAAATGAAAAGGAAACATGAAAATGATAAAACATGCTTACAAGTGAAAGTGATGAGGTGAAAGTAACAAGGATTAACTTAAATATCCTTGGTTTTATTTCAAAACCATATAAAGAGTATATACTAGATTGTTAAACACTTGATCTTGCAAAAATTTTTGATCCTTGTGAGAACCCCTAGAACCGGTTTTGATGAGAGCAAGAGAAGGAGAAAACTTTTTCTAACACTTTGTGAATTATTAAGATGAATGAATGAGATAGTTGAATAAGTAAGACTTTAAGTATGAGTATACTTCAACAATCAAAAAAACCATGCTCATTAAATAATACCACCCCCCCTGGGGTTTTGGGGATTTGTCCACCATGCATATATATTTTTTTTTTTTTTAAATTGTATTGTATAATTTGTATAAAATTTGTAAGAAAGTGTAG
The DNA here is from genome assembly GCA_022545495.1 of Chrysanthemum lavandulifolium. Lineage (NCBI taxonomy): Eukaryota > Viridiplantae > Streptophyta > Magnoliopsida > Asterales > Asteraceae > Chrysanthemum > Chrysanthemum lavandulifolium. Next base: position 241,090,670 of record CM040238.1, on the reverse strand, counting down.
TAATTGTGTAGGAAATGTGTAAGTTGTAAGGTAAATGGTAAATTTTGGTACAAGTAAGTTTTAATAGATCAAAATAGAATGTAATGAGATAATAAAAATTGTAAAAATACATTCCTTGTGAAATTTGAGTGATAAAATAATTATCGTATAATTTTTAAGAAAACGACGTAATAATTAAACTTTAACGATTTAGTACCAAATAAATTTGAAACACTAGGAAAACTAAAAATATAGTTTTATGAACTAAATGTAAGTTTAAAAATACCTCGGGATCATTTTTGAAAGTAACGGATTAAATATTCAAAATAATAACTCACGCGATAAAGATTATTAAATATAAAAATTACGCGTTGAAGGTGAAATGAAATGTCGTGAATGAACTAATGAGATGCAATGATGTCAATGAAATGTAGACTAATCATAGTCCATATGAAATGTACGTGATGTTATGATCATGAATTCGCCGCTAAACCTTCAAGGTTACGCAATTTGAAACAAGTAAACCAAGTTTACTAAAAATGTTGAAATAATGAGACATGAATTGTGTCGAGAAATGACACGAAAGTACGGGTTGTCACATGTTGGCTCTCGGTTCAAAACCCATACGAGGGGTTTTGCTCGTTGTTGTACTCGGTTCACCACCACCACCGCAACCGACCTCTTCACCTGCTTCACTAATGAAAACCAGAAATGGGTTCATCTTCCTTTGACTATGTGTGAAGGTTTAAGGTCATTTGGTTCTGAGTTTAGTTGGTGGTGGATTAAAACGAGTTCATCGGGTGACTTGGGTTTGCTTTGGACCGAGCATCAAGAAAGGACTGATGGATTTGATAGATTTGAGTGGCGGCGGATCTAGGTGGTGGATTTGATGAATCAGTTTTTTATGGTTTGAAGAAGAAGATGGTGATATATTAAAGAAGAAGAAAGTGGAAAAAGACCGAAATACCCTCACGTGGGTATCACATGTGGCAAGATAACGAAGGTTAGTGTCGCCCGTTAAAGTGAAGGACTAACGATGCATAACGTTTCGCATTTAAAGACGGATGGTAAACCTTTTTTGGTCAAAGGACGAAACTTGTCGGTCAACGTAAACCATAAGGACGAACGGTGTAATTTACTCTTAAAAATATTGTACCTAGTATGTGATATAATGCCTTATTTGTGACTTACGTTAGTACTTTTTTAAAAGGTGTCTAAGTCACATAAAGTCGTCATATAAGGACTATAACATGATTAGACAACAATTTAACCCAAATTTCTAAACAAACAAAATGAAATAGTTATACATAAGGTAAAGCCATGGCAGTAGGCAAGCTTCATTAGATACACGGGGCCATAATTTTACGACATTCACAGTATTGGTAAAACATTGTACATGCATGTTTTTGTTTGCATACATTAAGGACGGAGCAACATACATTTGACTCTTGAGGGGATATTATCCTCGTCATGGCGCATGTGTCCGAAGGACACTTGCTAGAAGACAAATGCCTTCGCGTGTCAGAAAGACACAGGTCTGAAAGAACATTAACCGGACGACCACAACTAATAAATAACGTGGTAAGAGTCACGTGCAGAACATAAGCACTTTTTTACCCATGACTAGTTTCTTCTACAACTTAACTTTGCCATATATAGAAACATCATTTTATAGTACTTACTAGCCTTAGCTTAAAGTTTTATTATTAAACATAAAAGTGTAGCACAAACATGATATAAAAATTTAATACACTAAAATGTATAATGTTGAAAGATAAATAATGTAAAACAAATAACCTTTAATGCATTGTTTAAAAGATATAAAAATAAAATAAAAAAATAAAAAAATCAAAGTCGATGAAGGACTTCTTTGTACACGACGTTAGTTGTGTGATTGCAATGGTTGCCATCTTTGTCACAACATAAAACTTTAAGGCTCTTCTTAGTTTTTATCCTTGATACGGCTACATATAGTTGTCTAACCAAAAGTTCGGTTTGGTTTTTCGGTTTTAGTTTTTGTGGTTCGGTTTCGGTTATTTCATTGGAAGGTGTTTTTTTCTACAAGTTTGAAATCACTTTCGAAAACAGTTACGCATGAACTAAGAATAAGTTATCTAAAAGATAATGATTTGTTAGAAAGGTAAATACGATTATGATGGTATCAAAGTCGTCTCAAAATTTTTGAGGCCTAAAGCGAAATATGAAATAAGATATTTTGACAAACAATTTTGTTGTTAATTTAAATTGTTTACGAGACTTGTCAATAACTAGTTATATCACAAATTCGGATATCCGAAATTTACAATAATAATTTTATGTTAGACCCATTATTTTAGCTAAGTTTTTTTAATTTGGATATGCGAAATTTCCAATAATTGTTTCACATTATTGAAAATTTGCACACAATATGCACGTACATACTGTGTGCTCAACATAAATCCGCCCCTGAAAGTGATCACCTTGAAAGTGAACTAGAGCTTGATACAAAAAGAGCATCATATATCATAAAATTTATTTTAATATAAAGTAGAATACAAAGTTACACCATACTTATTTGATGTATGTTACATAAATATTATCTTAAACTAATATATAAGTCAAAAGTTTTATAATTTGTGTGTAACATAAGATGATAGACAAGTTTTACATTAAACTACAACTCAGATGATGATTTAATTGTTCATTCATAAAAATACTGAAAACAAGTTAAATGTTGTGCTATTGATCTTTTACCTATTTGTTATACAAATAAATCTATTTAACTTGTGTTGTATAAATCGTCTCACTTCTAGGATAGGTTGTCTCATTGCATTTTGGTAAATTTTATATTGAAAGTTTGAATCAAAAGCTATGGGAAACTTGAGTGACTAAAAAAATTCTAAATTTGACATGATTAATGGGGCTATTTTTGTTATCAAACTTAATCACGTGTCATTTGGTTGTATTTAAATATCTTATAAAGCACAAACCATTTTGTGATAATAAAATCTTAAAATTCAAAGAATACAACTGACAAACCAAAATTTACAACTAAATTAAACACTAAGACATTACAAACATCTATATATAGTATACAACTTTTAATGCACTAAGACATTACAAATTTGAAAATTAAAACACACAAACAAAAAAAGCGATTGTACAACTTTTTAATGCACTAAGACAATAAATTAACACATAATTAATACTCTTATTAAAACACCTTATTACATAAAAGTACAATGATGTATTCACATTGTACAACCAATTAATAGCATATCTACCAATTAAAATACAAACAATTAAAACATCCGTTTTCTAAAAAGTACAATAATACTTTCACAATGTACAAGTTAAACAAGCTACAACATAATCCAAAGTATAAACTAATTAAACACTGATTAATGTTATTTTTAAAAACCCTAAAATGAAAAGTGTATGTTATTATACTCATTGTACAAAGTAATAAAACACACAAAACTTCATACAAGCTAACAAGTTGATAGTACATATAGTTTTGAAAACCGGACAATACCAACGGGTTCAACGAGGAATCGAAGTAGTCGCCGGTTCGGCTAGCCAATAAAAGCTATCCAAAACGAACAAGAGAACCCATTAGAACCGATAAAAACAGGTGAACCAGGCCTCATCAGAATCTATTACTCCGGTTAATCGTCACATGGTACCCGCCGCTGCAACGCGCGGAAACCCTGCTAATATATACTATATATAGTGACTTCAAACCCATCAACTTTCCAAGTTTCGCTCCCAACTAGAACTTGATCAAGAACATTTTCCCTTGTTTATTTCTCACAGGTATATATGTTATTGTGGTTTTATTAGGGGTGAGTATGGAGCGATTTGAGGCGGTTTTGTTTAAAACCAATCTAGAACTAAAAGTTTGGTTTTAATTTTTAAACCAAACTCGCATCAAAAGTTCGGTTTGGTTTTCCGGTTTTTAGTTTTGTGGTTCGATTTTCGGTTATTTCATTGGAAGGTGTATTTTCTACAAGTTTGAAATCACTTTCAAAAAGATTACGCGTGAACTAAGACTAAGTTATCTAAAAGATAATGGTTTGTTAAAAGGTAAATGCGATTAAGATGGTATCAAAGTCGTCTCAAAAATTTTTGAGGCCTAAAAGCGAAATGAAAGATAACGCCACACGCGCTCGGGGTCAAAGGAACTTTTTCTTCGAGCAAGTTTTATAACACCCTAGGCAAGTGAACCTAATCGTTGTAGTGTAGTATTAGGGTAAGCCACGGTATTGATATCGTTCTCTAGGGAATAGGAATGCTAGTGAGAAGTTACTACGCTAAGGTTGGGGTTGAGGAAGATTATTTTTATCTTTTTATGTTTTTAGGAAATGGAAAGGTACGAATCTCGGGTTTGGATTTGGGGTTGGTATTGCTACCGATTACTCTACTTATCTAATTATCTAATCTAAGGTGTATGTAGTCTATGTCTAATTATTGTGTGCTCGTATGATAGTTTAAAGATGTGTTTACTTAGGTTTTACTACTCCTTAATTATCTCCTATTGGTGGTTGAATTGTCACGCCCTTATTCTTAATTGCGTTGTGTGTCTAAAGTTGTAGGGTATGCGCTTATCCCTAACTCTTTGAAGTTACCAAAGGGTCTCGCCTACAAAATACCACTAGGGATCATAAACTCTAACTCTAAGGCCTCTTTGGATGGTCTAGCTTACAACCGCACTAGGTGCTATAACCTAAGGTTCACAAAGATTAATCAAGCATTAATTACACAACGAATGACCTATCGCATTACTAGATCATTAACAATTAAGATAAGAGACAACCAATCAATATTCAATAATTAAGTTTCATATTCCTAAGCAAACACACAAGTAAATTAGCCGGACATGGAGAACATGCAAGCATACACACAAATAATCAAAGACATAATTGAATTAATGAAGTAAAACACTTATCTTGATGTAAGATAGGGTTTGGAACCCTAAAATATCTTGTACAAGACAGCCTTGGTTCGGTTTAGGTTTTACTCCAAAAGACTACACACAAATACCGAAAAATTCGGATTCTATATATAAGATTACATATGCGACGGCGCCACCTTATGTTTTGTGACGCCGCCGGATCGCCGTCATTAGGGTTTCGCCTTGGCCACGTTAGTCTTGCGACGGCGCCACCTTGTGCTTGTGACGCCGTCCTCTTCGCTTTCGACGCCGTCTCGATCGAATCTAGGCCGCCCGAGTGCGACGGCCTACTCTTTTAAAACCCGACACCGCCACTTGAAAATAAGAGATTTGGCTTCGTCCGTCACAAAATCCTCCGACGGCGTCATAGCTAAGCAGTGACGCCGCCACCTTGTGTTTTCAAAGAACTGAGTGTCTCGATTCTTGACTTTGGCCATTTTCTTCAGATATCCGCGCCTTTTCGTCCAAATAAGTGCCATTACAAAGAATTTGCCTTCAAGAGACCTAAAAAGTGAAAAGGAACGATATTAAGTAATAACGGATACAAAAGTGATCAAATAAGGGCTTAAACGACCCCTCAAAAAGGTACATTTTAAAACCTTATCAAATATCCCTACACTTGGTATTTGCTTGTCCTCAAGCAAATGTGCTTTTAGCCAATTAATTTATAAGTTAGGGTCATGAAGCATTGGTTTAAAACAGTCCACAACACATATAAGCCCCGCAAAAGTCATAACAAGCACGGAAATTACATACTAGCACCTCACATGGGGTGTTTGGATACTCACATCTCTCTCGGTGTATATGAAATATAACAAGTTGGAAATGGAAGATTAAACACTCATTAACCGGTCCTAGTACATAGATTACCATAGGCTTGAGAATAGATCAAACCTCCATCGCTTTGGCGTAAGCACCTAGGAAAGACTATCAAAGAGGTCTTTAAAGGGTTGTAATGTTAGGCTTACGGTAGGGAAACAAAGGGTTTGGTGGGATAGGCTATTTAGTGGTGGCAAGTCAAAAATCTTTATGTTACAAGCATACGAAGAATGGCGTTGCTAAGCCAAGACTCGACACTCTAAACTCTAGATAACTGAAACAAACAAACATAAATTTAAAGGATAGATGTAGGATGGTAGCCCGTATGTTTTTTTTTTTTTTTTTTTTTTTTTTTTTTTTTTTTTTTTTTTTTTTTTTTTTTTTTTTTTTTTTTTTTTTTCATACACTTTTACTCTACCATCCTCTACGGTAACATCAAAATGATAGGGATTTATAGGCACATCCCTACACTTGAGTTTTTATTACTCTAACACTAATTTGACCCGAATTGAAAAGATCAAAACACTTGGGGTATGTTATTACGCAAATTAGGGAATTTAACGTTCCCTTCCAATCATTTTATAAACTTTAACTTTTTCCCATGAGTCCCAATCGTCCCAAAACTGTGTACAAAGGATATGACTCGACTTAGCAACTCATGCAAGCAACTAGATAATTGAACTAAGGGTTTAGGGTGATAACAATAATGCACTAAAAGTGAGTGCATACAAGGTAGGCTAAGGCGATTTGGGTGTATATTGGGGGGGGTGTAAACAATGCTCTTCATTGATATTCGAAAACCGAAACATCACGAGAACCGCGAAAAGGATAGGCTCGAGGGGTTAACTAGGGTATCGTGTACTAAAGATGAGTACAACGCAAAGGGTGTGGGGAATTACTCAACCGATGTGGAAGAAGTAATTATATTACGGTATCAAACAAGGGTTATCCTAATGCCTCTTATCATTTAGTTATTCCTAACTACACAAGTGTAGTCTTACTAGCGATCTCGGAATGCATCACAAAACAAGTTCTAGAATCTAATATACTACCGGTTCACACTCTAAGCATTAAAGATGAATGCTTTTAATTCCTACTAATCTAAGGGCGATCCTCACATTTTGGGTGGAATTTAGGTGGTAAAGGGTTTTGTGCTAGTCATGCAACTTCCTATCCGTGAGACGCTTTTGTTAAGACTAATGGCCCACTCCTATATGTCATGAAAAATTTTAAATTTGGTGCCAAAATTACCCTAACCGACATTTTCTCATGGTTTATTACACAAATACAATTGGACAAAGCAAATAATCAAGGATAAGCATAGTTTCAAAGTTCCCGTTTTATTTTCCCTCCCTACACTTAAACTGAACATTGTCCCCAATGTTCCCGAAAGTATCAAAGTTATGATAATGGAAGGTAATTAAAACGAAAGAAACTAGTACTCCCCGATTAGCTCGGTAGGATCCGTGTAAAGTAGTGGTTAAATCCTTTCCAAGAAGAATGTGCGTGAAAAGCTCCTTCCAATCTTTTGTTTCTTCTTCTTGATAAATAAAACCCGCACATTCAAGAAAACAAACGAAACCTTCGCGTAAAATCGGCGGTAATAATATATATAAGACTCTACTAAACTAGGATATAATGCTTGTGGAATGGATGTTTACTGCATTTCGGAAAATTAAGACCGAAAATTCCAAAATTTATAAGTAGCTCGTAAAACGAGAAAAAGTAATCTGTTGTTTTACTCCTTCCGACGCCGTCAGTTGCAATCTCGACGCCACAAAGTTATCCCGACAAAACCGGTCTGCGATTTTCGAAAAAATTCGGAAAATTTACATCTTTAGAATCTGGAAAATTTCGCAAAACATCCATTATGACTCGATACAAGCATTTGACTCGAACAAACACACATATATATCTTTTAATGAATTTCTATTCTCATGTTTACGTTTCTTTTGAAAACGTGTGTAATCCTCCCTACACTTATCCTTTATGTAAAATACCTTTATATGCAATTAAGACGAGGTTAAAGACAAAATAAAGCATTTTTACAAATTTAAACATGAGAATAAACAATTAATAAAAGATATATGACACTAACAAGCAAACAATTAAGCATGGGTTGCCTCCCACGAAGCGCTTTTCTTTATTTAAGAGTCTTGTAGCTAGACTCGTAGTCGTGCCCTCACGTGACTTCATTACCGCCATCTCCTTCCTCATGACGGTCTCTATTGGGGGATTCCATGTTGTAGAAGTGCCCTATGATGCACCTCTCTAAGAGTTCATCCTCTCCCCACTCGGTCCTATATTTCGGTCCTAGGTTCAAGCAATCCTTATAGAATCCGAAAATCTTAGCCATAACATAATCTACTCCTTTTTCTTTATCCTCCTCATTCCTATAATAGACCGATAGTTTAAGTTCCTTTTCATCATTAGAGAGTGATGAAAACTTCTCAATCTTAAACGGCATTTGGTAAGCTATGTCATCGGTCTCATCCTTGAATCGCACTATTCCTAATGAGGATCATAAGTCATCCGGTGTTTTCTATGAAAGGTTTTCCTAGAATAACGTGGGACAAGCTAGGATCTATGGCCGTGCTAATATCATCCACAATTATGAAGTCCAGAGGAAACGTGAAACTACCTACATAAACGGGCAATCCCTTAACTCTACCAAGAAAATTGCAACTAACACTAGGATCATCGGGTCTTGCCTAGTTGGAATAGGCTTCTTCATTACCCAATTGTAGTAGGTGCTAGTCATTATGTTGATTGGGGATTTGCGATCAATGTAGGCCTTTGCCACGAAAAGGTGTCCTATGCAACATGGTATGTTAAGATTCCAAGGGTTCCCAAACTTGATTCTAGGGCTTTTCCTAACATACATGTGACGGAGGTCACGTACTAAGTGAGGGTGGCGAGATAGCTCTTCTTCCGTAGGAAACTTATTGAAATAGTCATTGTCTACTTCATCTACTTCCTCGGTTGTTTCATTAGTCTCACGTGTATGGTCCTCTTCGTCATTTGTTCTATTAGGTTTCACTAAGGCGATGGTATTGACGAATTGAACATGCTTAGCTAACTTACTTGGGTCCTTAATCTCTACACCGAAGGCTCGGAGTTGAGATAGCATTAACCTTCCTATCACTATTGGTCATGGCTTTCAAAAGGTTATCTATCTTCCTATCCATTTCGCTTGTTGTTGGTTAAAGCGGTCCGAGAGCTTAGCTATTTGGGCTTTTGGGATGCAACTAGGTTTTGCAACATCCCTTCGATGTTTTGTTGGTTAGGACCGTGGGGTGGGGGCCATGAAAATCATTGAAGTGAATTCCTTGGTTTGTCCTCAATAGAAGTCGGGCTTGCCCTTCCATGCTTCTCGGTTTCATTGAAATTCCTAGGTCCGGTATTGTAGGAATCTTCCTCCTGCTCCATTAATACGCGAGGATGCGAGTCAACGGAAGCATGTTCGGGATCGGTGCAAGTGCGCGTGTTATGAGGATCATAAAACGGCTCACACGAGGAAGAAACTTTGTTCACATGGCGTGAAGACTTAGGGTTTTCGTAGGAACTCATTAGGAATTTAACTTGATCTTCAAGTTCGATCATCCTACGGTCGGAAGATTGTGAGTCAATGGGAGGCAAGGAGATTGCCTTAACGGTTTTGGGCAACTCACGGGGGTCATTCCAACTTTCGTTGTCATAGAGAGCAAGGTCCTCTATTATACCCCATGATTCTTCCGCGGTGAGATCACTAAGTTTTCCACCGCCGCTTGGTCAATGGATCGCTTGTGGGGAAGTTGACATGATCATAAAAGATTTGGACTTGGAGCCAAAGATCAATGCCGTGATGAGGACTTTATGAAGTAAGTCCTTGAATCGAGTCCATGCTTCAGAGAGATTCACCTTGACGTTGTTGGAACATCAAGATGTCATTCCTAAGTTTAGTGGTTCTCCCGTGGGAAAAATTGAGCAAGGAAACGAGAGGTGAGATCATCCCAACTTGAGATGGAGCCATGGAAGTCGCTCAAGCCAATTACTAGCTTGGTCCCGTAGAGAGAATTGGAAGAGACGCAGCAGCGTGGTCTCCCGAGTAGTAGCATCAAGGTCGATGGAATCGACAATTTTAAGGAAATCCCTTAGATGTCGATTTGGATCTTCGAACGAAGTCCATGGAATGCACATCCGCTTTGCACCAACCGGATGGTGTCGGATCGCAGGCCGTAGTTTGGGCTTGGTCGGAAGCTCAATGGTGTTCCTATAGCCTAGGTGGCTTGGTCTCGAGTATTCACCAAGAGTACGGGCTCTTGGCGGGTCATTTGGTGGTGGGTTGATGAATGGTGGTTGGTTATCACCTTCCATGATGAAAAGTGATGGGATTACGAACAAAGGTCACGAAGAAGGGGATAGACTATGAGAAAGCTAAAAATGAGAAAAATTTACTTGATAGGAATCAAGCAAAGAAACCTAAACGAGGTGGACTACTAACTAGCTATTCTATTCCCCGGCAGCGGCGCCAAAAACTTGATAACGCTACACGCGCTGCTCGGGGTCAAAGGAACTTCCTTTTCTTCGAGCAAGTTTTATAACACCCCAGGCAAAGTGAACCTAATCGTTGTAGTGTAGTATTAGGGTAAGCCACGGGTATTGATATCGTTCTCTAGGGAATAGGAATGCTAGTGAGAAGTTACTACGCTAAGGTTGGGGTTGAGGAAGATTATTTTTTATCTTTTTATGTTTTTAGGAAATGGAAAGGTACGAATCTCGGGTTTGGATTTGGGGTTGGTATTGCTACCGATTACTCTACTTATCTAATTATCTAATCTAAGGTGTATGTAGTCTATGTCTAATTATTGTGTGCTCGTATGATAGTTTAAAGATGTGTTTACTTAGGTTTTACTACTCCTTAATTATCTCCTATTGGTGGTTGAATTGTCACGTCCTTATTCTTAATCGCGTTGTGTGTCTAAAGTTGTAGGGTATGCGCTTATCCCTAACTCTTTGAAGTTACCAAAGGGTCTCGCCTACAAAACCCACTAGGGATCATAAACTCTAACTCTAAGGCCTCTTTGGATGGTTTAGCTTACAACCGCTCTAGGTGCTATAACCTAAGGTTCACAAAGATTAATCAAGCATTAAGTACACAACGAATGACCTATCGCATTACTAGATCATTAACAATTAAGATAAGAGACAACCAATCAATATTCAATAATTAAGTTTCATATTCCCTAAGCAAACACACAAGTAAATTAGCCGGACATGGAGAACATGCAAGCATACACACAAATAATCAAAGACATAATTGAATTAATGAAGTAAAACACTTATCTTGATGTAAGATAGGGTTTGGAACCCTAAAATACTGTACAAGACAGCCTTGGTTCGGTTTAGGTTTTTACTCCAAAAGACTACACACAAATACTGAAAAATTCGGATTCTATATATAAGATTACATATGCGACGCGCCACCTTATGTTTTGTGACGCCGGATCGCCGTCATTAGGGTTTCGTCTTGGCCACGTTAGTCTTGCGACGGCGCCACCTTGTGCTTGTGACGCCGTCCTCTTCGCCTTTCTCGACGCCGTCTCGATCGAATCTAGGCCGCCCGAGTTGCGACGGCCTACTCTTTTAAAGCCCGACACCGCCACTTGAAAATAAGAGATTTGGCTTTCGTCCCGTCACAAAATCCTCCGACGGCGTCATAGCTTAAGCAGTTGACGCCGCCACCTTGTCTTTTCAAAGCAATTGAGTGTCTCGATTCTTGACTTTGGCCATTTTCTTCAGATATCCGCGCCTTTTCGTCCAAATAAGTGCCATTACAAAGAATTTGCCTTCAAGAGACCTAAAAGTGAAAAGGAACGATATTAAGTAATAACGGATACAAAAGTGATCAAATAAGGGCTTAAACGACCCTCAAAAGGTACATTTTAAAACCTTATCGGTATGTAAAGTTCGAGAAACCGACCTTGATCACGACTAAATCTTACTTTTGTCCTTTTAAGAATGTCTTTATATCGTATGAATGAGTAACATTTAAATAGGAAACTCCTCGAATTGGATGTGGATGGACTTGGGTGTCATAGTTCAATAAGGGATTGACGTTGCCTAATACAACTTGGTTGTATCTCATTCTCTATTGAGAGTATTTCATATGGAACTAACGGTACCGCATTCCCGCTTGTAAGTTCTAATTTTGCTCATATGTCGTGGCAATCAATTCCTTCTTGCCCAACAACACATTTGAGTGATCCTAAAGTAAAAAGATCATGCTACTCGCTTATCTTTTGATAAATTTGTATTGTCTTGAATCCTTGTTTTGACACCTTTCCAACAGTACCGAATCACACAGATGACGATATTACGATATCTGACCCAGTCAGAAATGAACAAAACGTCCTTGAATGTATACGTGTGTGTCCCGGTAGGCTTATGTGATTTCCGGCCGTATAAATATTATTTTGAAGTGAGCACTACCGATGGTTGTTGTAGTTTTAATGTCGTTTATCAAGTTCGTATTTTATAGCTTTATAGAAATTGAGTAACTTGGAACGAAGATACAACTTACATATGAATCAACAGTCAACACATATCCAAAGCTACATACAGTTATGTTCAACGAATAATACAAGTGATATGCTACAAACAAGAATCTTGAAATCCTTTGGACTTAAAATACCCGAAAGGCCTAAATTATTGAGACCTAAACAATGTGTAGTAAAATCAGACAAGGCCAACATTATTCAGTTTAGACCAACTCATGTGCCAAGCATTATCAACTATTTGTTCAAAACTTACAAATGATATTTTTGGTCGCCGGATTCTGGGTTTAAGGTCGCCGGAATCTGAGTTTAAACATGAGGAAGATGAAGATGAAGGGTGATAAACCAAAACAATGAAATGACGATTTTACCCTCATGTGCAAGGCACACCCTAACCTTAACATACTTTGACTAACGTGAGAATTCCATTAAAGGACCGATTTGGCATTTAAAGGCCAATGTTTGGACTCACCACGATGAAAAGGGTGAGTTTTTGCCGATCGCGTCGTCGCCAAGTTTAGTGACCAACGGTGTATTTTAGTCTTATATAAATTATGAGAGAGTTATTTTACATACCAAACTTTTTCACATACCAAAGAACTCATCTCTACCATCCATTTAAAAAAATCAATGGCTAAGATTAAACGATTTTATTATTTCACATATTTTTATAATTTAAATATCTCTTAAACCATTAATCGTTAAGTGAAAATATTTATCGTCAGCGACGAAGATTTAATTATCTTTCCATAGACGCAGATGCTTTGATATCTTTCGAAAAAGAATAAATTTTGTTTTTTCACGTTTTTCAGATTTTTATCGCTTTTTTAAACCGAAATTTGCGTGAAAAAATCATATATGATAAAACCTAAATTGAATTATCACATGTGATATTAGTGTTAAATCATATATGATGTGTAATATCATATGTGATATTACACTAATATCACATGTGATATTACACTAATATCACATGTGATATTACATATCATATATGATATTATACTAATATCACACGCGATATTCAAATTAGTGTTTTATCATATACGATTTTTTAACGCAAATTTCAAGAACGTAAAAACAAAAAAACTTAAAAAATGTGAAAAATACGATTTTTTTTTGTCGAAAGATATCAAAGTCACTTTATCTATAGAAAGATAATTAAACGTTCGTCGTGAATGATATATTTTTTTTCGCTTAACGATTAACGGTTTGAAAGATATTAATATTTGAAAAAAATGATGAAAGTGGGTTTTTTAAATTGTTGGGATTAATCTCATCCATAAATCAAATAAAAATGAAGGGTGGAGATTAATCTCTTAATATGTAAATAATATTTTGTCATAAAATAATCTTAAATCATAAAGTATAAGATTATAAATCTCTTTATATCACATAGACATGAGCTAAAACAACAATATCCTTAAAACCAAAGATAGAGTTTAACGTGGATTTTAGACTTTTTTTTATCGGACTTATAAATGTGAATGCGTTTATTGATAGTTCCTATAAAATATGGACGGATGAATACCTTATTTAGTTACAGTATTTATTTATTTACTTACATTCTTCCATCTCATATATATTCTCTCCATTCTGAATCAAATGCTCACCTTTTTATTATTCATTACAAAAAATATCTTTATTCTTCACACTTATTTTGCTACGATATGGTTAAGGGTGGACATTCTTTTATATAGATAAGAATTTTGCTACGTTAATATATGTCACAAATATTTTAAAAATTAATCCACATATATAAGTGATTACAATAAAGCTACACTTATATCTGTAACAAATGTTTCCACACTTTTTATTATAAACATTTTTTGCAACTTTGCCGTACTTTTAGATGTGGACATTCAAAAAAAATTTCCACACTTTAACTATATAAATTTGGATAATATATCCACACTTATATGTGTAGAAAATTTTGTCACACCCATTATTACCACACATGAGAAAGTGTGAAATCAATAATTTTACACATTCTTAACTGTGGCTATTTGGCCTTTAAAATGTGGAGAATTCAACTAGATTTTCGTAGTGATTGGATGTTTCAAAATAAGTGTTCACTTTGTGTTTTAAATAATCTAATTAATTTTAATGACTAGTTATCACACTACCACAATCGGATGGACAGGCGAAGAAACTTTCGCCGGGGACTCGTTGTCTCCGGCGAAAGTCGCTAAACGACAAAACCAAAGTCGACGTGTACATACGAATACACCGACCAGCCATAAAATTTCAACGAATACTTTTAGCGGGGACATGTCCCGGCGAAAGTCTGTTGAATTTTTAATATACTTTGACCGCCAATAAAATTAACGACACCTTTCACGACTTGTCCTCACGAAAGTGTCTTTCACTTTTACGAAAATTTGTCCAGAGTCAATAGCTATGTTAATTGTTCCCGCCTTTATTCCCGCCAAAACTTGAATAATTTTGTGTAATTTGAAAATTAATATCTATGTTGGATCAGAGAGAGTAACAAAATTTTACTTGACACACAATTTATGCAAAACTGAATTATTACACTTTTATCTAATACAATCTTATTTCTTACTTTGTAAAAATGAATTGATTCGTTGAAACTTAAAAGTGAACATTTACTGTTGCACAAACAAAAATAGTCGCAATGTAAACTTACTGTCAAATGAAAATTGTATTTTTATAATTTGGAGTTTAGTGTAACAAAATGGTATTTCAAAATCGATACGGATGCTTGTTATTCCTAATCACAATGTATGTGTATAACATGTACAGTAGACATCATTTATAGGTGTTTATATATACTCGACTTTGATCAACATGTGAAGTTGAACAAAATTCTCCTGGTGAGTACCCGAAAGCTTTGTTAAGCTCCCCGTTCACCGTTGTCTGCATTTGTATGTGTAGTGTTGCTTTATGAATATAGTGTCTCGAGCCTAACATAGAGTAACGGAAGTGTCTTAATTAAGAGAATCTTCTGCTTTTTATAAACCTACGAATACAAATATAATCCTTGCAATTACAAGGCTTGCGACTAGAATCAGTTATTTTAGATTGAGATTTTCAAGCGCAATCTAAACATGATAGGTCATGTTAAGTTTTTTGTTAAAAGGGAAGAAAAGTAAACTCTTTAACTTGGGACATTTACTTTACTTAGGGTCGTACCGCCTCGTACGAATCTATGAAATTTTTAAGCTACCGCATTTAAATTATATAATTGGTCTTTCGTTAAGAATATTATATATAAAGTGTCACCGTTTATAAAATATAATGCAATTAGTTATTTAAATGTTCAACATATTACTCATTTAAGATATTTTATCATCTAAATACTTTTTGTTAGTGAAAAAATACGCTCACACACGATATAATTATTAATGGACAAATTTTGGGGCTCTAAAATTTTGACGCCTCGAAATGGTCGTCACCTCAGACACCCTCAAAGACGTACCTGTTTAGGGTGCATTTGGTTTGTAAACTAATTTGGAATTTGATCTCAATCTGACGTTGGCTTAAAATAAACGTAGGATAAAGAATATATAATTGCTTAATGAAAGTAATAATTTATATAATAAAAACTTGGATTATTATTAAAAATTTATAGTATAAAACCCACCTTTAAAATGTGAAAACCTACTAAGTTAGTAAGGAATTACTAATTCAGTTTCAAAATAATTATCTATCACAAAAATCCATACACTATAAAAAAAATGTAAAAAATATCATCAATACATTTTTTTCCTCTTTTTTTTCATAATGACAATTACTTGAGTAATCAATTTATAACATTTTTAATATTTGTAATAATAACTCAAGCACTGTAATATAGTAACCTCGTTCTAATTTCCTTATTTATATTTAAAAGTGAACAATTAATTTAAAACAATTAATTTATATTTAACGGGGAAATTATCCCTGATGTAGGTTAACATATCTACATCATGGGCTTTTTGGCCACTTTTTACTCCTTGGCCCATTTTAACAAATAAAAAAAGCCCAAGATCACATAACTCACATGAAGGCGCCAAACTCAATTACATGGCGCCAAAATGATTATCAACACTAAAAAAAACTGAGATAATCACAGTTGCAATAATTTAGATCATGGTTAATTCAGTTTACAAAGAACAAGCACAACCAGGTTTGAATAAAGTGATACTTTATTACTATTTAGCTCATAACTGTTATATAAAATGAGTTCTTGAAATATTATTTTGTATTGGGAAGGAAGTAGTTTTCTTTGTTGCATACTTGCATGTGTCTTCAATATTTCTTAGTTTATCCAACATAAATAAAGTTGTATATTGATCAGGTGCAACTTATAATCAAGATGAAGACATTTTAATCAGCGAGATTGACAAAAATGGTTATCTTACGCACGGTGAGGAAGAAATCGAGATTGACCCAGGTGTGATCATATATTTTCTGAATAAGCTATGTCAGTATATCTTTTCACCTTTTTTGGTTGTTAAATGGTAGTTGATTCGCTTACTTTTAATGCAATCAGATGAGAACGAATTCGATTCAACCAATGATTTCACTTTTGGGAACTCTTTAATCGGAAAAACATTTGATAATGCAGACGATGCATATGATTTTTATAATGAGCACGGTCTTTCTAAAGGTTTTGGAATTCGTAAAAGTTACCATAATAAGCACTCGGTCACAAAAGAAATATATCGACACGTATTTGTGTGTAACAAGGAAGGCTACAAAGATATGAATGACAAACGCACAACAGAGAATGTGAAACGACGTACTATTAAGCGAACAGGGTGTAAAGCCATGATACAACTGAAATTATCGCATGAGCAAAAGTGGGTTGTGGAAAAGTTTTTTGATGAACACAATCATCCTTTTGACATTTCGTCACTAGTACCACGACAGTGGTCTCACAAGACCTTTCATCGTTCCAAAGAATGTAAGGATCTTGTCACTTTGTTGTCAAAAGAAGGTATAAGACCTAGTGAAATCACAAAAATAATGAATGCATATAGAGGCAACCATGAGGATAAGCTAACTAGATTTCAATGTTCTACTATTGTTAACGGCGAAAGAAAAAGAAATGTGGGCAAAGAGTGTCATGGAGTCATCATGCATTTCAAAGAGAGAGCTGAAGTAGACAATGATTTTTACTTTGCAACAGATTTGAGTACCGACGGGACATTAAGAAATGTGTTTTGGGCTGATGGTAGGTCAAGATCGTCTTATAGTCAATTCGGTGACGTTGTTGTTTTTGATGTGACGTATAAGACGAATAAATTGTGCTTGCCATTTGCTCCATTTGTTGGAGTTAATCATCACAATCAGACTATTTTGTTAGGGGTTGCATTGCTGGAAAATGAGACCGAGATAACATTTACGTGGTTGTTTAAACATTTTCTTAAGTGTATGCATGATTGCCCACCTGTTTCTATTATTACCGACCAGGATTTGGCTATGGGTAAAGCAATTAGAAAGGTCTTTCCACAAACAAGGCATCGATATTGTGCTTGCCATATCCAAAAGCATGTTCTCGAGCATCTTCAACCATTACGATCTCGATGTGATGACTTTCAAGATACATATACTAAGTGGGTTAAAAACCAAAATATTGAAGATTTTGAAGCAAAATGGGAAGAGTTTAAGGAGAAATATCACATCGATGATGATTGTTGGTTGGGGAACATGTATAAATTGCGTCATCATTGGATAAAAGCATATTTGAATGACACCTTTTTTGCTGGCATGACAACTAGTGGACGAAGTGAAAGCATTCATTCATTTTTTGATGGTTTCGTAAACTCGAAAACTATGTTAAATGATTTTGTGGTACAATATGACAAGGCTGTGAATTCGCGAAGAAGTGCAGAAGGTAAACAAGATTTTCGAACTTTAGACTCCAAGCCCACATTGCATAGTGATCACCCAATTGAAGCCATGGCAGCGAAATGTTATACTCGAAATATTTATGAAATATTCAAGAAAGAGTGGAAGGCTAGTGGTGATTGTGGTCACGAAAAAATAAGCAAAGTTAATGACTTGGTAAAATATCTTGTTGGTTTTTTGAAAGGCAATAAAGAACAGTGGAAAACTGTTGAATATAAAGTTGGTTCAGATTTTTTGCTACTTGTTCATCATGTGCAAGATTTGAGACTTGTGGAATATTGTGCAAACATATTCTCTACATTATGAAGAGAAAGCTTTTAACATCTATTCCTGATCACTACATATTACCAAGATGGACAATGAAAGCAACATATAATGTCGGAAGTATTGGAACAAGATTGAGCGGTGGTAACGACAATGCTACTAACCAGGTTAGTTTCATGACTTTATGGTCAATCAGGTCAAAGTTCAATAAGGTACTTGAAGGAGTAAGAGATTCACCATCTGAAATTAAAAAACTCAATAGTTTTTTTGATGATTGTCTTAATGAGCAACATCAAAGACATAACGTAGGAGCTGAAGTCAATTCTCATATTACTTCTACAATACCAATTGTGACTAGGGGTGTCCAAAAAAACCGAGGAACCAAAAGAACCGAAGAACCGTACCGGTACCGACCGGGAATGGGACCGTATATTAGAACCATGGTACGGTTATTGGTTCCTAAGATTCCAAGATTTCGGTTCTCGGGACGGTTCGGGTCGGAACCGTCCGGTTCCGGTACTTTCCCGAAAGAACCGACTTTTATGAAAATATGTAATTTTATAGGCTTTGTTTGGGACATTGTGTACATGCAAGTATTTGGCCTTTTAAGAAAATAGAAAAACCCTACCTAAATCTAAAAACCCATAAACTTTAACCTTTAATCCATTGATTCCATTCAAAGATTCAAACATCATTTATCAACATGAAAGCAAGTTTTTCTAAACTAGAATATCGAGTATGCGCATAGCCGCACATTGAACAATTTTATGTTGCTCAGTAACAACTAACAATAAGTTGTAGTTAATTGTTGGTCTTTATTGTTCATTAAATGTAATAATAATATTCGAGAAACAATTGACGATTATGGCGTCACTGCATGATATATTGTCACCATGTAAGTTATTGTAACCTAGTCACCATGATTGATATATAATATTCTCAATGAGTTTGCAATTATTTTAGTGGATAATGAGTTTGCTATTACCGGATATATGTTTTTTGTTTGTTTGTAAGTCAAGTTGTGGAATATTATTAAGGCTGTCAACTTCTTTTGAAGTTCTACGAACCGAGTACCATAATTTCACATCCATCCAAATATATTTTAACACTTCGGTACTCATGGGAATTACCAAAAATTCCCGTACCGGAATCGAGTACCGTACCGGAACCGAACCGAAAAACTTGGGACGGTTCTTGGTTCCACTTTATCCTTATTTTCGGTTCTCGGTTCTTTCGGTTCCGGTTCCGGTTCGGGACGGTTCCAGTACAATGGACACCCCTAGTTGTGACACAAAGGGAGACATCGCAACACATAGTTTCTGATCCAATAAATCGTGCGAAGAGAAAAGGGCGTCCAAAGGTTGCTACAAGAATAAAGTCAGGTTTAGAAATTTCCATGGATTCGAAGAAAATGTTAATACAAATAAGCTGTAAAAACGTTTATTTATATTTTACGATCTACTAATGTTTTGTCGATAACAAACGTAAAATCATTTTAACGAAAAAAATAAAATACGTAAATGGTTTGAACTAATAGTTTCTAACATATTCACATTTTCACATAAAACACTAAAACAAGTATAAGTGATTTTATGATTTAATATTACATATGTACAACAACTAGTGTTTACATATTTGGGTAAAATATACACATAACTAGTATGTAGTATATTGGGTAATATGAATGGGTAGAAACTTAAGTATCATAACCCAATTGGGCAAATACATTGAATGTAATTGGGTACAACCCAAAGCCCATGACCTATGGAGCTTGACCCATAACCCATTGCATGACATCATGCTTATATCATACATGGATAATATCCATAACCCATGGATCAACCCATACCCAATTGACTAAGTGCATTGCACTCAAGAGATACATTGTATCTAGCTAAAGATCCATGGATCAACCCATGACCCATAACCAAAATACCCATGGGTAAAAGGGAGCGTCCCATGGATCCCTAGCTTTACGGTAGACGGATCCCAAGTGGGAGGGATCCGTGGGATCCGGGGAACATTAGATTTTTTCTTCTATAAATAGTGAGTCATTTCTTCATTGTTTCTCACCCCTTTCTAACACACTTTCTCCCTGAGTTAAAAACTCACTAACCTCAGATCCAAGAGATCTATGTTTGTCGTTTTGTTTGTGTGTGATCTTCTAGGTTCCTCTTAAAGGCAAGATCACCACCTTTGAAGTCGAGCAAGCTCAATTCCATGAGTTTCCATGCTTCCTCATCATCAAGGCTACTGAAGTCTTCTTGTTGATGATTCCTTTCTTTCTTCTAAGAAGTGTAGTGTTGAAGACATTAGTGAAAGATGTCTCAAGGGTCAAGACGAAGACATTAGTGAAAGGTGTCGATCGTCCATATTGTAGGCATTAGTGAAAGGTGCCTAGAAGCCAAGTTACAAGACATTAGTGAAAGGTGTCTTGAAGATCTAGCCACAAGACATTAGTGAAAGGTGTCTTGAAGATCTAGCTAAAGGCATTAGTGAAAGGTGCCTTAGATGTACATTCGATATGGTGTGTTTCGATGTACAAGATAGACTAGTACTAGATTCAAGGATATTGATATCCTTGATGATGTTGTAAAGGAGTAGATCTCCTTTGGGATTAGTCGTTGGTGTAGTGTTGAGTAGTAGTTCCTCCATTGCAATGGAACTAGGTGCTTAGCCTAGTACCTAATAAAGGGTAGGCGACGTTGTGTTGGTGTGGTTCACCTTGGTGTGAAAGAACCCGGTGGTTAGCCTAGCACCGTATAAAGGGTAGGCGACGTTGTGTAGGTGTGGTTCGCCTTGGTGTGAAAGAACTCGGTATTTAGCTTTGTACCGGAAAAAGGTTAAGCGACGTTGTGAAGGCTTCTCCGCCATAAGGAGATTGGTGTAGTGTTTACGAACTCTCGAGTAGGTCACTCGGGGAGTGGAGTAGGGCAAGGAAGGTGTCCTTGTAGCCGAACCACTATAAATACTAGGTTGCTACAAGAATAAAGTCAGGTTTAGAAGTATATTGTACTTTAAAAACTTGATAAGATCCATGGTTAATTGAAAACTACAAAGAAGGTTTTTTCATAAAAACAAACACCATGTATTTAAAACTATATGTTTGGATGTTGATTTGATAAACAACATTTTTTTTATTTACTTTTTATTTAATTGCACTAATCTTCTTTGTCATGTTGATTAGTCAAAGCTCATACCCACCAAGCTATAGGAATCGCTGGTAACAAGAATACCTTCCTTAAGAAGGTATCTTAATATAAAGGAGCGGGAATCGTCTAAGTGACATTCTTTGTGTCATTTGTAAAGACATTCCTAAGTGCGCTAGAGGTATGATTTTCTTTTTATTTTGCTTGATAATTAAGTATGCCTAGTTAGGTATTTATATGATTATCTTTTGTGCATATACATGTTTTACATGAAGCTTCATTAGGAAGCCTTTTTCTCACATACGTGTTATATTTCTCGTCTAAAGTCGTGGTATATAAACCTTGTTTTTTATCCAGTAATAAAACAAAAACACAAATTTCGAATAATACTCCTTCCCCATAAATATGCCACTCGACGCCCACTTTATAAAATCGTCACTTTTTCAAATCTTCCAATTTCAAAAATTCCCTCTCATTCAAAACTTCATCTTCCCCTCCACCTTATCCCAACCAAAACCGAGAAGGATCGTCTTCAACATGGTTTACATCGCCTTCGTACTCATCGTCTTAACACTCATCGTACTTGTGTTCCCTATGATGAAGTTCACATACGGAGACATTTACTTTGTGTTGTTAATCTACATTGGGGTTATATACCCAATCCTTTGTATCATTCTTAGTATTGAAATGAAATATTACTAATAATCTAGCTATCTAGGTTATTATGTGTTTATCATCTTTCTTTGTTTTATTTCTTTCTTTCGTGATACATTAGAAGTCATGTATGCATGTTAAAAGAAAATGTAGGCTAAAACACATATCTTGGTATAAAACTATGAGATCTAAAAACCTATGCTTTTCATAAAATCTGGTTTCTGAACTACCGAGATCTACGAATCCCGAAGTTATACCAACCGGATCCCTTTTGAAAAGGAACCGTGGATCCGTCCCTCTTGGAGAACAGTTTTTTCATGCAAATTAAAAACCACTTTTCTTCTAAATGTAATACTCCACTAGTATGTCAAAACCATAAGTAAGTTAAGTGTCTTTTATGTTAAAAACCATTGTTAAGAAAAATCTAATAAAAAACGTTAGATAATCATAGGTTGACCACAAACATCACTTTTTATTAACTCATCATTTATTTAGGTTCAACTATGACGCATGAATACGAGTTTGATTTTTCACTCACTAGCGTCTACACTCCGAACATCTCCCTAGAACCCAACACACCGGCATTCATGTCCGTGGGTTCAACAACCTCAAAACCGCTACTTCCACGAAGGACGTGTAGACACCTCTACAATTGAAGAAGCTATTGATGAGTGTCTAAATACTCATCATTTTGTACCATTTAATCGCAAAAACATCCGAAACACTGTAAATGCATCAAAATGATAAAAATATCACAAATGAGTGTTTTCGGATGATTTTGCGATCTAGATAGTATAAAAATGATGAGTATTTAGACACTCATCAATCCCACACTAAGATATTGCTAGTCCCTAGCAATGATTTGAAAAACTTAATGGATTTGAAAACTCTTTACCAAAAGCCATTACTTATGGAGTAGCCAAATGTTTCGCTCAAGTAAGAACCTTGGTACATCGATAACCAAATGATTTTGAGCAAATCATAAGTCAGAACGGATTTGATTTGTCTTTACGAAGCCGTTTGCTCGGACTAGCCAACTCTTAGATAAATTATCAATATTATCTTTGGTGAGCTGATTACCAATTATGTTTTTCCATCGCCTTTACCACAAGCCATAATCTTGCGGGCTAGCCAACTCTTCACTTTTAGGATATGGTGAGTGAATACCATACAATTTTGGGCAAATTGCAAGCCGTCAACGGATTTGAGATATCTTTACCAAGAGCCGTTTGCTCTGGATTAGCCAATCCTTTTGTCTATTAGACATGGCGGATCGATAACAAGTCGAGTAAGTGTAGAACACTTACTCCAAAAAATTTTGGCCAAAACGGGAATGGGCGGATAAATATGATTAAATTCGTGAGAATTCCCCCACACTTAGAAATGAATAATGCCTCAATATTCAAAGTACCGGCGGTTATGCGAAACAAAGAACGAAAAGGGAAATATTACGGCCATTATTTTAAAAGATTTTTTTTTTTTTTTTTAAAGATATATATATATATAACATGTGGGCATCACCCCACACTAAGGTGGTAGAAAGGGTAAGAAGTCGAAATATGGGTGAAAACCCATATGGTGTGTCTCTTGTTTTTGATTTCCAGTCGCTAGCTTGACTCGACCCGCATTAATTGGTTCATGGGAAGCAAAGTGGAAGAAACAATCTCCATCGGACTTTCATTCAAGATGTTTGGACAAACATTTGAAGCACGCGAAAGTTCCACACCGATGAGATAAAGAGAAAGACCGGCTCACGATGATAAATGAAAATGCGGGTCAAAATAGTGTCCTCACTCCCGAAGGAGTGAAGAAGAGAGGAAGTCACATCATATGTGAGGAATGGAAGAAAGATGTTTATAACAATTAGGATCCATTCTTCATCCTCAAATGTAGACATATCGGGAGGAAGGGTGAGGTAGTATCATCAATAAGCAAACTCTTATGATAGAGTACACCTTCCTCCGAGCCAATATCATCCTCAAGATCAAAATAGAAATGATCATATTCCGAGGAGATATGTCATGAGAGTTCACCGGAGAACTCTTCATGAAGAGAATCATTGGAAAAAGCCTTAAGTTCGTGAAATGGTTTGGGCTTGTCCAATGTAGAGTCACTATCCACAACGGGATAGGAGATGAAGATGACTTAGCACGAATGATTCGATCTTAGAAACGAGGAGATTTATATTGAACAATTTTTCACGAAGTATCTCGTCCTCAATTTCGGATCATCGAATTTCTCACTTCTTCTAAGCTAAGTATCTCGTCCCCAATGGCGCTAAAATTTGATCTCGGTCTTGAAAGCAGTCAAGTTATCTCACACAAGCCGCCACTTGTGAATGGCTAACCGTAGAAGCTTAAACCGCTTAAAACACAAATACAATGAAGATCGGAGAGAATAGTGTTTCCCGGGTCGTTAAGTCCCACGGAGACTCAATGGTGTGTAAACGCTAACTCAGACGATAGAATGATCACTAAGGATAGTGATCAGCAAGGATTTTGATGAATTATTATACCTAAAGAAAAAGTTTATAAATTACAGCGACTTAAATACAAATTAAGAAAATTAAAAAGTTAAAATATATTAAATAAACGCTATCACTATTTTTACAATGATGTTTTCTGATTTTATAAAATAAAATAACTTAAATAAACTATTTTAACTAAAACGTAAACTTAAATTATCTAAAAACGTAACTTAAAATGAAAACGTACGTTAAATATAAAAATTACGCCGGAGCGCAAGACAAAACGTAAAATTTATGAAATAAAAGTCCTACAAGTGTAAAAACAATTTTCTTACGTACTATATGATAAAAGAAAATTTTAGAAAAAAGATTTATATTTTTTAGACTTTTAAATTATTTATTATGATTTAAAAACTAAATTTAAATAAATTAATTATTAAAAATACTAAACGTTTTTAGAAAAATATGAAAAATTCACAGAAACTACTTTGACTTATGCTTGATCTAAGAAAAATAAGAAACTAGATGGTTGTTTTGTGAAATATGCTCAAAATAAGCTAAAGAAGTGCTTAAAGCAAAACTGACTAAATACCCTTATATATTAAATGTTGCAAAATAAAACCAAGACAAGTCCCAAGGGCAGTTGGTTTCTGTGTGGTGTGTTGGAGCGTGGGAATGGTAACCAGCAGGTCACAGGTTCGAACCTGAGCAACTCTTTTTTGGACTTTCTTTTTTCTTTTTGAAACTTGTTAAGTACAAAGAGATAAGCACTTTTTATAACTACAACTCTTTATGAAAAACACTAATAAGCACTGAATAAGCCTAAAAATCTCAACAGTGAACAAGAAAAGAAAAATAAGCACAAGTATTTAGCTAAAATGGCTATTAAGCAAAAAAAATAAGCAAAGTGTAAACTGAAAATAAGCTAGACACTAGTAATAAGCTAATTTATCAATTGAATAAGCACAATAACTTGGAAATAAGCACTTAAAAACTCCAAATAAGCACAAGGTAAACTGATGCACAGGGCAGTTTTCAGAAAAGGGTAGTCAAAAGAAGCTAATGAATAAGCTATTAATAAGCTGATTAGAAGTGAAATACTATTTTTCTAATTTAGTTAAGCAGCTAAATATTACTATCCCAAAAGCACAAACTCTAGATCCTAACAGTAAGATCACAATGAAATTGTAAATTTTATTCAAAAACTGACATTGAAAAATTTTGACTTTTGACAGATTTTGATACTTTGACTAAAATGAACTTTGAGCCTAATTTATGGACTGAGCTTGATGTTATATGATGAAAGGAAACTAATGCAAGCTAATTCTAAGATATTTAAACACAAAACAAGATTTTGTTTTTATAAAAATCCATCAGATAGCTAATTAATACAGATAAGGATGGATTTTTGACTTTTGAGCTTAGCAGGTGCATATAATGACTGAGATGAATTCAATTGAGCTAAATAAGCATGAAACAACAGGTTACATCCTCTGAACAAACCTAAGACACAGATTACTCAACTAATCCAAACAACCTTTCTATAACTGTTTTGCAATGAAAACTACTCAAACTACTGAACCAACTAGCATTAATGATCAAACTGAGTTAAGACATCCTAAATACAACTAAATAAACACATAAAAACCAATGGTGACCACAGATACACATACAAGCAAAATATGCAAAATGGCTTGAAAATGAAAAGTGAAACAGATACTCACAACTGTCCAGCTGGTGTTGCAGGCTAAACCAAACCCAAAACTAATCTAAGCTAATCTATTCCAACCCCAAAGCAAGCTGCATCAACCCCATTTCATGCTCAAATCCAAATGAGCTTAAACAGTTGACTTTTGTTGACCAATTCACAAATTTGTTTGAAAATGATTTTTAAGCTTACAAAAAGCTGTAAATAACTTACCTAAACCTGTTTGAACTTAAAAACAAACCATTAGAAACTTGGACAAGAGAATTTAGAAACTGAAATTTCAACAGTCAACATGAAACTTGGAATTTATCTAAGAACTTGGATTGATACTTCAACAACTCTTTACAATGATAATTTGACTTAAATGTGATACAAAGAAAGTGAAATTACAACATTTTTACTTAAACTAAAACATTAATTTAAAAAAAAGACATTAGGAAAAGCTAAAAAAAACTAACTACTCCTTTCTCTTTCTCCTCTTGCTTCCTTTTTATACCCAAACTGCTTCTCCACTTGTTCTGAGCTTTTCCCACATCCATTTGAGACCCTTGGATGAGTTAAATTGATATTGGCCCTTGATTGCATTTTTGGCGGGAAATATGGTTTTGCCAGTTGTGGGGGATTGAGTGTATGGGGGAGGGTTACATTTAATGTTATTTGTTTTGTGTTGAGGTGGAGGAAACAAGGGGAGGTGAAGGTTGACTGGAGGAGAGGTGTGTGTGTGGTGAGGTTGAGTGTTTGCAGACAGTGGGTGGAGAAGAAGAGGATATGGCGGGTGCTTGTTTGTTTGACCAAGTAGGGTTGACCGGGTAGTATTATTAGGGTACGGGTTGGATTGGGTAGGGTTTGGGTTTTGGGCTTGGGCTTAATATATAAAGGGTCCGGTTTGGATTTAGGATTAGTAATGAACCCAAGTTGTAGTTTAGGGACTAAAGTGTACAATCCAAAATTCCAGGGACCAAACTGTAACTTCTGAAAATGTAGCCCAAGGTTTGGTCTTGCCAATCTCAAATAATATAAGGACCATATTTGCCATCTTTGAAAATTCCAAGGACTAAACATGACATTTTTCAAACTTTAAGGACCTTTTCTGCTATTTGACCAAAGATTCATTCAAGGACCATTTTTGACAATTTAAAATATTTCAGGGACCTTGAATGATATTTTTCTTTATTTAGACATACCGTGGACTGATTTTGACAACTTTTGAAACTTGGGGACTAAAGCGCCATTTTGCAAATTTTATCGTTTTCATCCGATTTTGATATTTTGCATTTAAAACACATAAAACACCGATTTGTGATATTTTCATCATTTTGATGCATTTTGAGTGTTTTCGGATGATTTTGCGTCTAGATAGTATAAAATGATGAGTATTTAGACACTCATCAATCCCCACACTAAGATATTGCTAGTCCCTAGCAATGATTTGAGAAAACTTAATGGATTTGAAAACTCTTTACCAAAAGCCATTACTCGAGTAGCCAAATGTTTCGATTCAAGTAAGAACCTTGGTACATCGATAACCAAATGATTTTGAGCAAATCATAAGTCGTAAACGGATTTGATTTGTCTTTACCGTGCCGTTAGAAAATTGGAATCTAGCATATAGGTGTAGAAATAGATAAGTTAGCTTGCATTAGCTTCATTTCATCGTAATTCATCATTCTCGCTAGAAAATTGGAATCAAATCTCATTTTAGTCAAACTTTCATACTTGTCTTTAAAAGTCAAAAGTTGGAAAACCGCCAGACAAACTTTGTTGATGTTTCAAGGACTCAATTCTGGTTCAAATTCGGTGAGACTTTGGGATTTCCTAGTTCAGTTGGTCTTAAACCGAAATCGATTTTGTTGAATTTTCTCAAGTCTCTAAAAGCCCTTAATCACCGTCCATTGTCGGTTTGTGCTCGTGTCAAACTCAAGATTAGTTGAGTCATTTCAAGCTTTTGTAAGCTTTGCACAAGCTTCATTAAAGCTTGTTTAGGACTGATTTTTGGTCCAAGTGTATTAAGCTAGGTGATCTTGAGAACCCATCATCTGCTTTTCCCTTTAGCTTATTTGTTTAGCCTGTAATAGCTTAAAGTAGACCCCAAGTAGACTTATTTGGTTTTGCACTTTCATAAGCTCATTCTTAGTTAATGCATCATTAGTGGTATAGAGTAGTATTAATTAGTTGCATTAGGCTTATTATAGTATACTTTAGCTCTGCTAATCATTTAGTTGAATTTGGTAGCTTATAGCTTAATCTAGTAGCTTATTTAGAACTGTTTATCACTACAGTTTCATTTTCTCACACATAAGCATATGTTTTTATATTTTTCATAGATTAAGAATAATATTTTAGACTTTTCCTGAATTTTCATAATTTTCATAACTATTTGCTATTTTTCTTATTTTAAATCAGTTTTTAAGACTTTTTAATTAGCTTTTATTACAAATAAATCAGAAAAAGTTTAAAAAAATATGTTTTCAATTTTCCTAGATTAAGATAAATATAAAAAGCCAAAAAAATATTTTTCCAGAATTTTCTTAGCTTAAATAGTATTTTCTAGCATTTTAATTAGTTTTAAATAGTTTTAAATTCATAATAAATACATAAAAAGTGTAATAAATATATTTTCAGTTTTAAAATAATTTTTATAATAATTTAGATTTTTCTAAATCATAATTTCACTTTTCTAGCTTTATTTCATATTTTCTTATATTTTAGGTTATTATTAAATAGTTAAAAATAGTTTTTAATTAATAATAATTAAATAAATAGTTTTAAAAATAATTTTCTTTTTCTAATAATTTTATTTTATTATTAGGATTGTAAAAATATCATTTTCATATTTGTAGGCCTTTTCCTTCTTTATTTTCACGTTTTATTTAGTACGTTCACGTAATTTTATTTAAACGTAAGTTTTAGATTATAAACGTTAATCAATTTTAAAAATAGAGATAGCGTTTATTTAATATAAGTTATCATTTTAATTTTCTTTAATTTGCATTTAAGCCCCTGTAATTTACAAACTTTCTCTTTAGGTATAATTATTCCAAATTCACAAACCTTTTCCCATTCAATATCACCCGATCACGATTCGTTCTACTACGATGTTCACACCTCGTTGGGATTTAACGACTGGGATACACTATACTCTCCGGATCTAATTGCATTTTGTTCTAGACTGTTTGGACTTTTATTACGGTTGACCATTCACAAGTGGTTAGCTTGTGTGATAAAACCCGACTGTCTGGAGCGAATCAAATTTTGGCGCCACGCCGGGAGGTGTGTTATGTTCTACTAATTTGAAGAATCATGATTGTTGAATATACACCCATTGTATATTTACCATCTTTGTCCATATTTCCTTGTTTTCATATAAAACCAAAATTATCGTGAAGTTAATTTGTTTGACGGATCGATTACCAAAAACATTTTTTTTATTATTATTCAAGTTTTCAACAAACACAAAAACCCAAAAGATTTTCTTTCTTATTTTTACAAAATGTTTATTCAAAAAAATCCAAAAATATCCATCTTTACCCTCTCACATCTTTTGATTCTACATTTCTTACCCTCTAAAAACCTTTGATTCTTTCTATGTCTTATCATCACCCTCTTGATTGTCAATGGTGTGGTGGTCCTTATAATGGTGGCAATTGCCCCGGTTGTAGCATGGTGGAATCGTGAAATGGGTCCATCTATAACCGTGATCCCTATTCCTACCATAACACAACCGATTTATTCCATCACTACCAAACCGTGAGGCTCAAGTAGATTATCTGTTGTGAGTACCGTGGTGGTTCACACTCCGCTCGATTGTCAATCGGAAACACGCTTGTCTATGAGCAGTGTTCCCGATAACAATTATGACTACAACACATATGACTCACACCACATCGGTTTCTTGTTGTGAGTATTGTGGAGGTCCTCACTTTAGCTCGATTGTCAAACAAGGAATCCATTTCCTTGTAACAATTACGACTCTTCGTATCATGACCAACCTCTACAAGACCAAGTGAATCAGCACCACCTCATCTCGAGCCACTTCCTCAAAATCTTCTCCTTGATCTTTTGGATTTAGTGAAAGATTTGAAGGATTGTAAACATTCCCAAGATAATCCAAATAAAAATCCATGGAAGTTTTGTTAGTCAAGAGCGGTCGCTAAATTAAATTCCCAAATTGCCTTTGAACAAACTATTAGAATCAATTGCAAAAGAAAAGCACCAAATCTAGCTCTCGATTCCGTTTCATTCCCGATGATGATGATGATGAAGTTACCCTTGATATTAGTCAATTATGTATGTGTTCTTCAAGTTCATCGCTTGAAATTCCTTCCATAAAAATCGTGGAGAAAAGACTATGATGGAATTACTAGCGTAAGAACAAATGGAAAGTATAAAACATATGTATGCTAGTCCTTCTCAACTCCCTCACTTGTTGTTATCACACCGATATTCCCACTCACTCTCTCGAACATGGGGATGAGCATCTTGACACTGTTCACGAAAAGGAATCGGACGAATTCATAAAGTCTAGTGTTGAGAACCTTGTCCCAATCCCGAGAGAGTCACAGGAACTTCGATCATATGTGTGATTCTCTTTCCTCTTGAGTGTTCAAAAGATCACTTTGAAACTTTCTCCGATTTTAGCGACGATTGTGCTTCCTATGGAAACATTGAGTATGTTGAGGCATCACTTCCCACGCCTAATCCTCTTCTTGAGGAGTTCACCGATGAACTCACTCACATCACCCACTTTCATCGAAAGTGACGATGATCTCTTTGATTAGAAGCCGATCTTGGAGAAATTGAAAGTCTCCTATATAATGATCATTCACTCATTTCTTGTCCCATTTCCGACTCTTCCATTCCTTCTCTCACCCGGATGAGGAAGATGACAACTTTGGAAGGAGGTCGATGCTTTTCTTAGTGATGAGTCAATTCACTTTTGAGGATTGACAATACTCACTTTGATTCGGAGGAGACATCCTCTTTCTTGAAAATCATTGATTGAAGAACCGCTTTGACCCTCCTCCCGGAAATTTTGTTGCCAATCGCCATACAAGCTTCAAGTCTAAGCTTAAAAATTTAACAAATGGTGATTTGCTCCTCACCGATGAAGAATGGGATTGCATTGTGATGCACATCTTTATTCCATTTTTCACGATGGTGTGGTTTCTCGTTACCTTTTCTCCTTCGGGAATGAGGACATTATCTTTGATCCCGCATTTTCATTTATCATTTTTGAGCGGTTCTATGTATATCTCATCGGTGTGGAACTTTCACATACTTCAATGTTTATACAAACATCTTGAATGAAAGTCCGATGGAGATTGTCTCTTCCACTTACTTCCCATGAACAAATTAATGCGGGTCGAGTCAAGCTAGCGACTCGGTAATCAAAAACATGAGTTAAACATGGGTTTTCACCGTGTGTACCACCTTAGTGTGGGGAGATGCCCACATGTTGTATATAGATCTAAAAAAATGAATGAATGAAAATTGTAAATATTAAAAAGATAATAATTGTTGTGTTTCTACACTTAGCTAGTAATGTTATCTTTTACGTTCAAGGATTCGGCATAATAGTCGGGACTTTGAATATTGAGGACAATATTCATTTCTAAGTGTGGGGAAATTCGCGAATTTGATCATAAATGTACCCTTTAGTCCCTTTTTCCCCAAAATGGCCAAATTTTAAAATTTTTTAGTGGAAGTACTATGTACTAAACACAACAAATGGTAATCATCCACCATGTCTAACCCACAAAAGGATTGGCTAATCCAGAGCAAACGGCTCTTGGTAAAGATATCTCAATCCGTTATGGCTTGCAATTTGCCCAAAATTGTATGGTGTTCACCACCATATCTTTAATTAGTGAAGAGTTGGCTAGCCCGCAAGTTTATGGCTTGTGGTAAAGGCGCTTGGAAAACCATAATTGGTAATCGACTCACCAAAGATAATATTGATAATTTATCTAAGAGTTGGCTAGTCCAAGCAAACGGCTTATGGTAAAGACAAATCAAAACCGTTGAAAGTCGGTGATTTGCTCAAAATCATTTGGTTATCATTGTACCAAAGTTCTTACTTGAACTAAAATAATTGGCTACTCCGAGTAATGGCTTTTGGTAAAGAGATAAAATCCATTAAGTTTTTCAAAAGATTGCTAGGGACTAGCAATATCTTAGTGTGGGATTGATGAGTGTCTAAATACTCATCATTTTGTACCTTTTAGATCGCAAAACATCCGAAACACTCGTAAATGCATCAATATGATAAAAATATCACAAATAAGTGTTTTATGTGTTTCAAATGCAAAATACCAAAATCGTGTAAAAATATCAAGTTTGCATAATTGGCGCTTTAGTCCCCAAGTTTCAAAAGTTGTGTTGGTAAATCAAAATTAAGCAAAAATATCATTTACGGTCCATGGATTCAAAAGTTGAAAACAAACCCTTTAAAGTTTAAAATCACAATTTACAACTTTGGTCCCTCAACTTTA
This sequence comes from Chrysanthemum lavandulifolium, assembly GCA_022545495.1. Classification (NCBI taxonomy): domain Eukaryota; kingdom Viridiplantae; phylum Streptophyta; class Magnoliopsida; order Asterales; family Asteraceae; genus Chrysanthemum; species Chrysanthemum lavandulifolium. Next base: position 241,057,811 of record CM040238.1, on the reverse strand, counting down.
CAAAAATGTCAAAATCAGTCCCTGGGTGTATAAAAATGGAAATTATTCAAACTACACCCTTGTACTATTCATAAATGGCAAAATTGGTCCTTATGATAAGTTTTGAGAAAATTACAAGTTTGGTCCCTAGAGTTATAAATGTGGCAGTTTTGGTCCTTGGAATTATAAAAAATGGGATTTTATCAAATATGGTCCTTGTACTATTAAAAAATGGCAAGATAGGTCCTTGTGATAACTTTGGATTGTTGATGAGGATCGCCCTCAAAATGCGAAATTACATGAATGGTCCTTGTGTTATTCAAGCTAACATACCAAACGGACCCCTTTGTGTTATTAAAACCCAAAGCCCAAATCCAGTCACAAGCCCAAACCACGTTTTAAATATAAAACCCGCCTGTACTGTTCCTCTTCCTCACCACGCCTGCAATTCCAAAACCACCCTGGTTTTCTTCCACCTTGCCTGTTTCCACCTTTCCACCTCACCCCTAACAGCTGTATACCAACCCCCCTCCACCTCTACATACAACCAAATTGCATTAACTGCTAATACCTGCTTTAAGACTTTTCCCGCCGAAAAACTCCACTTGTACGATTATGATGAATTGTGAAGATCCAATGGCTGGAAATGAGTGGGAAAGACTCAGAGGTGTCGACAGAGATGAAAAAGATCAATAAAAAGAAAGAGGAGCAATGTAGAGAGGAGTAGTGTAATTTTAGTTTAGGTAGTGTCGACTTAGTTAATTTTAACTTTTCAGTATATGTTTAAGCTTCCAAGTACTTTGTTATGTAATTTCAGTGTAATACAAACCTTTTTAAGTATTCAATTTCAATTTCCAAGTACGAATTTATATTATGCAATTTTCAAGTTCATGTATATGTGATTGTAAGTTGATAAGGAATCTTAAGCTTGTATAAGTTCTTATATAAGCTTTTATAAGCTCACTTTAGCTTATTATTTACTCATAAACTCACTTACTCAAATTTTACTCTCAAAATACCTTGGTCAATGAAAGTCAATCACCGGTGATATTGGTCGTGAAAATGGAATTGGGTTGATTCTTAGTGAATTGGGTATTGGTTGGTGTTTTTAATCTTGGTTTAGTATTGATATCTCGCCCAAATTGATTTGGAAATCAAGTAAGTTTGGTGCCAAACCTTTTTCAAAACTGTTATGTTGCTAGTATGAATATGATCATGGTTGCTTGTAATTGATGCTAGATTTGATGTTATTATAGCTTTGGGATATCAGTTATAAACTTGTTTGAATCTCTGCATAAGTAGGATAGAATTTGATAGCTAAAATTATTATTTGAAAGTTTTAAAGTAGTGTTTGGATCATGCATTCCATCTGAGTTTTAGGACATTTCAGGAGTTGAAATTAGTGGTTTTAGTCTTGAATAGATATATTAATGTCACTTTAGTCATAATTTTGCATCTATACCACTTACAGTCATAATCACTTATTAACCGCCTTCATTTTCATTTCGTTAAAATTAGTTGGTGAAATCTAGCATATAGGTGTAGAAATAGATAAGTTAGCTTGCTTTAGCTTCATTTCATCGTAATTCATCATTCTCGGTTAGAAAATTGGAATCAAATCTCATTTTAGTCAAACTTTCATACTTGTCTTTAAAAGTCAAAGTTGGAAAACCGGTTTTGCACAAACTTTGTTGATGTTTCAAGGACTCAATTCGGTTCAAATTCGGTGAGACTTTGGGATTTCCTAGTTCATTGGTCTTAAACCGAAATCGATTTTGTTGAATTTTCTCAAGTCTCTAAAAGCCCTTAATCGGTTGTCCATTGTTGGTTTGTGCTCGTGTCAAACTCAAGATTATTATGAGTCATTTCAAGCTTTTGTAAGCTTTGCACAAGCTTCATTAAAGCTTGTTTAGGACTGATTTTTGGTCCAAGTGTAGTAAGCTAGGTGATCTTGAGAACCCATCATCTGCTTTTTCCCTTTAGCTTATTTGTTTAGCTTTGTGTAATAGCTTAAAGTAGACCCCAAGTAGACTTATTTGGTTTTGCACTTTCATAAGCTCATTCTTAGTTAATGCATCATTAGTGGTCTAGAGTAGTATTAATTAGTTGCATTAATCTTATTATAGTGTACTTTAGCTCTGCTAATCATTTAGTTGAATTTGGTAGCTTGTAACTTATTCTAGTAGCTTATTAAGACTCCCTTTTTACTACAGTTTCATTTTCTCACACATAAGCATAGTTTTTTACATTTTTCATAGAGTTAGAATAATATTTTAGAATTTTCCGGAATTTTTCATAATTTTCATAACTATTTGCTATTTTTCTTATTTTAAATCTATTTTTAGGACTTTTAATTAGCTTTTAATACAAATAAATCGTAAAAGCTTAAAAAATAAGTTTTAAATTTTCATAGATTAAGATAAATATAAAAGCCAAAAAATATTTTTCCATAATTTTCTTAGCTTAAATAGTATTTTCTAGCATTTTAATTAGTTTTAAATAGTTTTTAATTAATAATAAATACATAAAAAGTCTAAAAAATATATTTTCAGTTTTAAAATAAGTTTTATCATATTTTAGATTTTTCTAAGTCATAATTTTACTTTTCTAACTTTATTTCATATTTTTTTATATTTTAGGTTATTATTAAATAGTTAAAAATAGTTTTTAATTAATAATAATTAAATAAATAGTCATAAAAATAATTTTATTTTTCCAATAATTTTCTAGTATAATTAGGATTGTAAAAATGTATTTTTCATATCCGTAGGTATTTTCCTTCTTTATTTTCACGCTTTATTTAGTACGTTACGTAATTTTAATTTAAACGTAAGTTTTAGATTATAAACGTTAATCAATTTTAAAAATAGTGATAGCGTTTATTTAATATAATCTAGCTTTTTAATTTTCTTTAATTTGCATTTAAGCCCTGTAATTTACAAACTTTTTCTTTAGGTATAATTATTCAAAATCATCACCCTTTCCCATTCAATATCACCGATCACAGATTCGTTCTACTACGATGTTCACACCTCGTTGGGACTTAACGACCGGGATACACTAAACTCTCCGGACTTAATTGCATTTGTTCTAGACTGTTTGGACTTTTATTACGGTTGACCATTCACAAGTGGTTGACTTGTGTGATAAAACCTGACTGTCTGGAGCAAAACCAAATTTTGGCGCCGCTGCCGGGGAGGTGTGTTGCGTTCTACGAATTTGAAGAATCAGTGATTGTTGAATATACACCCATTGTATATTTACCATCTTTGTCCATATTTCCTTATTTTCATATAAAACCAAAATTATCGTGAAGTTAATTCGTTTGACGGATCGATTTCTAAAAACATTTTTTATTCAAGTTTTCAACAAACACAAAACCCAAAAGATTTTCTTTCTTATTTTTACAAAATGTTATTCAAAAATCCAAAATATCCATCTTTACCCTCTCACATCTTTTGATTCTTCATCCCACCCCTCTCAAAACCTTTGATTCTTTCTATGTCTTATCCTCACCCTCTTGGTTGTCAATGGTGTGGTGGTCCTTATAATGGTGGCAATTGCCCCGGTTGTAACATGGTGGAATCAGAAATGGGTCCATCTATAACCGTGATCCCTATTCCTACCATAACACAACCGATTTATTCCATCACTACCACACTATGAGACTCAGCAGCTTTCTTGTTGTAGTACTGTGGTGGTTCACTCCGATTCGATTGTCAATCGGAAACACGCTTGTCTATGAGCGGGTTCCCGATAACAATTATGACTACAACACATATAACTCACACCACATCAGTTTCTTGTTGTGAGTATTGTGGAGGTCCTCACTTTAGCTCGATTGTCAAACAAGGAATCCATTTCCTTGTAACAATTACGACTCTTCGTATCATAACCAACCTCTACAAGACCAAATGAATCGGGCACCACCTCACTGAGCCACTTCCTCAAAATCTTCTCCTTGATCTTTTGGATTTAGTGAAAGATTTGAAGGAATGTAAACATTCCCAAGATAATCCAAATGAGAAATCCATGGAAGAATTGTTAGTCAAGAGCGGTCGCTAAATTAAATTCCCAAATTGCCTTTGAAAAATCTATTAGGGAATCAATTGCAAAAGAAAAAGCACCAAATCTAGCTCTCAATTCCGTTTCATTCTCGATGATGATGATGATGAAGATACCCTTGATATTCGTCAATTTTATACGTGTTCATCAAGTTCATCGGTTGAAATTCCTTCCATGAAAAATCGGGAGAAAAGACTATGATGGAATTACTAGCGAAGAACAAATGGAAAGTATAAAACATATGTATGCTAGTCCTTCTCAACTCCCTCATCGTTGTTATCACACCGATATTCCCACTCACTCTCTCGAGCATGGGGATGAGCATCTTGACACTGTTCACGAAAAGGAATCGGACGAATTCATAAAGTCTAGTGTTGAGAACCTTGTCCCAATTCCAAGAGAATCACAGGAATTCTTGATCATGTGTGTGATATCTCTCCTCTCTTGTCTTCCAAAATGATCATATTGAGATATTCTCCGATTCGATGAGGACTATTCTTTATCTTGTGGAGACATAAGTTATGTTGAGGAATTACCCACGATCTAATCGACTTGGAGAGAGAATGATGAAGAACTAATCCAAGACGAAGCTCTTCACTTACATCATGAATGTTAAAGTGAATCGATAATCTCTTTGATTTTGAGGATAAACTTTTGTTCGATCTTGAATTGAGAAATTGAAAGTCTTCTATATAATGATCATTCATATGGGAGAGAAGATTAGTGGTATTACCACTCTCATTCTCATAATTCTCCCCGATTATGAATCATTCACTTTTGAGGAGTTCCTTAGTGAACTCACTCAAATCAACCGAATATGAATCATTCGCCTTTGAGGAGTTCTCCTTGAACTCACTCATATCATATCTCTACCGAGTATGATAACTTCTACTTTGATCTAGTTGCCACCCGGATATGTCTAGACCAATTGAGCTTAATCGATGAGATTCATGCTATCATGAATTCCCTTCCGATAATGATGAGTTAGTCATGATCTTTATCATGACTTTCTTCCATTCTTCACCTATGGTGTGGTTTCTCCCTTCTTCACTCCTTGGGAATGAAGACATTATTTTTGATCCCGACATTTTCATTTATCATTTTGAGCGGTTCTATGTATATCTCATCGGTGTGGAACTTTCACATACTTCAATGTTTATACAAACATCTTGAATGAAAGTCCGATGGAGATTGTCTCTTCCACTTACTTCCCATGAACAAATTAATTGGGTCGAGTCAAGCTAGCGACTCGGTAATCAAAAACAAGAGTTAAACATGGGTTTTCACCCGTGTGTACCACCTAGTGTGGGGAGATGCCCACATGTTGTATATAGATCTAAAAAATGAATGAATGAAAATTGTAAATATTAAAAAGAGAATAATTGTTGTGTTTCTACACTTAGCTAGTAATGTTATCTTTTACGTTCAAGGATTCGGCATAATAGCGGGACTTTGAATATTGAGGACAATATTCATTTCTAAGTGTGGGGAAATTCGCGAATTTGATCATAAATGTACCCTTTAGTCCCTTTTTCCCCAAAATGGCCAAATTTTAAAATTTTTTAGTGGAAGTACTATGTACTAAACACAACAAATGGTAATCATCCACCATGTCTAACCCACAAAAGGATTGGCTAATCCAGAGCAAACGGCTCTTGGTAAAGATATCTCAAATCCGTTGACGGCTTGCAATTTGCCCAAAATTGTATGGTGTTCATTTCACCATATCTTTAATTAGTGAAGAGTTGGCTAGCCCGCAAGTTTATGGCTTGTGGTAAAGGCGATGGAAAACCATAATTGGTAATCGACTCACCAAAGATAATATTGATAATTTATCTAAGAGTTGGCTAGTCCGTATAAACGGCTCGGTAAAGACAAATCAAAACCGTTGAAAGTCGGTGATTTGCTCAAAATCATTTGGTTATCATTGTACCAAAGTTCTTACTTGAACTAAAATAATTGGCTACTCCGTAAGTAATGGCTTTTGGTAAAGAGATAAAATCCATTAAGTTTTTCAAAAGATTGCTAGGGACTAGCAATATCTTAGTGTGGGGATTGATGAGTGTCTAAATACTCATCATTTTGTACCTTTTTAATCGCAAAAACATCCGAAAACACTCGTAAATGCATCAATATGATAAAAATATCACAAATAAGTGTTTTATGTGTTTCAAATGCAAAATACCAAAATCGTGTGAAAACGTATCAAGTTTGCATAATTGGCGCTTTAGTCCCCAAGTTTCAAAAGTTGTCAAAAAAGTAAATCAAAATTAAGCAAAAATATCATTTACGGTCCATGGATTCAAAAGTTGTCAAAACAAACCCTTTAAAGTTTAAAATCACAATTTACAACTTTGGTCCCTCAACTTTACAAAATGTCAAAATCGGTCCCAGGTGTTTAAAATGGAAATTATTCAAACTACACCCTTGTACTATTCATAAATGGCAAAATTGGTCCTTATGATAAGTTTTGAGAAAATTACAAGTTTGGTCCCTAGAGTTATAAATGTGGCGCTTTGGTCCTTGGAATTATAAAAATGGGATTTTATCAAATATGGTCCTTGTACTATTAAAGAATGGCAAGATAGGTCCTTGTGATAACTTTGGATTGTTGATGGATCGGCCCTCAAAATGCAGAAATTACATGAATGGTCCTTGTGTTATTCAAGCTAACATACAAACGGACCCTTTGTGTTATTAAAACCCAAAGCCCAAATCCATCACAAGCCCAAACCACGTTTTAAATATAAAACCACTGTCTGTTCCTCTTCCTCACCACGCTGCAATTCCAAAACCACCTGGTTTTCTTCCACTTACTGTTTCCACCTTTCCACCTCACCCCTAACAATTGTATACCAACCCTCCACCTCTACATACAACCAAATTGCATTAAGCGCTAATACACCTTTAAGACTTTTCCGCCAAAAACTCCACTTGTACGATTATGATGAATTGTGAAGATCCAATGGTCGGAAATGAGTGGGAAAGACTCGAGGTGTCGACAGAGATGAAAAGATCAATAAAAGAAAGAGGAGCAATGTAGAGAGGAGTAGTGTAATTTTAGTTTAGGTAGTGTCGACTTAGTTAATTTTAACTTTTCAGTATATGTTTAAGCTTCCAAGTACTTTGTTATGTAATTTCAGTGTAATACAAACCTTTTTAAGTATTCAATTTCAATTTCCAAGTACGAATTTATATTATGCAATTTTCAAGTTCATGTATATGTGATTGTAAGTTGATAAGGAATATTAAGCTTGTATAAGTTCTTATATAAGCTTTTATAAGCTCACTTTAGCTTATTATTTACTCAGAAACTCACTTACTCAAATTTTACTCTCAAAAATACCTTGGTCAATGAAAGTCAACTGCTGGTGATATTGGTCGTGAAAATGGAATTGGGTTGATTCTTATGCTGAATTGGGTATTGGTTGGTGTTTTTAATCTTGGTTTAGTATTGATATGCTGCCCAAATTGAGCTGGAAATCAAGTAAGTTTTGGTGCCAAACCTTTTTCAAAACTGTTATGTTGCTAGTATGAATATGATCATGGTTGCTTGTAATTGATGCTAGATTTGATGTTATTATAGCTTTGGGATATCAGTTATAAACTTGTTTGAATCTCTGCATAAGTAGGATAGAATTTGATAGCTAAAATTATTATTTGAAAGTTTTAAAGTAGTGTTTGGATCATGCATTCCATCCGAGTTTTAGGACATTTCGAGAGTTGAAATTAGTGGTTTTAGTCTTGAATAGATATATTAATGTCACTTTAGTCATAATTTTGCATCTATACCCACTTACAGTCATAATCACTTATTAACTGCCTTCATTTTCATTTCTGTTAAAATTAGTTGGTGAAATCTAGCATATAGGTGTAGAAATAGATAAGTTAGCTTGCTTTAGCTTCATTTCATCGTAATTCATCATTCTCAGTTAGAAAATTGGAATCAAATCTCATTTTAGTCAAACTTTCATACTTGTCTTTAAAAGTCAAAAGTTGGAAAACCAGTTTTTGCACAAACTTTGTTGATGTTTCAAGGACTCAATTCTGGTTCAAATTCAGTGAGACTTTGGGATTTCCTAGTTCAGTTGGTCTTAAACTGAAATCTGATTTTTGTTGAATTTTCTCAAGTCTCTAAAAGCCCTTAATCACCGTCCATTGTCGGTTTGTGCCTCGTGTCAAACTCAAGATTAGTGAGTCATTTCAAGCTTTTGTAAGCTTTGCACAAGCTTCATTAAAGCTTGTTTAGGACTGATTTTTGGTCCAAGTGTAGTAAGCTAGGTGATCTTGAGAACCCATCATCTATTTTTCCTTTAGCTTATTTGTTTAGCTGTGTAATAGCTTAAAGTAGACCCCAAGTAGACTTATTTGGTTTTGCACTTTCATAAGCTCATTCTTAGTTAATGCATCATTAGTGGTCTAGAGTAGTATTAACTAGTTGCATTAATCTTATTATAGTGTACTTTAGCTCGCTAATCATTTAGTTGAATTTGGTAGCTTATAACTTAATCTAGTAACTTATTAAGACCCCTTATCACTACAGTTTCATTTTCTCACACATAAGCATAGTGTTTTATATTTTCATAGAGTTAGAATAATATTTTAGAATTTTCCTGAATTTTTCATAATTTTTCATAACTATTTGCTATTTTTCTCTATTTAAATCTATTTTAGGACTTTTAAATAGCTTTTAATACAAATAAATCGTAAAAGTTTAAAAAATAAGTTTTAAATTTTCATAGATTAAGATAAATATAAAAAGCCAAAAAATATTTTTCCATAATTTTCTTAGCTTAAATAGTATTTTCTAGCATTTTAATTAGTTTTAAATAGTTTTTAATTAATAATAAATACATAAAAGTCTAAAAATATATTTTCAGTTTTAAAATAAGTTTTATCATATTTTAGATTTTTCTAAGTCATAATTTCACTTTTCTAACTTTATTTCATATTTTTTTATATTTTAGGTTATTATTAAATAGTTAAAAATAGTTTTTAATTAATAATAATTAAATAAATAGTCATAAAAATAATTTTATTTTTCCAATAATTTTCTAGTATAATTAGGATTGTAAAATGCATTTTCATATCCGTAGGTATTTTCCTTCTTTATTTTCACGTTTTATTTAGTACGTTACGTAATTTTAATTTAAACGTAAGTTTTAGATTATAAACGTTAATCAATTTTAAAAATAGTGATAGCGTTTATTTAATATAATCTAGCTTTTAATTTTCTTTAATTTGCATTTAAGCCCCTGTAATTTACAAACTTTTTCTTTAGGTATAATTATTCAAAATCATCAACCTTTTCCCATTCAATATCACTCGATCACGATTCGTTCTACTACGATTTCACACCTCGTTGGGACTTAACGACCGAGGATACACTAAACTCTCCGGATCTTAATTGCATTTTGTTCTAGACTGTTTGGACTTTTATTACGGTTGACCATTCACAAGTGGTTGACTTGTGTGATAAAACCCGACCGTCTTGAGCAAAATCAAGAACCTCGACCATATTACTCCGATCCAAATATTATCTTCACGGGTTATCCGAGAAGAGTACAAGCCCCTTGCACTCATCCCACGTGAAAATGTTTGGAGTCTTAGGAAATCGAGAAATCCTTCCCGCTTGTTGTGCTCACATGTTGTAATCGTTTGCTAACACAACAACCATACAATCTCGCCTACTTCTTCGCAAGGCGAATTGTAAATCTTCAAGGACCTTATGGAATGTTCTTGACGCGCCTCTATCACAACGTTATGCACTTTCATCCTCAATTTCAAAGTCCTTTGTACGTACTTGTGAACAAGATGATGGAACCACTAAACATATCTCTCATGAAGACTTTCTTCATTCTTGATTCCACCAACACTCATCAATCACGTAATGATCCTTCTAGCGAAAACACTCAAGGAACCTAGTAGTATTTCAAATAGGATCAATCCTCCCTTACTCGTGCTTTATCAATGTAATCCTATTTCCTTCATGAAATAAAACATCTTACATTTGATATCTTAGTGTTAGAACCTCTTTAAACCAACCTTGGAATATAATGAATTGTCAAGATCATTGCATACCTTTAGTAAAGGTTCTCACGTGAGCGATGGACGGATCCCAAAGTTTGTGCTAGGCGGATCCCTACACTTAGGAACCGTGGGATCCGCAAACAGAAAATGCAATTGCAAGCATTGTATTTCAAACATATCCTTAGAACACCTCACACTAAGCTAAACATAGTATCTTAAGGCAAATTAAGTCCTTATCAAGTTAAGTAGATCCTTCCTACTCACACATAACTCACCTAGATCATACTCAAAATGCTTGTAGATATATCGTTTTCACTTAAACCCATTACTCTTCCGCTCCCTAGATCACTCATCATTCTCACATGACCCCTCACATCTAGCCTTAGAAATCTTTCGATTATGGCAAAATTGATCATAAATCATCCTTGTCTCAAAGTTGATCAAATTCTAGTTTTCCCATCTCAAAGTCTTTAGGATATTTTCCAAAACACTATCCTAATTAAGTCACAACTTGATCTCTAGGATCATTTTTCTTCAATTGACACTCTCATCTTTAGTGTCATCCTTGCTCATTCATTGGTACTCGTGAAAGTTCCAAATCCTTCCATAAAAGGCAATCATTAGCTACATCACTCATTACCCTCATATACTTAAGCACCCCTTCATTTAAGATACTTAGGAGGACTAAAACACTCAAGGTGATATAGATCTTAGATCTTAGAAACATCATTCTACTCTTCCATAGTCTGCCGAGAGCGGATCCTAGGATTAGCCTAGGCGGATCCCTCCGAGGAGGAACCGTGGGATCCGGATGATGATCTATGAAAATCTTGCTAAAACAATCATTTCAACTCATCTTTCTAACTCAAACACTCCATCTCATCTTAAATGAGTTCCTATATCAAGACAAACTCGAAGTTGACTCTTGTGCATGTTAATCATCACATTCCAATGTATTTTAGTGGCTTAAGGCTTAAATGCACTTGCCAAATCTCTTGCTTTATAAACCACATTGCTAGGACTTCCATAGTCATCACCTTCATCCTAACTTTCAGACTTTAGAAACCCTTACAAACCTCTTGAAATCATCTCATCATGAGGAAAACCCCAGTAGTAATTTATCCACCAAAGAACCACCTAAGAAAAGGCTCGTGTTATACACGAAATATCTTCAACCGAATCATCTCCGGTCAAGCCAACAAATGCTAGGATCTTTCTCAACCAATCAAACCAATTCCTAAAAGGATAATACCCACAAAACTACCTATGCCAAACACCACCATACCTCCTAGGCCAAACAATATCATCTCCAATAAACCATCACCATTGGTTCCTAGAGCTATCTCCTTTACATCACCACTATCATCACAACACCTCTACAATTTAGATGATTTGCCTCCTAGGCCGTCTCATCCGCCTCCGCCGACAACATTCTCCTCATTAGGAGGAATAATGGTACAAAATTAAGGTGTTGAGTCAACACTAGCTCCGTCTTCCTTTTCGCCGTTTCCATCATATAATCCTATATGGAGAAATCATCAAAGTCAACCACCCGACTATATGGAAGTTGACACTTCTCTACCACCACCATCATTCTTGGTCGATCCATTCTCAAATGTGCCTCCACCAATCCCTCCATCGTTTGAAGCTGTATAAGCCGCTTCACTTGATCCTTCGCATCAAGCCATTTCATTTCTTCCACCACCACTACCTAGCCATGACAAAGATTGCTATCATTGTCAACATGTTGAAATTTTGATACATGAAGTACGAGAAGAACAACGTTTCATGTTCTATCATCTCCTCAAACGTTTCGACGAGATCAAACCTAAACAAAACTTGAGCTAGAAGATTTTAGTGGTGTCTTAGCATCAAGCGATAGTTGGTCTAGAAATTCCTAGTCATGTACTTTATTATTTTCTTAGTTTTTAGAGTCATGTATATCATAACTCTAGTTTTATTAAATGAAATTACATGCTACTTGTTATATTTCTGAGTATATGATTACGTTGTATTCATATCTCACCTTTGTGATAACATTACTTGTTATATCACCATTGCTGAAATTTATCATCAGCTATACGGATCCCTCAGTATTGCATAGACGGATCCCTACTAGGAGGGAACCGTGGGATCTGTGAGACAGAAAACTGTTTTTTTACTAACTTGAACCACATTTGCAGGAAATTGTGAATTATATATTTTTTTCTAACCTTTGTTTTGTAGTTATTCAATTTACACATGAAGACTTTGACATCATAAAGCTACGGGGAGCTTTATGCCAAAGCAATACATTGCAAATTACTTGCAATATTAGGATTACATTTCGTGACATCCCTTTGCAAAATTGCAATCATCAAGGGGGAGCACATTCGTCACTTAGACGAAATCTTTTGCAAACTTACTTGCAAATAAACAAGATTAATACTATTTTCTTGACGCCCTTACATAGGGATGGACTCGTCAAGGGGAGTAAAGATGAGATCCTTTCCGTTACTTGCTCTCTATTTCTTTTATTTCTTTCACATGTTTTCCTAAAACAAATGTGCTAGTTTCCTTCAAGCTCTTTTGTTTCGACAAAAGGGGAGAAGAAAGTAAAACTACAAATTTAAACTTTTACAATTTTAGCTTTTCCTTAAAATAATTTTATGTTTTGTCATCAACAAAAGGGAGATTGTTATTACAAATAAGTCAGAAAACGTTTATTTATATTTTACGATCTTATAATATTTTGTCGATAACAAACGTAAAATCATTTTAACGAAACAAATAAAATACGTAAATGGTTTGAACTAATAGTTTCTAACATATTCACATTTTCACATAAAACACTAAAACAAGTATAAGCGATTTTATGATTTAATATTACATATGTACAACAACTAGTGTTTACATATTTGGGTAAAATATACACATAACTAGTATGTAGTATATTGGGTAATATGAATGGGTAGAAACTTAAGTATCATAACCCAATTGGGCAAATACATTGAATGTAATTGGGTACAACCCAAAGCCCATGACCCATGGAGCTTGACCCATAACCCATTGCATGACATCATGCTTATATCATACATGGATAATATCCATAACCCATGGATCAACCCATACCCAAGTGACTAAGTGCATTGCACTCAAGAGATACATTGTATCTAGCTAAAGATCCATGGATCAACCCATGACCCATGACCCATAACCAAAATACCCATGGGTAAAAGGGAGCGTCCCACGAATCCCTAGCTTTACGCTAGACGGATCCCAAGTGGGAGGGATCCGGGGAACAGTAGATTTTTTCTTCTATAAATAGTGAGTCATTTCTTCATTGTTTCTCGCCCCTTTCTAACACACTTTCTCCCTAAGTTAAAAACTCACTAACCTCAGATCCAAGAGATCTATTTTTGTAGTTTTGTTTGTGTGTGATCTTCTAGGTTCCTCTTAAAGGTAAGATCACCACCTTTGAAGTCGAGCAAGCTCAAGTCCATGAGTTGCCATGCTTCCTCATCATCAAGGCTACTGAAGTCTTATTGTTGATGATTCCTTTCTTTCTTCTAAGAAGTGTAGTGTTGAAGACATTAGTGAAAGATGTCTCGAGGTCAAGACGAAGACATTAGTGAAAGGTGTCGATCGTCCATATTGTAGGCATTAGTGAAAGGTGCCTGAAGCCAGTTACAAGACATTAGTGAAAGGTGTCTTGAAGATCTCGCCACAAGACATTAGTGAAAGGTGTCTTGTAGATCTAGCTAAAGGCATTAGTGAAAGGTGCCTTAGATGTACATTCGATATGGTGTGTTTCGATGTACAAGATAGACTAGTACTAGATCCAAGGATATTGATATCCTTGATGATGTTGTAAAGGAGTAGATCTCCTTTGGGATTAGTCGTTGGTGTAGTGTTGAGTAGTAGTTCCTCCATTGCAATGGAACTAGGTGCTTAGCCTAGTACCTAATAAAGGGTAGGCGACGTTGTGTAGGTGTGGTTCACCTTGGTGTGAAAGAACCCGGTGGTTAGCCTAGCATCGTACAAAGGGTAGGCGACGTTGTGTAGGTGTGGTTCGCCTTGGTGTGAAAGAACTCGGTATTTAGCTTTGTACCGGAGAAAGGTTAAGCGACGTTGTGAAGGCTTCTCCGCCATAAGGAGATTGGTGTAGTGTTTACGAACTCTCGAGTAGGTGACTCGGGGAGTGGAGTAGGGCAAGGAAGGTGTCCTTGTAGTCGAACCACTATAAATACTCGCGTTGTGGGTTTGTGCTTCTTACTCTTATCTTTTCATTACTTACCTTTATTTGCTTGTTTATCAACATCCAACACACACATCCAAATAGATTGACATAAGTCGATCTAAATAGATTAAAAGGAAGTTTTAATTGGCAAAGCTATTCAACCCCCCATCTAGTTTTCCACAGAAAAGAAAAACGATAAAGTGTGGTTATTGTGGAGGAAAAGGTCACAACATTACCGGATGCCAAAAGAAAAAGGTATGGATGATTTTGATACTACAAATTTTTAAACTTGTTTTTTTTATAATTCTAAGTATATGATTACTTTGTTATTTCAGATGGATGAAGAAAAAGCCAATAATGGAATTGAAGTGCCATTGGAATGGCCTGATAGTTAGAGTGCCATTGTTTATCATTAAGTATACAACTTTCTTGCTAAACTCTTGTTGCTACTGTGGGGTTTTTTATGCATGCCATTTTATGTTGCCAAGTATTATTATTTCTTATGATTACCATCTTGTTGATACTGTGACGTTAATCTATTTGTTTCAAGATTTATTTATCAGTATTTGATTGTTTGAATGGTATTCAAGTGTAAGAAACAATATTCGTATTCAAGTATTTGATTGTTGTATCAGTATTTGTTAAAATGGGCTAAAGAGTAAAAAAGTGGCCAAAAAGCCCATGATGCAGATAAATTAACTGCTGCCTACGGCAGGGATAATTTCCCCATATTTAACCCACTAAACAAACAACTAATGAATCTTACTTTTACTTCTATCCCCACTCTAAAACCCTCAAAACAAATATGTGGTTAAATTCAAAATCTCACTCAAAATAACATAAACATAACTTATCACTTTCAAGCTACACTTGAAGAATCTCAATCCAATTATTATATTATTTTATATTTCTACATACTGTAAACATTTTTTTAACAATCATTTACTGCATGTTAACTATCTTATACTAAAATCAAATGCTTTTCCTAAAAGACAAAAGAAAAAGAAATAAGTAAGCAAATAATTTTTTGAAATATTAAATTGGCTGTCCCATGCAAAGGTGAATTCCACTTTGGCGTCTCCATGCAAAGATTTTTCAAGTATGGTTCATCCAGTCATCCCACACCCTCAATGATTATTTCGTGACCCGTTCTTTGAAGTAACATTGTCTCCGTATTGCATGCGTTGAGGATATATATAGCGTCTCAAACCCAGACATTTCCACGGGGGCAGGCACCACCAAATATAATCCCTTTGTATATGCATCACTACTCATTACTCACTACTCACTACCTAATTGATAAACTTTTAAGAACCTAAAAATTCGATTTCAATCCTTACAGTGCCATGGCTAATCATATATAAACACTTTCATAGGAACCTTTGACACATACAACAACTATATAATACCAATCCCGTCAAGAGGTGGTATGAGGAATCAGAAAGAATTTAGATATATTTATCCTTACCTCTGGTAAAACTATGGGTGTTGATACTCACACAATTTCTTTTTATACATACATCATTTTTGTGCATTACAATATTGTACAGTGTGCATTACAGTATTGTATAGTATGATATGATGTATGTATAAAAAAAATAGTATGAGTATCAACACCATATTAAAGATTGGAGAAACTCTTTTCAGATGGACCTATGAGGAGGCTATGACAAATGTATCATGTATGTGTAAGGGTGAATATGCTCAAAATATATGTGAAATGTGTGCTTGTGAAAAATACAGACACCATAATAAAAGGTTAAAGATATATATTATCATAAAAACTTGAACTAATAGACATATAAGCATTTAACGCATTAAA
The DNA here is from genome assembly GCA_022545495.1 of Chrysanthemum lavandulifolium. Lineage (NCBI taxonomy): Eukaryota > Viridiplantae > Streptophyta > Magnoliopsida > Asterales > Asteraceae > Chrysanthemum > Chrysanthemum lavandulifolium. Next base: position 241,041,696 of record CM040238.1, on the reverse strand, counting down.
TCATATATTATGTAAAGCACGTAAGATCGAGTACATGTGGTACCCAAATAAGTATATAAAAAAGCTTATAAGTATGAACACATACAACCATAAAGAACGTTTACTTTTTAAGGGACAATTGTATATTAAAATGCTTGCAAGAAGCTAAAGGATACAACTCCGAACAACAAAGAAACGCTCTTAACAAGAATCTAGAGACAGCCGAACACAACCACTTTCAAGAAAAAAAGAACCGAACACCTAGAAATAGAGTAAACCTAGTTCTTTTTTTTTTTTTTTTTGAACAAAGAGTAAACCTAGTTCGACAAAACAAAAAACACTAAAAGCTAGATACACAACAAACCACGTCTCTATAGAAGGAAAAAAAAAGTGTGAATTGTATACAAAATATAAATGCACTCTTGACACTTTCCATATGCACTCTTGACATTTGATCGATGGATTGATTTGTGCAAGTTGTCAACTGGATTCGATTATTTTAGTATTTTACATTTAAAAATTGTCACCCTTCTAATTTTTCGCCTGATCAAGCAAGCATTAAATGTAAAATCTCAAGTTGTCAAATTTTTGATTATTTTGGATACAAAATTTGACTATATAAATCATATTTATTAAAAGGTGACCTTTTAAGTGGTCAATGATTTATAGCAAAAGTTATTGTCACAATATTTTTTTCAATAATATTAGTTGTATAATTAATACAGAAACGGATTGTTAGAGAGCTCGGTATGAATGGGTTTTTCACCCGCCATTGGTATCAAAGGGGCGACTAACGGCGCCATTCTCATACTGCTCCTTTATCCATTCGTTAGTTATTGGTCCATTCGCAAATGGAGCGACGGTCGCCCTTTATCGTTATTTTATTTATTTATTTCTTTTGTTTTTGTTTTGGGAGTGTGTAGATACTTTTTGTGGGGTATTTTGTAAAATGAATAATGTGTTATTGGGCTTTTTTCTGGGAGGGAATTTTAATAGTTAGTTTGTTATTGCTACCCTGATAATGTGGCGATGAGGTGACTTTCACTGCAACAAGTTTATAGTAACAAGTTTATAGTAAAACATGATGTCACATGCCTAAAAAAGTATTCTCCAACAACCTTGTGTATGCACATGGTTAAAAAATAGTTGTTAAAATAATATTGTATTAACTTTAAGTAATTTAATTTATATATATATTACATATAATGTATTTGAGATCTTTATAAAATAAAAGATTTAAAATATTCAATTTACACATTTACTTTTTACGAAATCGTGTCTTAAACATTTACAATTAACGTAACTAATAAAACATTTGTTACATGAAAATACAAATAATCAAACAAATAATACAAACGACGAAAGCTATTAACTAATGTGGTAATTATTTATTTGACATAATACAAAATAACCATATGTTATTTAATTTAACAATTACTTATTATTTGACAAATGGTACAAAATGATGAAAGTTATTAACTAATGTGATCATCATTTTTTGTAATCTGCAGTTCGAGTTAACTTGTTATTCAAAATTAAAATTTTCGTTATATGTAAAATTATTGTAATGAAAAATATCGAATTGAAAAAAATTTCTCGCTGAAAATTGGTACCTACCGCGTAACACGTGGAACTCTGCTAATTTATATAAAAAGTAAAATTATTATTTACTAAAGCTTGATAATGCGTGCGGCTTCACAAGTCGAGTATTTTGAAGCTCACAATTGATTCGAAAGTATACCCAAGCATCTCTAACTCGACCCATTTAAATCGAATGGATTTTTGAGTAGTTTACGAATCAAAATCTCCAAGGTCTCACATGTAAGTTTCGAAAATATAATTTAAATCGATAAAACTATTCTATCTTCTCTTTTAGTTTTTCACAAACTAAATAAAAAAGAAATACTATAAAACAAAGTTACCCATTTGATATTATCATGAGACATGATCAGTTTAAACATTAGTTTTTATCTTTTTGTCTCTATAGTAATTGTTCATAAAATTGGTTTGTCTTTCTTATTATAGGTTAAGTTCTAAGCACGGTAGGTGTGTTCGGTTTGATTGTTTGGGCTGAGGTTTGAAATTCACCCATACTCATTGTATTTAATTGATTTTTTATTTTTTATTTATATTTTTTTTTTTGAGTAATAATATGTTATTGAAGATAACCTTTTTAGCTAAAATATTATGATGAGATGAGATATCAAATATTACAGTAGTAGTTTATGAGGAATATTGATAAACTTTATGATAATATGGGAAGGGAGGTTTGATGGATGATTTTTTTTTTGTTGACAAAACTATATATTGATTTCGTAAAAACTATATTTCTTCGAAAGTAGGATTGACAAGTCTCTTCAAAAAATGGACAATTCAACTTTCGCTTCTTTAAATTCTAGTATTCTACATTGATTTCGTCAATTGTTTTTTTTACAAAATATACATCTTGAGAAAAAGGATTTTGAAACTTCAACAAGTCACGTCAAAAAGTGGACAACTCAACTTTGGCTTCTTTAAATTCTTATATTGATTTCGTCAATTGTTTTTTTTTTACAAAATATACATCTTGGAAAAAGCATAATTATGACATGATTTTTACTTTTGTAGAGCGACAATCTTATTAATTAATTAATATCTTTTTAAAATAAGATTATGTATTAAAAATCACCAGTTATTAATCGTTTTACTTTTAGACAACTTATTTTTTTAAACTATTTTATGCACCACTCAGATATATGTTTATTTTCATTTATACAACATTGTGTAAATTCTTATCGGATAGTTATGCAATTTCAAGAATAAAGCTAACTTTAATATATCAACACAATAAAATTAATAACTTAAACGTAAAACATTATGATAGCGTATCAATATTAGTGGCCCAAGCCCACTAATCACATGCTTGAATCAAGCCCATCACCAAAGCCCATCAACACTTGATGGAAGCTCAATTTAAATTCATCCCACGTAGGGTCCTCAGGCTTGACTGAGTAAGACAGTACTACTGCTCCCTAACTGTCACTAGCAGTTAAGATGTATCATCTGACATTGCACAGTAGGGACGCACGACAAACACCGTCGTGCGTGCTAAAGGACGAATGACACTTGTCTTCCTTGTCGGCTCCCGGATGATCAACACATAGCTCCCAAGCTGTCATTGATCATCCCAAAATGGTTTATCTCTAAACCCTACAAACCTCTCTATACAATGAGAGCAACACACACAATCACATAAGTTTTAACACACTTGGGAAAAATACTTTCTTACAGTAGTGCAACATGGTTCTTGTTTAAGTGTTACCTGAGCTTCTTGATCTACATAATCTCATCGGGCCCTTACCGTTCAACACGGGAAACCAACAATGAAACCATTCTCATCCGATCTCTAAAACGATTTACATACCATACGTAAACATGATGTCACACCCCAAATTACTGCTTTGCGGTGAATCAATACCTGGGGAGGACCGTCATAGCATCAAAGTTCTGATTATGTCGAACGACCTAATGTGTCGTTTGGAAAATACATCGTTTGATTAAGAAAAATAATCGAGTTTACAAAATGTAGGTCCCAATGAAAATCAATATATGCGGAAATAGGTTTGATACAAGCCAAACGATGTTTTAAAGTGTATAAATCCCATGTGAGACGCCGTCACCACGACTCTATGATATGTCCATATGCATGCCATGAAGTGAATGCCTTAGATACCGAGATAAAACATGCTAAAAAGTGTCAACACAAAGGTTGGTGAGTTCATAAGTTTGAAATAAAATGATTTGAAATACTATGAGAAATGTTCACACAGCAAAGGCATTGTAAATCCACTCAGTTCCAAGTTCCGCCCATACGAAACTTGCAACCTGTGTGTTCACAACCCACTGCCAAAATGTGTATAGTTTATGTTCAAGCGCATGATGTCAATCTTGTTTGTAAGTAGGACATATGTGCATACGATATATACAAGTACTTAATGCAAAGAATCACAGCCAACTGAACCTCTCGACGAGTCTAACTTGTTTGTAATGTTCCATTGAATAACAGATTATATTCACCCTGTGTCACGTCATCATGGACCAAGGGTGGGGGCGTCGACCGATAGTACTATCAATACCTCTCTGCCGGCTCCCCGCAGAGTTAACCATTGCTAAAGTTTGTATGTTGATGCATAATTGAAAACTAGTTTAGCACATTAAGGCACATATCGCAATAAACCACACATAATGTCCAAAGTGTATCAGAAGTATATTGTAACACAATTGTATAAATGGTTTGAGTATTCGCAAGAGTGAAACAAGTATGTAAGCATGTATCTCCCCCAAATAGTTTGTAAGAATTTAAACGAGTAAAGGTGGGGTATGAACTCACAGTAGTATGTAAAAGTTCAGAGTGCTTGTGAAAGTAAAGGAAAATAGTTTGAGCATGTATCTCCCCCAAAGAGTTTGTAATACAAATAAGTAATAGAAAGTGGGGCTACGAACTCACAGTAATATGTAAGAGTTTAAAGTACTTGTGAAAGTAAATGAAAATAGTTTGAGCATGTATCTCCCCCAAAAGTAGTATAAAACAATTGAAAATGGGGTTATGAAACTCACCTGGTATGATGGATATGCTAACAAAATGACGTGCACGAAAGTGAGACTCGGAAACTATCCGCGACCTAGAATGAATGATAGGATATGTAATGAGTTGCAATGTAATGTTATGCATGCATTTCGTATGTTATTTATACCATTTGCGAGTTTTGAAAAAATATTACTTATCGTCGAAAAATACTCTTTTGACGTCTTGACCCTTCAAAAATGACTTTTCAAGTATTTACGTCAAAATGTCATCCTACAATGGTTTCGTAATGATTTACGGTGAAATTTTCACTTTTCGTCGCAAAACAATGTCGTCGGAAATTTCTTGAAAGTGACAAAAATGGCTCCGAAAAACTAGTCGTAAAATAGTGTACGTCGATCGTTAGAAAACGAACTCGACAGTTTTGGAAAGTTTGTATCGAAATCTAGAAGTTTCAGTTCAGGAGTTTTCGCCATAAAGGTCTCGAACATAAAGATAATAAAGGTTAAAGATGGTGATTTTGGCTAATTGTTATGTAAAAAGTGAGTTTCGGTCATGTTTAAACATCCGTAATTAATTTATTACAACTCCGCTATACAAACGGCTTGTTGTTTTGAAAAATATGCTCGGTGATATTGATTTTACTAGAAGACATTTCGTTCCAAAAGTTCCACATCTACGTTAAAACAGCCCTCAACATGGACGTTTCACCACCGTAACACTTGTCTCGTAAAATAATATAGTTTTTCGTAAAATAATAGTTACGACAATTTTATGAAACGTGTATATCTTTGTCGTTTCAAATCCGTTTTCACGTATAATACATCCTTAGCTTCGTATCAAAGTATACTAATATAATTTTGACAAGTCGACATAATTTGTGAAGCTTAAGGCTCGTTTTTGACCCGTACAAGATAAAAATAGTATGCTGAAATTTCAGAAAATTATATATTTCGTCGCCAAACTTGTAAAATCCATAACTTCTTCGTTATAACTCCGTTTTATTCCGTTCAAGCGGCCACGGATTCGTTTTAAAGTATATTTTCTAAATATCAAGGCCAAAAAGTCGTGCCTACTGTCGGTTTTTCCAGAAATTCAAAACAAGGACAGAACATATTTTATAGTTATCAAAAATAGTTTTTCTCGGACAAAACCTATTCTAATCCCTTCAAATCAACTCCAAAGCTAATCTAATCCTACCATACACCTTCTTAGGGTGTCATGGGTTCCTAAACATCATCAAGACCAAAATCTACCAAGGGAATAATTATAGGATGACCTTTATGTATATATCTCTAAAATCAATGGAAAAATGGTATAAACAACACAAGTCTTGCATGTTTTTGCACAAAAATGATGAGATGAGTATGAAATGAATATGTAAGATGAAAAATAACATGAGATGCTTACAAGTGATATGATGAGGTGATTAGAACCAAGGATTAGCCTAAACACTCTTGGTTTTTATTTCAAAACCTAATAAAGAGTGTGATTCTAGATTGTAATAACACTTGAACTTGAAAAAATGATGATCCCTTCCTAACTCTTGAAGGTGGCCGGTTTTAAAAAGGAGAACCAAGAGAGAAAACAAGATTTTTACTAACTTTGAATTGTGAGAGTGAATGAATGATTGAGGTAGGAAAATTGAGATGAAGTGTAAGTTTATACAAGTAAAGATTTTTCTTCCAACATTCAATGCCAACCCTCCCCCCTTGCACCGAATTTTGGGGATCATGTTTCACAAAGATCTTTTTTTTTTTTTTTTTTTTTTTTTTTTTTTTATAATGAAGGTACTTGTATACTTGTAAGAAAAATGTAAGGTAAATGTGTAAATTAATAATAACTTGTAAGGTTTTGGTAGCTTTTAGGTACAAGTAAATTTTAATAGATTAAAATAGAGTATAATGATATTATAAAATTGTAAAAATACATTCCTTGTAAAATTTGAGTGATAAAATAATTATCGATAGTTTTAAAAACACGTCGTAATAATATAACCTCAACGATTTATTTACTTAAATAGATTCAAAACACTAGTTAAACTCAAAATATAGCTTTATAAACTAAATGTAAGTTTAAAAATATGTCGGATCATTTTGAAAGTAACGGATTAAATGCTCAAAATAATAACTCACGCGATAACGTTTATTTAATATAAAAATTACGCGTTTAATGTGAAATGAAATGTCATGAATGAACTATCATGATGCAAATGATGTTAATGAAATGTAGACTAAACTTAGTCCATATGAAATGTTCGTGATGTTATGATCATGAATTCGCCGCTAAACCATAAAGGTTACGCAAATTTGGAACAAGTAAACCAAGTTTACGATAAATGTTGAAATTGTGAAACACGAATGGTTTTGAGAAATGATCAAAAATTGAGAATTGTGACACATGACGCCATCCGTAAGGACATGATAAAAAATAGCCACAATTTTTTGAAAATTTTCACCTATTTTCACTCATTTCTCACCAACAAAACCAGAAATTTTTCCTCAAAAACACTATTTTCTTGGTTAAACATGACCGGTGAACAACACCACAAAATTTCAGAGACGCCTAAAATTCACCTCGGACCTATCCGAGTGGAAAATCTCCTTCACATAGAGAAAACCAACAAACACCCAAAAAATACACTCACTAGTCACATATAAACAACACAAAGAAACCTATGAGGAAGACGCGTGCAACAACTGCCTTATAGCCCTGCACACGTGATTCCTACTAAAAAGACCACATGGTTCTACGAGAGAAACCACACTCTTAGGTCACCCATACAAACTCAAAATCGCAACGGTTCGAGGTTCATGGAGTAAAAAAGGAGGCTAGATGATGTCAGGGAAAGGGTCTGACAAACATGCAACTCGGATCATGATACACGCACTTATCGGAAAAAACTCAGGTAAACGCGTACCAACTACTAGTCTTTATTCACATTACTTTACATATAGCAATCAAACCAAACCACTTGGGAACCACCCTGGGTACGACATATAGAAGGGTACCCTGACATTCCTTCCTAGCCCTTACCCTAGCCATAACATGCAACTTACCCTACACTTAGAACAAATCTCAAAAACATACCTAACAAAGTTCATCACTATGGAACTTACAGAGAGTAAACTAGAGCATCTAGCCAGTTCACTCAAACCCAACCACCCCGACACACAACCCAGGATAGAGAACAAACCCAAAAGGAACGAGAGTCCCTTAGGGAACAGTTAGGAAGTATCAACATGATTCAACCATGGCACTCAGACACAAAGAGAGGCAACGAAGTCATGGATACCTGGAAATGTACCCCATCGAGAAGCATTCCGTAGGATACATTCATACCATTATCCTATCCCGTAGTCATAACAACAATGATAACCTCACATAGGGTTAGTAGGATATACATGGATAGGAGGAGTTCAGTCGAAATAATGTACGAACACTGTTTTAATAAGCTCCCATAACACATTAGGTCAAAACCTAAGCCTTCAACCACACCACTAATCGGTTTCTCAGAGGAAAGATCATACCCTGAAGGAGTAATAATCTTTGAGCTCACAGTCGGAACACACCGGCTGTCGAGAACAATCATGTTACAGTTCCACATTGTCAAGTCTACATCCAGGTATAATGTCATACTTATAAGGAAAGTTCTTCAAAAGCATAGCATGAAAGTTTCCACCATTAGGTCCTTATTAGAATTCCCAACAAGAGAAGGAGTCACTACGATAAAGAGCGACTACCCAGAGAAAGATGCACGTCTAGCAGTCGCGGTGGAGGGAAGTAGTATCAGGGAGAACGTGTGGGCACCTATTCCAGGAGACAATTCTAAACAGGTAAATGTCATCATACACCCCAAATACCCAGATCAACCCATCACACTCGGAGTTAACCTCTCACCCCAAGTTTAGAATCAACTGGTACAACTACTGGCAAACATCCTGAACGTATTCACCTGGAAAACGTCAAACATGACGGGTATTCATAGGGAATTAGTAGAGCACAACTTGGGCCTAAACCAATATGCACCACCTATCATATGAAAAGACGTAGCCTTTCTCTAGAACGCTCTCGGGCTATGGATTCCTAGGTCATGGACCTAATCTAGGCAAGCATCTTACCACCGTCAAATATCAAACTTGGATCTCAAACCCAGTTATGTAAAAAAAAGCCAATGACACATGGCGCATGTGCGTCGACTTTACCAGCTTAAATAAGGCATGTCTAAAATACAACTATCCTTTACCTCCCATCGACTGGAAGGTAGAGTCTTTGGCTAATTTCAAATACAAGTGCTTTTTTTATACATACAAGAGATGTCACAAGATTCTAATGAAAGAATTTGACGAAGAAAAAATAGCATTCTACACCAATCAGGGTCTTTATTGCTAGACCAAGATACCTTTAGGTCTCTAAAACGCAGGTGCTACCTACCAGGCACTGGTAGACAGAGAATTCAAATCTCAGATAGGCATCACCCTTGAGGCATATGTCGACGACATGGTTATTAAAAGCAAGACCAAGGATGCCCTATTGCGAGACATCATAGAAACCTTTCAAAACATCTGACGCATCAACATGAAGCTAAACCCAGCTAAGTGTACATTTGAAGTGGAAGAGGGCCAGTTCTTGGGTCACATAATCGATGCCACAGGAATCACAAAAAGATTCATGCAATACTAGATTCGTTTTTCAACTTTGGCGAAAAAAAGAAAAACGAAATCATTGAATACTAAATTCGTGTTTCATTGTTTTCGTCAATCTTAAACGATTCCCATAAAATAACCGACCTACAATCTATTCAATATTCCTTTTAGACTCATTTATTAGCTGGTTTATGGTGGTGGATTATTAAATCCATATAAGCGATCATAGTTGTGGAAAACTAGAAGGGGGGTTGAATTGTTTTACCGATTAAAACTTGGTTTTAAACTATTTGGATCGACTTATGTCAATCTATTAAATGTGTACGTTGGATGTTGATAGATGAGTATGCAAGTAAGTAAAGTAAAAGTAAAGAGTAAGAAGCACAAAACTACCACACAAGTATTTATAGTGGTTCGGCTACAAGGACACCTTCCTTGCCCTACTCCACTCCTCAAGTCACCTACTCGAGAATTCGTAATTACTACACAACACAAACTCCTTGTGGCGGAGAAGCCTTCACAACGTCGCCTACTCTTTATCCGTACAAGGCTAGACACCGGGTTCTTCCACGGTAGAACCAAACCTATCACAACGCCGCCTACACTTTATCCGCATACAAGGCTAGATACCGAGTTCCATTACAAAGGAGGAACTACTACCCAACACTACCCAACATCTATCCCAAAGGAGATCCACTCCTTATGACAAATCAACAAGGATATCAATATCATTTGACCCAATACTAATCTATCTTGTACATCGACACACCATATCAAATGTACACCCTAGGCACCTTTCACTAATGCCTTTGACTCGACTTCTAGACACCCTTCACTAATATCTTCAACATGGACTTTCGACACCCTTCACTAATTCCTTTGACACAGATCTTTGGCACCTTTCACTAATGCCTTTGATACGACTCTTTGACACCTTTCACTAATGCCTTCGTCTTGACCCTTTAAACATATTTCACCTATGTCTTCGACACAATACTTCTAATGAGAGAGAGAAGAACTATCAACAAGGTACCATCAGTAGTCTTGATGATGACGAAGCTTGGGAACCCATGGACTTGAGCTTGCTCGACTTCAAGAGGTGGTGATCTCGCCTTTAAGAGGAACCTAGAGAATCACACAAACATAAAACTACATAGAAAGATCCCTTGGATCTGAGGTTAAAGAGTTTACAACACTAAGAGAAAATGTGTTTGAAAGGGGTGAGTTACAATGAAGAAATGGCTCACTATTTATAGACAAAAATATGTTACTATTCCACGGATCCCACGGATCCCTTGCTTGAGGGATCCATCTAGTGTAATACTAGGGATCCGTAGGACGCTCCCCTAGAGTGGGTTGTGGGTCATGGATTATGGATCATGGGTTGTGGGTTTTGATCCATGGGTATCCAAATAGTTACAATTTATCTAAAAGATGCAATGCATCTAGTCAATGGGTCATGGGTTAGCTCCATGGGTCATGGATAATACCCATTATGACTTATGCATGATGTCATGCAATGGGTAATGGGTTATGGATCATGATCCATGGGTATGGGTCTTGGACTTTGGGTTTTACCCAACTATATTCAATGTATTAAGTCAATGGGTCAAATACTTAAACTTCTACTCATTCTATTACCTATTATAATACATACTAAGTATGTATATATCTACCCATTATGTAAACACTAGTTGTTGTACATATGCATTACTAAATCTTGAAAGCACTATTACTTGTTTAGTGTTTTATACGAAAACGTAAGTGTGTTAGTAAACTATTGGCTCAAACCATTTACGTATTTTATTTGTTTTGTAAAAATGATTTTACGTTTGTTATCGACAAAACATTAGAAGACCGTAAAATATAAATAAACGATTTTATGGCTTATTTGAATTAACAATCTCCCTCTTTTTATTGATGACAAAACATAAGATGATTTTAAGGAAAAACTAAAATTCGAAAAAGTTTAAATTGGAGTTTTTACTATCTTCTCCCCCTTTTTGTGGAAACAAAAAGAGCGTCGAAAAGAAACTAACACATTTGTGTTAAGAAAAACATGTAAAAAAAAGAAAGAATTTGAAAAATAGAGAGTAAGAGAAGAGAAGTATTCTCGTCTTAGCTCCCCCTTGATGAGTCCATCCATTTGTGAGGGCGTCAAGTATGTATAAATACTAAGCTAGTGCATTGTAATTATGTTTGCACATGGTTTCATCCTTTTTGATGAGCATGCTCCCCCTTGATGATTGTACCTTTGCAAGGAGGACATCAAATAATGTAACCTTATTTGAAAGTCTTGCAAATGATTTTGCAATGTTTTGCTTTGACATGAAACTCCCCCTAGCTAAGGGTGTCAAAGTCTTCATGTGTATATTGAAAGTCTACAAAACAAAGGTTAGAAAACAAGTATATAATGCATAATTTCCTGCAAATAAGACTCAAGTTAGTAATAAATAAGTCTTCTGTTGCACAGATCCCACGGTTCCTCCCTTGGAGGGATCCGTCTAGGCAAATATGAGGGATTCGTCTGTCTGTACACTCAAGACAGCAATGGTGAAGTAAAAATGTGATGTTATCATCAAAATGAGATATGTATTAAGGCACCAAACTTATTCTCAATACAATATGGTATATAACATGTAATTTCATTTAATAAAAATAGAGAAATGATGTACATAACTCCAAAAACTAAGAAAATGAATAATACATGACTTAGGATTCCTAAACTATCTAAGTTAAGCTTAAGACTAGGACACCACTTGAATCGTCGAAACGTTCGAGGAGGTGATAAAACATGAAACGTTGATCTTCACGTACTTCATGTACCAAGCTTTCAACATGTTGACAATGATAACAATCTTTGTCATGGCTCGGAAATGGTGGTGGTAGAAATGAAATGGCTTGAGATGGAAGGTTTGGTTGAGATTCCACAAAAGAAGGAGGAATTTGTCGAGAAATATTTGGAGATGATTCAACCAAAGGTGGTGGTGGTGGAATATGTGATGAGGATGATGGTAGAGAGTTATCTACTTCAATGTGATTGGGTGGTTGACTTTGATGATTCCTCATAATCCAAAAGGGATTATTTGAGGGTGACGAAGAAAAAGATGCCGGGGCTAATGTTGATTCAACACCTTGATTTTGTTGCGCTATTCTTTCTCTTGAGGAGAATGTTGGCAATGGTGGAGGATGAGATGGCCTAGGAGGCAAGTCCTCTATATTGTAGAGGTGCGGTGATGAGAGTGGAGTGGTGAATGATATGGCTCTAGGCACTAAGGGTGATGGTTTAGTGGAAATAGAAGTGTTTGATTTAGGAGGTATGGTGGTGTTTGGAAATGGTAGTTTTGTGGGAACAATCCTTTTGGGTATTGGTTTGATTGGTTGAGTTGGTGGAGGGGAAATCCTAGCATTTGTGGATTTAACGGGAGATGATTTGGTTGAAGAAATTCCGTGCACAACACGAGCAAGTTTCTTGGGTGGTCATTTGGTGGATGAGTTCCCACTAGGAGTTTTCCTCATGATGAGATGACAAAAGGTTAGTGAGATAGAGGCTTCTAGTTGCTGGGATTTAAGTTGTAGATGGTGACTAAGAAGTCCTAACAAGGTGGTTTATAAAGAGAGGAATTTCGCAAGTGCATTCAAGACTTAAACCACTAAGATTCTCCAAAATGAAATGATTTGCATGCACAAGAGTCAACTTTAGAGTTGCACTGATCAAGGAGGTTAATTAAGACAAGATGGAGTGTTCAAGTTAGCAAGGAGAGCTTGAAATGATTGTTTTAGCTAGAGTTAGCTGAATCTGTCAGCCGGTTCCCACGGTTCTCTCCAATGAGGGATCCGTCTAGGCTAATCCTAGGATCCGCCTCTCGTGACCAAGAAAAAGGAAAATGATGTTTAGTAAGGTCTAGTACCTATACATTTTGAGTGTTTCAGTCTTCCTAAGTGTCTTAAATGAAAGAGGACTTAAATGATCAAGGGCAATGAGTGATGGTAGCTAATTATTGCCTTTTATGGAAGAAAATGGGACTTTATGAGTACCAATGACTGATCAAAGATGACACTAGGAAATTTGAGAGTGTCAAGTGGTGCTAAATGATCCTAGAGATCAGATGGTAACTTAAGATAATTTTGGAAAATTTCTTAAAAATTATAAGAAATGAAAATTTAGTTTTTGACCCATTTTGGGGTAAGGATGACAAAAAAATCAATTTGCTAAAATTGAGATAATTATAAGACTAGATGTGTTAACATGTGAGAAATGATGTATGCGTATTGGAGTGGAAGAATGATGAGCTTTAGTGAGATGATAAATCAAAAAGTACCTTGAGTGTGATCCTAAATGAGCTATTAGTGAGTGTGATGCCTACTGAGCTTGAGGAAGACTTAAGTAGTCCTAAGGCATTATGTTTAGCTAGTGTGAAGTGGGCTAGTGGGCTGGTTTGATGTGTGGAGGTCTGCAACTACATTTCTGTTTGCCCGGATACCACGTTTCCCTAAGTGGAGGGATCCGTCTAGTACAAAGTGAGGGACCCGTCTTCTGCAAAACAGTACCTTCACAGAAGGTATGCAAAATTTGCACAAGGAATCGTATTTCAAACCCAGTATTTTCTAAGGAATTTGAACAACTATATAAGTAAGACATCAAACGTTAAATGATTTATTTAATGAGAATGATCACATTACAATGATAAAAGATGAAATCTAAGGATTGAACCTATTAGGAAAGGAAACTAAGTTTCTTGAGCATTTTCGCTAGATGGATCATCAAATGGATGATGAGTATTTGCCGATTCTGTGGATGAAGAAAGACTTGATGTGAGATGTGTTTAGAGGTTCCATCATCTTATTCACAAGCACGCATAAACGGACTTTGAAATTGAGGATGGAAGTACATGATATGATGATAAAGGCATGTCGTGAACATTTCATAAGGGATTAGCTTGTTATTGTTGCCTTGAAGGTTTACAATTCGTCTTGCGAAGAAATAGGCGAGATTGTATGGTTGTTGGGTTAGCAGACAATACATTATGTGAGCACAACAAGCGGGAAGGATTTCTTGATTTCCCCTAAGACTCCAAATATTTTCACGTAGAATGACTGCGAGAGGTTTAAGATCATCTCGGATATCATGTGTATAAATTATGTTTGGATCAGAGTAATATGGTCGAGGTTTTCATAACCTGCGAGTTAATTCTTGAGGGGAAGGTATGTGTGAACAATATGGACTATTTTCTTCACGATGGTTGAAGAGAGAATCAAGAGACCAATCTTCAATGAAGGCACATTTTCCATGATTTGAAATTTGGAGAATGTGAGCAAATTGCCCAAGGGTTAAGACAAACTTTTGATTTTTGATCCAAAACCAAAGTGATAGAGATCGATCCTTGCTACGAACGAGTTCAACTTGATGGAAGAATTCCAATACAAACCGTGGACAGATTTTCTCGTTAATTCCGAGAAGGCCTTCTAGTCCTATGGTTCGGAAAGAGGTATTGATACCTTCTTTGTATAGTAGAGGTGTGTCAACAATACGTCCTTCATGGAAGTGACGAGTTTCGAGATTATTGAACCCACGGACATGATTGCCAGGTGTGTTGGGCTCAAGGGAGATATTAGGAATGTAGACATGAGTGAGATGAAAGTCGAATTCATACTCATGAGTCATGACAAGACCTACGGAAGTGAAAATTTAATATGAGTAGATGCATCAAATGAGAGGAAAAAATGATCTCCTAACGTTTTTACTTGATTTCTATTAACAATGACAATTAACTTACTTAGTACTTAACATTCTAGTGGGATTTTTCCTTTTATGGTACATTTTTATGAAATGGTTTTTATGTTGCATGAGATTCTCGCTTTCCCGCCCACGGTTCTCACGGTTCCCTTCAAGAGGGATTCGCTAGTTAAACTTTAGGGATCCGTGGATCCGCAGTGACAAAAAATGGTCTTGACGTAAAATAGATTTTTGCAACTTTAGGTTTATAAAAAGAGGTGTGTTCTAGCCAATATTTACTAGTTAAGCATGCATTGTAGGTTTCGGAAAGTATGTTAAGGTGAAAGATACGAATGAAAAGAAAATGATAAACACATAATGAAAACAAACGAGATAAACTAAGACATTAGTAATATTTCATTTCAACGCTAAGAGCGATACAAATGATTGAATATATGATACACATGTAGATTAACAACACAAAGTGCATGTCTCCATGAGAAAACTTGATCATGGGATACACGAGCGATGAGTGTTAAGACGATGATCAAGGCGTATATAAACCATGATGATGAACTTTTTCTTGGTTTTGATTTGAGATGAGATGAGATGAGAGGAAGATGAAGTTCGAATGAGAGGTAATTTTTGAAAGTGGAAGATTTGAAAAGTGAGGTTTTGGTGGAGTTGATTTAGTGGAAGGAGTTTTTATGGGAAGGAGGAATTTTGAGATTTGTGTTTTGTTTTATTATTAGAGAGATTTGATTTTTGGATAAAAAAATAAAAAACATATGTTTATAAACCTACACTATAGATGTAAGAGTAACACGTATGCAAGAAAAGTTTCCTAACGAAGCCACGTATAATACATGAGTATGTGAAAATATAATCATATAAGTTCCTATGCAAGCATACTTATTCTAAGCTAATGTTATTTAGAGATAAGTTAGAAAGTTAAACCTCTAATGCAATTATGAGTGTCTTTTTCTTTTGACAAAAAATGTCAATAGACAACTCTGCTTCTTTCGTGATCTAGATGGTAATTAAGATACCTTCTTAGGAAAGGTAATATTGTTACCAAGGAATTCCTATGGCTTGATAAAAATGAGCTTTAACTAAGCAAAATGACAAGAAAGGTTAGTGCAATTTAGTAAGATAAAATAAGAAATAACAAATATATTGTTTTCATTCAATCAACATCCTACAAAAGTGTTTTTAAGACATGGTGTTTATTTTTGTAATAGACCTTCTTTGTAGTTTTTAATTATACACGGATCGTGTCAAGTTTTTAAAGTACAACATACTCTAAAAACTTGGTAATGAAGCTTTGATACCAATTGTGGAAAACTATAGGGGGGGGGGGGGTGAATAGTTTTACTGATTAAAACTTAGTTTTAAACTATTTAGATCTACTTATGTCAATCAGTTAAATTTGTACGTTGGATGTTGATAGATGAGTATGCAAGTAAGTAAAGTAAAAGTAAAGAGTAAGAAGCACAAAACCATACTCCTTATGACAACATAAACAAGGATATCAATATCCTTTGACCCAATACTAATCTATCTTGTACATCGACACACCATATCAAATGTACACCCTAGGCACCTTTCACTAATGCCTTTGACTCGACTTCTAGACACCCTTCACTAATGTCTTCAACATGGACTTTCAGCACCCTTCACTAATGCCTTTGACACGGATCTTTGGCACCTTTCACTAATGCCTTCGATACGAATCTTCGACACCTTTCAATAATTCCTTTGTCTTGACCCTTTAGACATCTTTCACCTATGTCTTCGTCACAATACTTCTAATGAGAGAGAGAAGAACTATCAACAAGATACCATAAGTAGTCTTGATGATGACGAAGCTTGGGAACCCATGGACTTGAGCTTGCTCGACTTCAAGAGGTGGTGATCTTGCCTTTAAGAGGAACCTAGAGAATCACACAAACACAAAACTACATAGAAAGATCCCTTGGATCTGAGGTTAAAGAGTTTACAACACTATGAGAAAATGTGTGTGAAAGGGGTGAGTTACAATGAAGAAATGGCTCACTATTTATAGACAAAAATATGCTAATGTTCCACAGATCCCACGGATCCCTTGCTTGAGGGATCCGTCTAGTGTAATACTAGGTATCCGTAGGACGCTCCCCCTAAAGTGGGTTGTGGGTCATGGATTATGGATCATGGGTTGTGGGTTTTGATCCATGGGTATCCAAATAGATACAATGTATCTAGAAGATGCAATGCATCTAGTCAATGGGTCATGAGTTAGCTCCATGGGTCATGGATAATACCCATTATGAGTTATGCTTGATGTCATGCAATGAGTAATGGGTAATGGATCATGCTCCATGGGTATGGGTCATGGACTGTTGGGATATGAAAAGTGTCAAGATATCAAAGCATCAAGATATGAAAGTACCGAAGTCGCAAAGTCATCCGAAGAAGTCAAAGAGTCAGCATCGCTAAAGACAAAGTCAAAGTACTCGCAAGATGAAGTCAAAGCATCGCTAGAACAAACAAACTGTTATATTCGTTTATGGAAAGTATTGTATTCCATGTTTAGATTACTTGTCGTACAAGGTTATCAATTGTAAACCGACTAGGATATCCTTGAGCCTATAAAAGGACTCCTAGATTGGCATTAGAGGTACGATTTTAAAAAGAGTTTTAGAGTTTACGAATTAGTGTTTTAGAGAAAAGTTCGATTATCTTAGAGTTGTATTAGAGTATCCGCATAATAAGCGATTTAGAGTTTATAATAAAGTTATTCTTCTTAGCTTTGTTAAGTAAATTCCGCGCACTTAATAAAGATTGCTCGTTGTTTCTTTGTTAATAACTTAGGATTTATCCGAGGTTATTAAACCTTAACAAGCTAGTTAAGTTAGTTTGATTAAAGTATATCGATCCAACAAGTGGTATCGAGCTGTGTGGAAACTCCGACTAGGAAGAAACCCTACTTCAACAATATTCAAGATGTCGATCAAGTCGCTCCACCACCCTCAATCACCTCACCGTAATTCCAATAATCAAGAAGGAGAATATGATCTCGGTGCATGAAGATGAGGCAAGATATTGCCATTACTGCACCATGCTTTGTGGAATGTAATTGTGAATGGGAATGAAGTAGTTTCGATCCCATTGTTGTTCCCGGACAACCCACAAAGACCAAAGGCGCTTTACCACAAGCAACTATAAGGAATCAAGAGAAGGCTCTAAACATTCTCTTGTCCGCCATTCCGATGGACATCTTCTCAAGTTTCATGATGCTAAAGATGCCAAGCACCGGGTCGCTCTCAAGACCAGATTTGAGGAATGAAGCCTCTAAAAGATGCACGTAAACTTGTCAAACAACAATTTGAAACATTCATGAGGGAGAAAGAGAGTCTTGATGTCGCATATGATAGGTTTTAATCTCCTCAACATGTTGGAATTATACAAGGCTCAAGTATCACTTGAGGATGCTAATTTGAAGTTTCTATGAGTTTGCCATCTTCATGGCATGTGATTGCTACTATGATCGAGGACAACAAGGATTGATGTTATGGACTTTGATGATCTCTATCATCAATCAAGGTGTATGAACATGAGATGAGTGGTCAACCCAATTCCAAATCTCACAAGATTGCTTTTCTATCATCTCGAAAGAAGAGCAAGATTTCAAAAAGTATCGCTTCTCCTCAAAGCACTGCTTCTCAGCATCGCTGCTTACAATCCCCATCATATGCTCAAGCAGCCCCACCATCTACCACTTTGAACTCGGATGAAGTTGTGTGCTCCTTCTTTGCACAACAAGCAAGCTTACCCGTCACTTATGAAGAGGATCTAGCATGTATTGAAGAGGATGCACTTGAAGAAATTGATATCGTGGCAAGTTGCTTTGATCAACGCAAGGATCAAAAAGTACATGAAGAAGACAGCAAAAATATTGATTTCAAACCAAAACAAGGAATAACTTTGACAAATCTAAAATTGAATGCTTCAATTGTCAAAAGACCGGTCACTTTGCAAGGAGTGCAGTTTGCTAAGTATCAAGCAAATGTAACATCCGAGAAGCCTAAACTTGAGCTCAAGGAAATTCCAATAATCAAACAAAGGCTTTGGTTGCTCAAGAGAATTTATCGAGGTTGACCGGAGTGAAGAGTTTGATGATGAACCGTGACTTCATCAGTATGGTAAAGTGGAAGATGCAGTTGAAGACACCGTGGAAGCATTGACCGAGCACCGCTTTTGATGAAGAATCAACATGCCGCTTTGGAATCGATGATGGCTTTGGAGGATTTGATTGGAGCAAAGAAAGTGAAGATGATCCTGTTCTTCTTGCTATGGTGGCTACTTCACCAACTCGCCTCCTATCTCGAGGTATGCTCAAACTGTTATGAGTTTTATCAAAATTACTTAACAATTATGTGATTGAAAGAGATAATTGTATTAGGGCTAGGTCCGAGGTAGCAGTTATCAAATCACTTTAGAGTCTATAGAAGCTAAAATCATAACACATGAAAATAATGAAATGGCTCAATGAAAAGTATGAACAACAGGATTACCGTTAAAACTTAGTGAATGGAAACTAAACTGTAAAATTGCCGAAATTGAGAAATTAACTAAGGAAAGAGATGATTTGTTAGCTAAGTTTGTCGCTTGGGAGAGTCCGCTTGTCCCATGTTGCTTATGTTGAAAAAAGCAGAAGGGCTTACATTAGAACAGTGCTTAGGATTTGGAATGGACTTTAGTAATGTAGATGAAAACCAACCTAGTGATCGTGATGATGGTGTTTTGAGGACATAACCACTAGTGATGATGAGCTCATTAACTATGTAGATTCATCTAGTAATGAGGGCTCGTGAAGTGAACCACCTCCGAATATAAGAAAGACAATGGTTATCATGTCGTTCCTCATCCCATTAGTCATCACCCTCTAGGCCCGATGTTTCTCGTTATGGTGTTGATAGTCTAGAGTTTAGGAAGAAGCTTGTTGCTCAATCTAGGTCCGAGAAACCCAAAGAAACTGTTGAAAACAATGTTCAAAATCCAAGAAGACCTTCAAACCAAAGTATCGCTCAACAAGCAAGACCTTCGCAAAACCTTTTCAAAACAAGATCGCTAAACCTTTTGGGATAATTTTGGTCAAAACAGATTTTATCACCATCAAGAAGGCAAAATAATTTTGGGCATAGACATAGAAGAAATCACTTTGGTCATATGGGTCAAAACTGTGTTTTGTGTGTTATAGTCCTACTCACTTAATCAAAGATTGTGACAAACATTCGTAATATCTAAGCAAGTTTCCAAGGAATAAGTCTAACAATCGAGACCTAGAGAGCACAAACCGTTTGGACTAATTCTAATAGGGTTAATCACGTAAAC
Source organism: Chrysanthemum lavandulifolium (assembly GCA_022545495.1). Classification (NCBI taxonomy): domain Eukaryota; kingdom Viridiplantae; phylum Streptophyta; class Magnoliopsida; order Asterales; family Asteraceae; genus Chrysanthemum; species Chrysanthemum lavandulifolium. Next base: position 241,021,418 of record CM040238.1, on the reverse strand, counting down.
TTCACACCCGATCATAGATACCCACATCGTAGAAGACCTTCAAGATCTCACAAGATTTCCAAAGCATCGCCGTAGACAAGGTATCGAAACCATACTGGGATAGAAATTCTAGGAGATCTCACTATCAACCTAGAAGGTATCACAATTCATATAGGGATCTAGATCACAAGAACCACCGTTAAAACCGAATGGATTAAAAGGACAAGATCACGAGAGACATACAAGACGCTCAACAAAAAGTGAATCGATGTTTTGTGTCAAAAGAAAATGCTAATAATCCGTGAAAGAAATTTATGTTGAAAACCGAGAGTTTTGAAAATCCACATGCTAAACATCAAAGATAATTTTGGATCATAATTTGAAAGATAGTGAGAATTACATACTCAAAGAATTTGAGTTTGTAACTTCTCAAGGGAACACAAGTCAAGAATGGCTTGGGTTCCTAAAAGTTTCTAACTCTTTTCTTTGTGTGTGTGGCAACCCGTAAGAGGAGCTTAAAGATCATCTTATTGTGGATAGTGGTTGCTCGAAGTATGACAAAGCGATAAAGAGATCCCGTCTCGATTTTAGAAATATTAGTGGAGGAAAAGTTGCATTTGGGAATGATCCCAATGGAGGAAGGATTACCGAAAGGAACAATTAAAGTCGGGAGAATCGATTTTGAGAATGTCGATATGTGAAGGAGCTTAAGTTCAACTTGTTGTCGGCCTCTCAAATGTGATAAAAGCATCATGTGTTATTCATCGACACGTAATGTCTCATTCTTGCTTCCGACTTCAAACCCGTTGATGATGACTTGGTAGTACTTAGAGTACCAAGGACAAATGATGTGTATAGTTTAGACATGAAGAGTCTACATTCTTATGGAAGAGCCACATGCTTGGTGGCTAAAGCAACATCTCAAGAGGCACATCAATGGCATAGAAGATTGGGCCATGTGAATTTCAAGAACATCAACAAATTGGTCAAAGGAAATTTAGTTAGAGGTTTACCTTCAAAGACTTACAAGAATGATCAATCATGTTTGGCATGCAAGAAGGGTAACAACACAAAGCTTCCTCGTAAGAAGCTTGATGAAAGAACTATTAGAGAACCATTGAGCTATTACATATGGATTTATTTGGACCGTCTCGTGGCAAGTTTAAATAAGAAGAAGTACTGCTTGGTTATTACCGATGATTGTAGTAGATTCATTGGTTTTCTTTTGGGCTTTAAGGATGATACCTTTGATGCTATTCAAACTCTTATAATAGCACTTGAAACCAATTAAGACTCAAGGTTAGAGGTATTAGATGTGACAATGGAACCGAATTCAAGAACAAGCCTATGGATGACTTTTGTGCAAATAAAGGCATAAAAAGGAGTTTAGTATTGCTAGAACACCACAAAGAAAATGGTGTTGCAGAGAGGAAGAATAGGACCTTGATTGAAGCAAAGAAGGACCATGTTAGCGATTCTCATCTCCCTATTCAATTTTGGGCGTGTCGTAAGCACGCATGCTATGTACTCAACAGGTTTCACCAAACCACGATGAAGACACCCTATGAATTGTCGATGGGCAATAAACCCAACATTCGCTTTATGAAGCCTTTTGGATGCCCTCTTACTATTTTGAACACCATTGATAACTGGGAAGTTTGATGGCAAGTCCAAGAAGGTTACTTATTGGGATATTGCACTAACAAGAAAGGCTTTAGAGTCTACAATGTAGTTACTAAGAAGATTCAAGATTGTCTTCATGTTGAGTTTCTAGAAGATCAAGACAATGAGAAAGGAAAGGGTCCCGATTGGATGTTTGATCTTGAGATTTTATCTCCTTCAATGAATTATGTTCCGTTAGAGAAGAAAATCAACCTTGCACATCAAGAAGATATTCAATATGTTGTTCATGATGTTCATATTCGACCGATGTCGCTTCGATAAAGATCCCGTGAGTCCAAAACAGCATCGATGTTCCTAAGCAAAGTAATCGATTCTCCAAACCAAAGTATGTTGCACCAAAATCCTCATTATCTCGCAGAGGATCAATCTATTCAAGAGGAACTTAATCGATGCTTCTTCAAGATGTATTAGCACATTCTTACACCGATGAACAAAGGAGAGCTTATGAAGAGGCAAAGAAGAAGAACAAGATCGCAGAGTACTCTCACAAGATTTTGACAAGATTTCAATCAAAGTATCGCCGCACTGCTGACATGATTTTAGATGATTTGGATGATCCTACCATGCCCGGGTTAGAAGAAACCGATGATGAGCTTGAAGATGAAGGTATTTTCACAAATTCCAATGAAGGTGCCGATTATACTAACTTAGATGATACATATGAAGTTCCACAGCTCCAATCTTACGAATTCATAAGAATCATCCAACCGATCAAATCATTGGTCCTTCTACATCCGGAGTTATGACAAGACACAAAGCTAAGGGTTTCACAAAACCTCATAATGCTTTACTTAGCTTTGTGTATAAACAAAACAAAGCTAAATCATAAGGACCATCAAACCCGCTTATTTACTTGTTTCATCTCTCAAGAGGAACCCAAGAATATTGCTCAAGCTTTGACTAAAGAAAGTGGGTTGAAGCTATGCAGAAGAACTTCTTCAATTTAAACTTCAAGAGGTTTGGTTTTATGTGATCTTCCAGATGGGAAGAGAGTTATTGGAACCGATGGGTTTTAGAGTTAAAAGAGATGAAAGAGGCAATGTTATCAAGAACAAGGCAAGGTTAGTTGCTCGTGGTTATAGATGTGGAGGAAGGGTAGATTATGATGAAGTATTTGCTCCCGTGGCAAGGATTGAAGCTATTAGAATATTTCTTGCTTTTGCTTCTTATATGGGTTTTCGTGTATATCGATGGATGTCAAGAGTGCCTTTCTTTATGGCACTATTACGTAAGAGGTGTATGTGAAACAACCTCCGTGTTTTGAAGATCCTAAGCATCCAAACAAAGTCTATAAGGTGGTTAAGGCTCTATATGGTCTTCATCGTGCACCTAGAGCTTGGTATGAGAGGCTCTCTACATTCTTATTAAAACATGGATACGTAAGGGAGCTATTGACAAGACTTTGTTTATCAAGAGAGACAAGAAGGATATCATGTTAGTTCAAGTGTATGTTGATGATATTATCTTTGGGGCTACCAAAAGTCCATGGTTAAGGAGTTTGAGCAAATTGATGCGTAGGAGTTTCAAATGAGTTCAATGGGAGAGTTAACATTCTTTTAGGACTTCGTGTTAAGCAATCCAAGGAAGGAATTTTTATTAGCCAAGACAAGTATGTTACGTATATACTTAAGAAGTTTAATTTTGATGGTATGAAGGTCACATTACACCAATTAAATCTATCAATTCATTGGGTAAAGATGAAGATGGACACTGTTGAAGTCAAGTTATACAGATCTATGATTGGCTCTCTTATGTATCTCATCGCATCAAGGCCCGATATCATGTTTGCGCTTGTCTATGTGCAAGATATCAAGTCTCACCAAAGATCTCTCACCGAATGCAAGAAAAGAATTTTCTGTTATTTGAAACAACAACCTAAGTTGGGGTTGTGGTATCCTAAAGAGTCACCTTTTCACTTAGAAGCTTTTTCGATAGTGACTATGCAGAGATAATTATGATAGAAGATCCACAACCGGTGGATGCCAATATCTTGGAAGAAGGTTAGTCTCCGGCAATGCAAGAAGCAGACAATTGCAAAGAACATCATCTATCAAGTCGAATATGTAGTCAGCCGTAAGTTGTTGTGGTCAAGTTTTATGGATGCAAAATCAACTCTTGGATTATGGGTTCAATTTTAAGAATACTCCTATCAATATTGATAATGAGAGTACTATTTGTATTGTGAAGAATCCTGTATCATTCCAAGACAAAGCATATTCGATTAGGCATCACTTTATCGAGATTGCTATGAGCATAGGCTCATTAATGTGGTTAAAGTTCACACGGATGACAATGTAGCCGATTTACTCACAAAAGGTTTTGATGTGTCACGATTCAATCACTTGGTCGTGAGCATTGGAATGATTAACTACTAAGCTATGTTTAAGGGAGGACTATAAGATGTTAGGTATAGTCTTGTGTATTGCTTGAGGGAGGATGTTAGTTTATACTTAGTTTATATGAAGGTTTTGGCAAAGCATCGATTTCGAAAGTACCGCTGGGAAAGTACCGCTGGGAAAGTATCGCTTATGTGGAAAGTACCGTTTGTCGATTAAAGCACTGCTCCAACGGTAATATTGATGGGTAATTGGTAGTAACGGTAACTTTGTTATTTAGGCCGTGATTTTCAAATCCCACCTATAAATAACTACTTTCCGATTTTCCTCTCATATTATTACTTTACAATCTTTTCCATACTTATCTCCCACTTACCATCTCCTTATTATTCTATACAATCTTTATTGTGCTCATCTTTTACAACAATGGTGAATCGCTTAACTGCTTCAAGCACAATATGGTGGCTAATTTGGACAAGACCGAGGCGAATGTGGCTTTCTATGATATCATTGATTATCTTATTGGTCGCTTATTAGTTATGCTCTTTAGTTGAGCGGATATAATTGAACCATGGATTCAAGAATTTTGGGCTAATGCTAGAGATAATATGGAGGAGGATGAATATTATATTAGATCTTCGTTCTGTCGGAAGGACTATCAAGATTACGTAAGCCTCTATTCGAGCCGATTTATTATTTGAAGATGAAGATGGGGCTATTAGATTTGATAAGCAACCGATTTGGGATACTTTTAGAAATCTTGGTTATGAAGGTTCTTTGATCGAACAAACTTTCAAGAAAGCCTTATTTCGTCCTCAATGGAAGTTTTTGATTCATGTTTTGCTCCATTGCATAAGTTCTAAAAGCACTTCGGGAGCAGTTTGGGTCAAATATTGCATCCGCAGTGGTTGGCTTAGCTACCGATAGGATGTTTAATTTTTCAAGGCTTATTTTGGATGGATGCTATCGCATATATCATCCGGGGCAACTTGGTTGATGTATCCAAGGTTTATATGTGTTTTCTTAAACAAGCAATTGGTCGATGTTCCAAAACCCGCTACTTTGTTACCCGTCATTGTGCAACAAGCCAAAATCTATACATTCATGGCTAAGAGAAGTAATTTGTTCAGAGGTGGAGATATTCCATTAACTACAACAATGATGGAAGTTGTACAAGTCGTCCGTGATGCACTGGAGAGGATGAAGAAAGTGAAGGTACCGATCAGACAAGGTACCGCTTCACAAAGTGTCGCTTCACAAGGTATCGTGATCCGCAAGTACCGCTTCTATTGAAGGTACCGCATCTTTCTGTGGTGATGTTTCTCCAAGTCCCGAGGTTCAAGCAGATTGAGAGAACACCTACTCCATCTCCTCAACGATCTGTTTCGCTTTGAGGAACATTCTCAACTTCAAGGTGATGATCATCTATACCTCGTGAAGGTTTAACTATGGATAACTATGCTTTGACAAAGGAGCTAGCTAGGTTGAACAAGACCGTTGAGAGTCAAGCTAAAACAATTAGGAAGTTGAAGCGTAACTATATTCGGTTGAGAAATTTTATTAAACCCTATATTCAAGGTTTCAACTTATGGGTTAAAGAGGAAAACAAACGTCGAAAGCACTTCGTAAGGAATTGAAAAGAAAGAAGGTTCCTAAATCATCTTTCACAACTTGGGGAGGAATTTAAAAGGATAATTTGAAAGAAGATGTTATGAAGCGTAAAGAATCAAGAAGATATTACAAAGAAGAAAGAATCTGTAAGCACCGCAGAAAAGATTATTTCGAGGAACAAGAAGAAGAAGTGCAAGTTCAAGGTATCGATGTTCAAGGTAATCGATGATCAAGGTATCGAACATCAAAGTATCGATACATCTAGGCCAAGTAATAACTCCAATAACTCCAAGGGTATTGAATTTTGAAGAAGAAGTCGGTCCTTCAACAATTATAGAAGAAGAGGAGGAACCTAGATTCAAACCTATTCATTCATGAGTGATGATGAATTAGTTGCTACAATGTTAGATTTGTCACATCCAAGAGGAGGAGTTACTATTAGAGATGTACAAGAAGAAGAACAACCAAGAACCGATCAACCCGCAATTGATCCAAAAGACAAAGGGAAAGGTATTCGTTGAAACTAAGAAGAAGAAACTTACTTTGGCGTAACTTAGAGCAATTGAAGTTGCTAGGAATGAAGTCAGCAAATTTAAAAGTTCAAGAAGAGTTAGATGCTAAAGATAGAGAAGAACAAGAAGCTCAAGAAGCTCTAAATAGAGAAGCAACTCAAAAGGTGCAAGATGAATTGATGTCAAATCACGAACCATTACAGCCTCCTACACTGTTAGATTTATGTCAAGAAGACCTAATTTAGCTAAAGAAAGGAATGCAATGATGGCATATCTAAAAAGCGAGGATTTAAAGGATTGCGTAAGCTAAATTATGTGGATATGAAGAGATTATATGATGTCGAGAGAGAAGCTTATAAGAAAGATGTTGCAGCATTAAAGATTTTAGAGAAGAAGCTTATTGACCAAGTCGAAAGGAAGAAAAGCTTAAAAGAAAAAGAAAACCGATGTTACAGATGTTCAATTTTCAAAGAAAGAAAAGGTTGAATTAAGATCCGAGACTAGTGATGAATTGAAGAATTATCTCGAGTGGTAGATTTTGATTATACGATGAAGATAATGACATGAAGATGAACAGATCAAAGATTAGTGTTTTCAAAGTTGAGAAATCTAAGAATGGAGATTACATGGTTTTTCACAAAGAAGATGAAAGTTTCAAAGTTTTCAAAAGGCTATGGATTTGTCGATATTATAGATAGAGTAGATCTATTCTACTTATATGATGTTGTGAAGGCTTATTTTGAAGATAATCCATTAGAAGGGATTGGATTGGTTTTACATGGGGATCTCATAATCATGTGGGAAACTAATGATGAAGAGAGCAATCGATGATATTTGGAAGGATCAAGAAAGCGGGAAATAGTTTGTCGGAGATTCTTTGAAGAACTGGAGTTCATGTTTGGAGCTAGAAAATGGAACAATGATACACATGTTTGCGTAAAGAAGATACCTCTTACAGTTGAGCTCATGAGAAGAATGCTAGAGCATGGATTGGAAGTAGAAGAGGATAATGAAACCGCTTGCATGGTCATCAATTTGTTTATAGACCGGACTACCATTGCCGAGAATGATCTATAACCGGTATGAATTTTATTTGAATAAATACTTTTTGATATATCAAGATTTTTATTCAAAGTATCTTCGATCGACAAGATTTCATCAAAGTACTCGCTTTGTTGAACTAAACCGCTTAAATAAATTTTAGAAGAAACCTTTTGCTAAGTAATAAATATTTTGAAATAAAGGTTGAATAAATGGTTTTGTGATGATAACATCAATAGGTTATCAATCCACCATGGTTACAAAAGGATTGACTAATCCATGAGCAAACGGCTCGTAAAGATATATCAAACCGCTTTTAGTTGACAACTTGCTAATAAGTTGGATGGTCATCAACTCACCATATCAAGAATGTGAAGAGTTGGCTAGCCCACAAGAAATGGCTTGTGGTAAAGGCGTGGAAAACCATTATTGGTAATTAGTTCACCATTAGATAGAAGAACTAACTAGTCCGTAAGGGTACAACTTTTGGTAAAGACAAAACAAACTGTTGATAGTCGATGGTTTGCTAAAATCATATGGTTATCAATGTACCATGGTCTTACACACCAAAACATTTGGCTACTCCAGATAATGGCTTTGGTAAAGAGTTCTAAATCCATTAAATTTTCAATGATTCACTTAGATGTGATGAGAATAGTATGCAACTTAAACCGAATTATCGTATAAATTGTCATATGTTGTTGTGTTGTCGAAAAGATGGAGATTGTTGGATGTCATTGTGAAGAAAACAATTCTAAGAGATACTTTGACAAGCACGATATTACAGAGATACTATCTAAAGACTAAAGAACAATCCATTTTTAAAGATGAAGTCGTTAAAGATATATTCACAAAGGAACTTGAAGTCAAGCAAGTAGAATTCAAGTTGGGGAGGATTGTTGGGATATGAAAGTGTCAAGATATCAAAGCATCAAGATATGAAAGTACCGAAGTCGCAGCAATCGGAAGAAGTCAAAGAGTCAAAGCATCGCTAAAGACAAAGTCAAAGTATCGCAAGATGAAGTCAAAGCATCGCTAGAACAAACAAACTGTTATATTCGTTTATGGAAAGTATTGTATTCCATGTTTAGATTACTTGTCGTACAAGGTTATCAATTGTAAACCGACTAGGATATCCTTGAGCCTATAAAAGGACTCCTAGATTGGCATTAGAGGTACGATTTCGTAAAAAGAGTTTTAGAGTTTACGAATTAGTGTTTTAGAGAAAAGTTCGATTATCTTAGAGTTGTATTAGAGTATCCGCATAATAAGCGATTTAGAGTTTATAATAAAGTTATTCTTCTTAGCTTTGTTAAGTAAATTCGCAGACTTAATAAAGATTGCTCGTTGTTTCTTTGTTAATAACTTAGGATTTATCCGAGGTTATTAAACCTTAACAAGCTAGTTAAGTTAGTTTGATTAAAGTATATCGATCCAATTTGAAGCAACTATTGTTTGTGAACATTTTAGGATGGATGAGGCTACACGTGGCGAATACAAATGAAACTCCCGCGAGTTATGCTAATAAGGTGAGCCCTACGTCTTTGCATAAAGCAAATTTTCAGAAAATGAATGATAATGTTTCTAAAGATGATGATTATGATGTTGGCTTGCCCATTGAGTCGGTTCAAGAGGTGAATGAGAGGCTAAAAAATTCGCTATATGGGTACTTTATTGGTAAAATACTTGCGTTATCGTAGTTGAATGGTTTGTACATAATAATTAGGTAAAGTATGGAATTGAAAATGTTACGATGAACGCAAATGGATTCTTCTTTTTCAAGTTCTCATCTATACAGGGTGTGGAATTTGTTTTACGGGATGGTCCATGGATGATTCGTGGAATCCTAATTTTTCTTAACAAGTGGTCCCCCGAGATAAGCCTTTTAAAAGAGGATTTGTCTTGTGTTCCTGTTTGGCTGAAATTCCATGATGTTCCTTTGGTAGCTTATATTTCGAATGGGTTGAGCTTGATTGCTTCAAAGATGGGTACGCCTATGCTTCTTGACTCGTATACTAATAGGATGTGTTAGGAATTATATGATTGGAGTTAATGCGTCTAATGAGTTTCGTGATACTCTAGTATTGGTTGTTCCTAAACTAAAGGGAAGTGGATACACGAAAAAAACTATTCGTATCGAATACAAATGGGAGCCCCCTCGAGGTAGTACATATGCTTGTTATATGGTTATCTTCTTGATGAATTTCCCAAAGCTACTCCTAAACGTGTGGTTAATGCGGCTGAAAAAGGCAAAGGTTCGACTTCGTGTGCTACTAAGAAGGTGTCGAATGATGGGTTTACCACTGTCAAGAGAAAAGGATCTCACTATAAGCAGGTTTTAGGGGCATCTAAGAACAAAAGAGTGGAGTATAAGCAGGTTGTTAAACAACAATCTACTAAAAAGGTGTCAAGTCAAAATGATAACACCAATGTGGCATCTACTTTAAAACAGCCTACGGAGATTAGTAATGTGTTAAATACCTCGAATACTTTTGATGCTCTTAATGAGATAGATGATATAACAATGGATAATGTTAAATCAAGTGGTGATACTATTTCGCCTACTGTTGAACAATCCTTTACTTGAATAGTAAAGATTCGGATTTTGGTAATGGAATTGAGAACATGGATAAACAGGCTAGTGCAACTATTGATTTATTTGGCAGTTCAAGTACTATATCTCTCGTTGAAAAGATTAATAATCTAGAAAGTCAAATAATTTAAGGGAGGCTTGTGCTTCTAGGTGTTGATGGGAAACCTCCTCCTTTGCAAAAAGAGACTAATGTGGAATACATGAGAAGCAATGAAAGCATCCCTTGCTTGTGCAATGGTGCTCCTTCTGTTATTTCAATTAGTATACATGTCATGGTTAAAGATGGAAAAAAGGTAGGTCATCCGTTTTCTAAGGTTCGGAATTTGGTTATTTCGGATTGTGAAAGTGATGATGATGAAGTTTTTGAGGACTACAATGAAACTACTAGTTATATGACATTTGACGGTGCTAAAAGGTGTGGGACTCACCCACACCCGTTGCACTTAATTTTTTTTGGAGTGATAACATTTTACCGGGGGTAACCCTTTTACCCAAAAAAAACAAGAACCTGAGAGAACTATAAAGCTTAAACGGGAAACTCGTAGCTCTCAACCGTTTCTCTCACGAGCATTAGAGAAGCAATTCCCATTCCTAAAAGTATTGATCGAATAAAACAAGAAAAAAGTATATGAATGGACGGAAGAAGTTAAAGTGGAATTTCAAGACCTCAAGGTGTTCCTAAACGAGCTACCCACCCTGACGGCTCTAGTACCAGGTGAAACCCTCACCATGTACCTAGCAGCATCACAAGAGGTAATCAGGTCAGTACTCTTAGTGGAACAAGACAAGGTTTAAAATTCAATCTACTTCTTCATCAAAATCTTGCAAGATGCACAAACTAACTATCCTCCAATGGAAAAACTAGCATTTGCCCTATTCTATCATCCATGAGGTTCAAAAGGTATTTCCGGGCACATCCTATAAACATCTGGACAGACAAGCACCTAAAACAAATTTTATCGAACCACGAGTATACAAGCATAATGTTAAAATGGGTGATTGAGCTAAGTGAGCACGAAATCACCTTCGGATCCAGTACTCAATCAAGTGGTAAATCACGACAGACTTTCTCGTTGAGGTTGATACACCGCCTCCAGCAATACCAGGCAAGAGGTCGAAAACACAGCCAATACCTACGGGCCACTATGACGAAAACTGGAATTTATACACTGATGGCGCGTCATGTAAACAAGGTTCAAGGGTAGGGTTATTTCTTACAAGCCCATTAGGGCACGGCTTCACGTATGCTCTGAAGTTCAAACAATGAGTCAGAATATGCAGTGCTACTAGCTGGCTTACATTTAGTCAAAACAATGGAGGTCAAAAGAATCAAGGTGTTCACGGACTTATTGTTGGTAGCCACCTAAGTACGAGGTGAATACACTACAAAGGAGGAGCCGATGAAGTTATACTTGGCATTGGTCAACCAGATCCTGCCATACTTCACATCCTTCTTAATTACCCAAATCCCAAAGGGACAGAACCAGCGAGCAGATGCTCTGAGCAAACTTGTTGCTCTTACTTTTGAACACTTTGGAAAGAAGGTCTTGGTAGAAGTAATCAACGAGAAATCCATCCTCCAACCTGCAAAAGTCTCTCAGGTCGAGACAGAAGACACTTGTATGAATCCTATCTTCAACTGGCTATCTCAAGGTATTTTGCCACCTGACAAGCTAGAGGCACGAGAATCAAGTGCAAGGACAACATGCACTCTATCAGGGATGACATTTAAACCACAAAACTTTTAAAGGAGCAATGCCGAGATGTGTGGGGCCAACAAAGGCATGGACAATAATTCAAGACATCTAAAATGGAATGTTCGGTATGCACTCAGGGTCTCATATTGTAGCAGCCAAAGCAATTAGGATAGGGTATTACTGGCCAACAGTAAACAAGGACGCAAAGGTTGAGCTCAAAACATGCCAAGAATGTCACGCTTAAGCCAATTTCTAATGCGTGCCAAAGCACAACCTCATCCCCATTACCACACCCTTGCCACTCCATCTATGGGGCATTGATATATATGGACCATTCCCGGCTACCTCTAGAATTGCCAAACACATGATTGTAGTCGTCGACTACTTTATCAAATGGGCCGAAGCAAAATATCTAGCCTAGATCACTTCAAGGAAATTCTTAATCTTTGTTTATCATCAAATCATCACTCAATTCGGCATGCCGCAAATGCTCATCACTGACAAAGGACCTTAATTTGTCGGCGAACCACTCAAATCATGGTGCGAAAATCAGGGTATCTTCGCGGCTACTTTATTTCCCTACTATTCTAAGGCTAATGGTCATGCAGAGGTGGCCAACAATGAAAGTGTGAAAGGCATCAAGAAATGAATGAAGAAATACATGACTTGTTGGGTAAACGAGCTCTCAAGCGTACTATGGGCACACATAACCACGCCAAAGGAAAGCACAGGTGAAACGCCCTTCAGCTTGGTCTATGGAACTGAAGCCGTGATACATGTTGAAATGATCATCCAAACAAAAAGAGTTGCTACGGTAAACTAGTTTGAATAAAAAGATTCCCTCAGGCTAGACCTAGTGCTAGCCGAGGAAAAGCGCGACCTGGCCGCCATCTGTCTAGCACACTCTAAAAAGAAAAATGGCAAAGAATTACAACAAACGCGTCCGTCCAAAGTCCTTCAAGCCTGACGACCATGTAATGCGTAAAAATGAGGTCAGTAAGGCCGCAGGTCAGGGCAAGCTCGCTTCTCATTGGGAAGGGCCATGCATCATTCGTCAAGAAAACGACAATGATTCCTACATGTTAACAACGTCTAAAGGGGACGACATTCGCCTAACATCGCACGCATCCAACCTCAAACGACGCTACATCTAAGGTGGATTGTTGAATCAAATAAACTTTTGCTACTTTTACATCAAGGCTTCTAACATCCAGGATAACTCATCTATACTATTTCTAAAAAATGAAATGACAAAACCAACACTTTTCTTGCAAAATGTCACATATAACTGACTATTCATACAAGCAAACATTTACTTAAATGTAAATTAGCCTTTATGAATATGCTCATGAACAAAAAGTGCCTACGGGTCATAATGCAGTGAATACACCCGACGAAGTTTTAGATAAGGTTTCATCGCGCAAGCCCATTCTAAAGTACACATACGCATACATTGCCATAAGTGAGTTGCTCGAAGATAGCTAGTCAGTATTTACTAGTTATTATGTGAACGGGAAAACATAAGTACTTATTATCACTAAAATCAGGGTCAAACCGACACTCGATTACAAAACCAGGCTATACTTAGTCAGGTTACACATTTTTTATGTTTAACTGATTACTAAACATAGGAATGCAATACATCCAGTAAATTGGCCGAACGAAGCTAATTTCACTTAGAGTTCAGGGTTACAACATCCTAACAAAACTTATGCCTACACAAACCTGGTAAAGCACATTCAGTAAATTGTCTTAATGAAGCTAATTTCACTAAGAGTTCTGGGTTACAACATTCCAACTAAAAACTAGGTCTACACAAACCTGGTAAAGCACATACAATAAATTGTGTAAACGAGGTAAATTTCATTAAAAGTTAAGGGTTACAATATCTTAACTAAAAACCCAGGCCAACATGAGCCTGGTACATAAAATAATAAATTAATGAACAAATTAATTTCATTATAAAATTAGGGCAAACCACCATATTACAAAATCCTGAACAATACATGCCTGGTACATTCTACAAAACAATCTTGGAACATCACAGATTACAAACATACGCCCGCAAGTTTTACAATAGCTAATAAGCGACATGACAAAGGTAGGTCCTAACCTATTTAAAACTAGGACAATGATCTCACCCTTTGGCTGATTCAAGAGCGGTCCATGCCCAAAACTAAGCCAATGCTGACAAGTAGGTCATCCCACCAGGATTCAAATTAAACCTTTTAGAAGTCGGGGTGACCGAAACTCATGAGTAATGTCTATCCATGGCCGCGAACAACTCAAAAGGGAAAGTTAAGATTCGACTGAAGCTACCAAATTCATTTGGACAACCTTCAGTACTTCACTCCCACCAATCACAACCTAAGACGGCTACATTACCCGCTTTTAAACATGTAGAGTAATGTCCCGAATACGCATCAGGGCAACAAATTGCACCTGATAGGTCGAGAAGAGTGGGTCCCTGAAGGAAGCCACGACTCCCACAGCCTCACCTTTATACTCACGGGATACTCTTAAATGCCACACAAACCAACGACTGTGCATACATCACCGGGTATGTAACGCCCTATGATGACACACGAACATACGATGTGACATTTAAGTCTCCCACACACTTAAATAGGATCGCCTGAACCATACAATGTAACATTTAAGTTTCACATCTGGACGACCAAATCACCCTGATAGGACTAAGAGTATCATAGAAAGTCCGATGCAAGACCCTCCACGACTTCCATCCCAACAATCACTTACATAACTCCACCATGATGAAAATACACCCAAAGGATGACAACGTTAGATAAGGATGGAAGAGGAGTAAGCGTCTCCATATCCAACCCCTATACACGGGTAAGGGAACCCATGCCGCAAACGTATTTGCCATCAACACGACTACTCTTCATCTCACACCACAAAAACCGAAGGAAGACAAAATTCCCTTCGTAAAATACAAGGAACAACCTACGGAAAAACTTTCTTGAAAGAAGTATTTAGGTTTGGAAAGAGATATGGAAAATAGGAGCAAAAAGGCCCTATTGTTTCAAGTTGTAACCTCCCCACCTTTCTAACCCTAATTATAGGCAAAGAAAAAGAATCAGCGAGTTACACTTTGAAAACTCCCACTTGGTCAAAGCACATTTGAAAGAGCATGTGATAAACACCCTGCAATGACACGAGTACAACTGGCGTCAACACACACGTCATGTTCAGTCGAAGCGACAAGTTATACACACCGCTCAAGAAATGTCAGGATGACACCATCTACAGTCTCAAAGGCAATAAAGACGCGTCAATCCAAAATATAGAAACTACACTTCTATATGAAAACATCAAGTACATACCTTTCCCAACTCAGCTAGCAACCCTGATCGAGGTAAAAAAAATCATGCATCTAGTTATCATCACAAAACGACAAATGTGACCATCATCCTGGCATTGAAAGGCCTGGGAGCGAACCATGGTAGCACATGCACGGACAGGGGGGACTCAGGTTCAAAAGTTCCAGCAGCACATCATCAGTGCATGATCTAATACTAGACTGAGGGGACTTGATAGCGTATCAATATTAGTGGCCCAAGCACACTAATCACATGCTCGGATCAAGCCTATCACCAAAGCCCATCAATACTTGATGGAAGCCCGTCTTAAATCCCAGGCTATGTAGGCCCGGAAAACACTTCTCAGGCCTGACTGAGTAAGACAATGCTACTGCTCCCTAACTGTCACTAGCGGTTACAATGTACCATATGACATCGCACAGCGAGGACGCACGACAAGCACTACGTACTACGTACGAGCTAAAGGACGAATGACACCTGTCCTCCTTGTCGGCTCCTGGATGATCAACACATGACTCCCTAACGGCCATTGAGCATCCCAAAAGGGTTTATCTCTAAACTTTACAAGCCCCTCTACAAAAGAAGAGCAACACACACAATTACATAAGTTTTCACACACTTGGGTAAATACTGCCTCACAGCAGTTTAGCATGGTTCTTGTTTAAGTGTTGCCCGACCTTCTTGATCTACATAAATCTCATTGGGTCATTTCCGTTCAACACGGGAAAACCAAACAACGAAACCATTCACATCCAATCTCCAAACCGATTTACATACTATACGTAAACATATTAGTTAAATTATCTAAACTCATTTTTGACGAACTAAAGTTGCATTTAAGTAATGACTAAAAATGATATTTTACATTTCAATACATGTTTGTCTTGTTTTAATATATTATATTTAGCTTTATTCTCGTTGTTTCAAACATTTTCAAAATAAAAATATTTGAAATTGATATAAATGAAAACAAACCCATATATTGGGCTTATAGATTAATTTTAATAAATAGGTTGTATAAAGTTAAAATGTTTAAGAGAAAAGTTATTTTACATACCAAATTTTTTTTACATAACAAGGGACTCATCTCCACCATCAATTTAAAAAGAAAATTAATGGCTGAGATTAAAAACATTTTATTATTTCACCTATTTTTTATAATTAAAATATCTCTTAAACGGCTAATCGTTAAGTGAAAATATTTACACCGTCGCGAAGAGCATTTAATTATTTTTCTATAGACGGGCACTTTGATATACTTTCGAAAAAAGAAAAAAAATTCGTTTTTTTCACGTTTTTTTGTCTTTTTTTACGTTATTTGAAATTTACATTAAAAAGATCATATATGATTAAACACTAATCAAAATATCACATGTGATATTATTGTTAAATCATATATGATATGTGATATCACATGTGATATGATATGTATATCATATGTGATATTACACTAATATCACATGTGATATTACATATCATATATGATATAACATTAATATCATATATGATATAACACTAATATCACATGTGATATTCAAATTATTGTTTAATCATATATGATTTTTAATGCAAATTTCAGTAATGTAAAAAAACGAAAACTTAAAAAAAAAACGTGAAAAATACGATTTTTTTTTTTTTTTTTGAAAGTATATCAAAGTGCCTATCTATAGAAAGATAATTAAATGTTCGTCGCAATGATTTTTTTTTGGCTTAACGATTAACGGTTTAAAAGTTATTAATATTTGAAAAAAAGATGTTGAAAGCGAGTTTTTTAAATGTTGGGATTAATCTCATCCATTAGATCAAATAAAAATGGATGGTGAAAATTGATCCCTTAGTATGTAATTAATCTTTTGTCCTCAAACGATCTTAAATCAATGTTTAATAGCTGAGTTGTTTCCGATATATAATCCCCTTCTAAGGGCATCCACTATGATGAACCTTTAAAAAGGTTTATATAATCAATGCATCATTAAATTATGAAGTTTTTCATATTATAAACCTATTTCTACTATGGTAGACCTATTCATAAAGTTTTTCATATCATTAAAACACAACCAGCATTTTCAAAAATAAAAATAAAAAAGAAATTAAAAAATATTTTAGACCTTTTCAAGATCTTAGACCTTTTCATTCCACCTGGGATTGAAATGGTTTACCATTATAGTTATCAAATTTATAGACCTTTTCAAAAGGTTTTAGACCTATTAATAAACCACCATAGTGGATGCTCTAAATTTTGTAACAAACTCGATGAAACATTTCATCTATATTTAGTAATGAATAGTTAAAATGAAAAATTTAGAAAAGATGAAAAGAAAACGAGTAGTAGCGGCTAAAGTTTCCTATTTTTGGATTATTTTATTTTTCTATAAATATCCTCTATCCAAAAATAGAAAACCAAAAACACAACACTGACACACACACTCCTAACTACAACCATCAGTGACCAAACATCAACCAGTTCCTACAACAAAGGCGACGATGATGCAGCTACTTTGTCTCCCTAACTACAACCATCGCTTTCTGGCGTCACCATCTTCATCAAAACCATGGCGATCTTCTTCTTCAGTGAAGTTGGTGGTCAAAAGTCAAAGCATACAAGTGCAAGGCTCATCCAAGAAGCAGCGACGACCGGAAAACGTCGCTGGAGAGTTCTTCGTTGGTTTGTTATTTCATCATCTTAATTATTGGTTAAATATTTTATTTTTGGACATGTTAATATGGATATACAAAAGTAACAAAACATTGGAGTATGAGTGTAGTGAGATACTGATAACTGCTTATATCTAAACATGGAATATGTTGAATTGACTAAATCTATATGTATCCATTAGTGTGTTTAGTTTAGTACTCGTGTGTTTATAGCTTACGGAGTATTAATTTATTCTTCGTAAGGCAAACTTTATTTTAAGTACCAAGTGGAAAGAGCACATGTTTCATGCATATTTAGACCGGGTGTAACGCTGGTGATGGTGATGACCGCCACTAAGTCAGCGCCACATCATGTACCTTCTTACCACTAATACCACGTAAGACCGGGTGCTGTGGTGGTAGTGTGGTATTGACCACCTTTGCCGTGTAACAATCAGAAACACATAAAATAGCTTGGGTTGGCCATGGCTCACCTAAAAGTTCTCATAATTTTCTAGTTTATAATACACCTTTGAGTAATTTGATTGGTCATACTTTGTTTGGCCCACCCGATAGCAACACACAAAATGAAAGTCGTATATATCCTCCGATTAAATACAAAGTCGAAGAGTTTGTAGCTATTTTTATCATACAGGAGTATCTATTTTACTACTTACATGTATAGGTATTCATCAAATCTTACATGATTTATATATTCATATTTTGTTGATTTACGCAACCGTATAGTATCACACAGAATTTTCTTTTACAAAATTCAGTTTCATTGTGTTTTATTTATGTCAGTGATGTAGGTTAAAACATAAACTTTGTGTTATTATCTACCTTTTTCTTTTGTCATGGTTAAGTTAAATATGGATGACATTTTCTAAATCTTGACAAAAGTATTTTTGAGTGTTCTCAAAGTCGAGTGATTAGGATGAAGTTAATACTACTTGTCTGTTCAAGTGTTAATTCTACTATTTGGCCCACCCAAGAAATCCTAGCTCCGTTACTGACGTAGTGCTATGCGTGATGGCATTCACCATTACATGGTTCAATAGCACACATTTCTTACCGTCTACATATACCTTAAACAGAACTATACGGTATACACCACAACACACACTCTCTCTCTCACACACACATACACACAAAAAGAACGTCATCACTTTAGCATTAATCCGTGGTGACCACTGATTTACCCAACTTTTTGCTCGATCACGCATGAACACTTAAACATGTAACAAAGACAACGCGTTATATTGTAGCCTTCACGTGTGGTAGGTTTCATTACGAGGGCAATGTAGCCTTGACGTGGTAGTTTAGTCTAGCTTGTAGCTCAGAAACATAAATTAAGAGGGTGTTTGTGAGTGCTTAGTTATTCTTCTTATCTGCTTATGTTTTAGCATATGAGCAGTTTGGAGAAAGTCGTTAATGACTTAACTTAGGAATAAATTGCTTTCTGTGACGCATGAGATATTCGTATCCGTGGTAGAGTTAGCAAGTTGTTCTAGTTTTGTTGTTGATTTTTTATTTTGTTAGGTTCATAAAATTGGTTTGTCTCTTTTATGATAGTTTTTTTTTGAATCATAATAGATGCATTTGTTTGTATGTAACGGGCTGAGATGTGAGATTCACCCTCATTCTATGTACTTGATTGTTTTTTGAGTAAATATATTTACCACGGGAACCCTTTACTCAAAAAGTTTGGAGAAAGTTGTTGATTTACTTATTTTCAAAGGTCTTTGGGATTTTTTATTTATTTATTTATTTTTTTAATCCTTATGGTCACAACTAGAGACAAATAAGCAGCTTTAGAATACACAGTTCTCAAAAAAGTGTTCATTTTTTTTTGCTGTAACAAATAAGCAGCTTTAGATTCAGGCTAGATATGAGAGTTGAAGAATAATGTTAGATTCATTTTAATTCAGCAGCTTTCGATTTGCTTGTAGACAATTGCTTAATTTGTTTCAAAATAAGCGGATTTTATCGAACACTCTAAATTTTTTATCTACTTTACATTAAGCAGATAAACAAATAAGCAATCCTGTAGATACTCTAAACTCTAAAACAAACACCTATATATAAGCAATTAGCAGGAAACACAGTAATTCACGTATACGTGTTAAACAATGGTAATATCAGTAACAAATAGATAATCCTTTTGTGCATTTATGTAGTATATACTAACTAGACATGTAACTAGCTGGATACCTTATTCAATTTGCAGATCATACATGCATTGATTGCGATACATGTCGTTGGATGGCCCCGGTAATTACGGCACCATTATTTTTAAATTAGCAGAAGACGATGGTGAACAAGTTGCTGATATTGATGATTATTGTTCTAATATTTCAGGAAGTCTTTACCCGTGTTAATGACATGTCTGCCGTTTCAAAGCAGCCAAGCTGTCATGATGAACGTCTCAAGGCTCTTCAGGTATAATATTTAAAATGCCAGAGTAGTGACGGTATTGCGGGAGACTATGCTTAACTGTTTCGGTCGGTTAGGATGATCAAGTTTAGTACTCTATGTTACCCGGTGTATCATGTCTATTCCAAGTTTTTGATGTGTCATTTACTGTTTCCTCAAGCTCGTGTTTATGGAAAAGTAATAATTTTTCTGTTTTATTTGCAGGCATTATTGTCATGTCCAACGAGCTCAATAAGTACTGAGAAACCTGCTCGTGATATTTTAGAAGCTCAAAAAACATTTCCACTACCCATTGACATGGATCGAATTCCGGTAAATCATTAAAGTTATCACCATGTAGTAATGTACTTCTGATATAAAAGTTGATGTGACTTTATTAGGTTTGTAATGCCATAATGACAACTCTTTGATAGACAAATAATTTTCAGGGGGTTTATCACTGTGGTTATCACTCTGATAAGTCATATGGAGCAGCTTCCTATTTGATTGTTCATCCTGAAGGGAACATTCTTATTGACAGGTCATCTATCGATTATAAATTTTTGATAAAATATAGAATGCTAGCTTGTCAAACAGGAACATAAGATTATTAGAATTAGGAATTTTATATTACTACAACTTTGCTTAAGTAAATTGTTTTATTGTAATATATGCAGTCCTAGGTATACAGAGAAGCTGGCTAGTAACATTGAGAAGATGGGCGGAGTTCGATATATGTTTCTCACTCACAAGTATGATAACATATTGTTTGACCACTGTTTGACTTCTGTAGCATTATGATCCAGTTATTGACTTTTTTCTTGTATTAGGGATGATGTCGCAGATCATGAGAAGTGGTCAAAGCGGTTCAAATGTGAAAGAGTTCTTCACTCCAAAGATGTACGGTAGCTTTTACTTATATGCATCATGCATGTCTTTGCTTTGGTTACGTCCTATAACCACCCATATGGTTTTAGATGACAATGATACTTTGTTTCTCCGGCTGCATTACTTTAAAGTTCACATGCATATTATTGTGTGTTAAGTAGACTCTAGGACACAGTTATCATATAATTTTGATCCTAATCAATTTTTTTTTAATTAATCTTTGATTTTAGGTGCAAGATTCTACCAGCAATGTGGAGATTAAGCTTGATGGATCTGGTCCGTGGGATCTTGGTGATGATATCCAACTTATACACACCCCAGGCCACACAGAAGTGAGTAATTTATTTAAGCCATTTCATTTATATCCATAGTACTACTATCTTGGATATATTCTGGACGATGACGTATCTAGTTTTCCTTTTTTCTATCATTCAATCATCTCCAAAAACGGAATTGAAAACCTTGCTTATGCTGAGAATCCGCTGATAGATAGTTTCTTACATTGATGGTGCAGAGATTAGTTGCATGTTTTCTCCTAGATGTTGCGATATTCGTTTTATAAACTAATAATGACATATCTGCATTGTGGGAATTGTAGGGATCTGTCTGCTTGTTTTACAAGCCTTTAAAGGTGCTCTTCACAGGAGATCATCTAGCGCTGGAGGACTCGGAACTTTATTTTACTGAAGAATACAACATGCATTCAGGTATAAGCATTAAACTTTCAAAAGTTTTCAAAAACAGTAAAAGTGCATGAATTCAGTCTAGAAGTAGGAAACTGGAACAATAGACGAAATAAATAGTTATTTGATTTTCTTTTTATGAGCACATGCATGATGCTGGCTAATTGGTCTAATAAAGTTGAGCCGGATAAGTGGTCAACTTCTCTTGCATAGTTATAAACCGCATAAGAGATGCATTGTATGGAAGTAGACAAGTTCAAGTTTATTCATGGGTATTTATGAGCTTTCTTGGATAATTCCATTGAGTTTTTTGTAGTTGACCGATTTTATTTTCAATTTGCAGTGCCTATTCAGTTGGATAATGTTGCTATGTTGCTTGAGCTTGACTTTGAGTGGATTTTACCAAGTAGGTGGTTTTTCCTATGTACATGAAGATGATAATAATATTTTAGAAAAAAATAAGGAAATTTCATTTTTAAATTTCTTATATAAGAAGAAATTACCCGGGGCTCATTCAGGGGCGGAGCCAGGAATTCAAGTTAAAGGGGGCCGAATTTGTTTTCCCATTTTGCCACATCGCAACAACTTTTGCATTTGAACGTCGTAGAATGTCTTTTATTAGAAAGATGAATAAGTGACAACGAGCCTATAAGTTCTAAATGAAAGGATATTATCAACTTTGCCAAATCAATTTTTCATAACGTGATTCTGGTTGTTTTTAATGTTCTCAAACATTTTTTTCTTTGGTCTAGAAAAAGTTAAGAAGCTAGGCTTCAATTCCATAAGAACTCAATTATTATTGGCCACATACTTTTTTTTGGTAATCATAATTTCCGATCTATTGGTCAACTAATTTATAGGGTTTGAACTCACCGTCACACTGACTAAAACCAGGTAAAGCCTTTTCTTTTCAGAAGGTTGATGTGACCACTTAAGGTTGTTTAAACATACTCCCTCCGTCTCGATCCGTTGTCGCCCGCTTCGCCCGATTCCATGGTTGTACCTGACGGTTGGACCAGTTGGGGGAGGCCCAGCACCCGCTGCCACCCCATTGGCTCCGCCCCTGGGCTCATTGCTAACCTTGGTCACAAACTCACAACCAAATGTCAAATGGGTAAACAGGTCGAAAACGGTCCAGTGTATTGACACTCCACTCTAATGATTAAAACAGTATGTACCAAAACTTACCCGTTCGACCCGTTACCAAACCCGATGGGCCCATACATTGTTTTCACCTATAGAAACTAATGGGTTTTGGTTGCGTTAATTTTATTGGCAGGCCATATGAAGAGAGTTGCATTCAAGGATGTTGAAGAAAAGAATGCCAGCATAAAAGCATTCTTGACTGCTAAACAACATACTCACGCTTTCTAGTGGATCGCACACCTAAAGACATCTACATGCTTTGGAACTTAAACAGTGAAATATATATATATAATTACTACTTAAGCAGTTAAGCTTACGTTATATATTGTACCACTTTTCTGTATGATTACTCCGACTCTTGAATGTTTGTTGTCTGTAACTTATACGAGTATACGACCTTTGAACTTAAGACATGCAATGTATAATGTATTTACTCCAATAAAGAGACATTAAACCAAGTGGTTGATACTTTTATGACTTGCTTGCACATGAGTATGGGTTGTAACCTTTTAACAAGTTATCCTCCAAAACAACAAGGAATCCAACGGCTCAAGCTCTCGCAAGTTAATAATACTACATAATTGCACTCATTCTTTACTACTTTTCGAAAATCCTTACTTCCGATTGTTTTTATTTTTTTTTATTATTTTTTTATTTTTTACAATTCTACTCTTTTAGTAAGGCAAAAGCAAGGCCAGACATCTTCTTTGTTTACGAGAGGTGTGATGTGGGACAAAGAAGATCTCAGTGTCGTTTAAAAGGTTGGCGCGTTGCGCGTTGGATATCCATGATTCATATTAGTTCAATCTTATTTTATGAGAAAAAGTTGCAAAGTTTTACATAAGAAGATGGCCTTACAAAAATAACTATTATGTTTTTTTTTTTTCTTTTTGAAAAGCTAAGTAGCTGCGGTAAAATATTAAAAGGATAATTGTCTAAAAATATATCTTACTCAGACATTATTTGCTTTGTCGTACAACTAAATACATTTTTTTCTTCTATTAAGTGACAATACACTCCATTTTCTCATTTATAGTGCGACATGTATCTCATTTGTTGTCTAATAGGTAACCACAGTAAAGGACGTGTTGAAATTTCGCATATTTAATCGAAAAAACAATATTTAAAAAGTATCAGCGGACAAAAATAGAGGTAAAAACAATAAAATTGGTTTCTAATGCTAGCATTAAGACTCACATTGTTAAACCGCTCTTAATGATGGAACTAACCACTAGTGGTCACCATTACACCCACCTTTAACGCTCAAGAACATTTTTGGACCAACAAAAGCGATTTTTTTTTTTTTTTTTTTCTTAAATATATTTTGAGATATGTTTATATTTAAACAAAATACTTTTATATATGTGATTTGATGGTTGGTTTAAGAGGTGTTTGGCAAAGCTTGTGAGTTAGACTTATGCGTACGTTATGTTTAATAAGTTAACAAGTTCAAGTATTTGGTTTAAGGTATGTTGATAAATGATCAAAAGGGGCAAGAGTTATAAATATATGAACATTAAATTAAGTATAATTGTGAGTAATCTTGTACTCCCTCCGTCTCAAAATAATAGTCCATATTTCCTCTTTTGGATGTCTCAAATTAATTGTCCACTTTCCTTTTATAGTAAAAACTAGAGAATTTTGTGAGGGAATATTCCTTTTGAGTGGTTGAAAATTAAAGTGGTCCCACTTTTATTAAATTGTGTGTTTCTTGTCTCCTGACAATTATTTTGAGACGGAGGGAGTAATTCGTAATAAATCATGCTAGATAAGCACAACCCTCTTTAAAAAGTTATAACATTGAGCCTTATCAAAAGTCCTTTATATAAGTTCTTAAGTTGACGAGGTGTAATTTCATACGCTTTTAAGGGGTTATTTAGCTTCTAAATCCGTATACATTTGATGATTTATTGACATAAATCGATTTTATTTGAGTTTTGGGTACTTGGGAGACAAATGATGGAAAAGGAAGCAAATGGAGCTCGATTGGATGGGAAAACGACAACACCGAGAAAAACTGTCACAAGAATGTCTCGTGACGGCGTCAGGACCAAGCTGATGGTGTTAAGACCAAAATTACCAAGGCTGGCGGCATCACAACTTACAAGTGACACCGTCACAAGCTTATTAAGGTTATTACAACTTGCGCGCGAAGTACCTGATCTTGTTTTGGCCATAACTCCTTTATACGAACTCGGATTTAGGTGATTCAAAAGGCCATGCGACCGAGACGAGAAGATCTACAACTTGGTGAAAAAGCATCATGACGCCATCGCTCTTGGAGCCACGCCGTCACCTCAAACTGACAGAAAATCAGCATAGAACCTCATAAACTCGTTTTTTTTAAAACCCTAAACCCTTAGTTCGATTCTAGGGTCAGGATAGGTCTTTTTTTCAATAACTTAGAAGACTTATATCATTATATTATCATTTTTTAATGATTGATTAATGTGCAAAATTTAGAGGATAAATCCTAGATGAATTTTACAGTTTTTGTAGGCATTTGGCCATTGATGTCTTCATATTTGGTGAAAGATAAGTTCTTGATAATATCAAATATTTCTGATATTTTATATATCAAATTCTCATGTTTATTGCCTCGTTTTATATTAATCTGGTACTTAATTTGTTTATATCTACATTTCAAGTTAACCGAGGCGTTTGAGCAGAAAAGATACGAGAAAAGGCCAAAAAGTACAAAAACATATTCAGAAGATAATTACGGCTTAAGTCGCACAATTGACTTATGCCGTAACACATTATAAAAGCCAAAAGATAAGTTTAATAAAGTTATGTCATAACTAAGTTATTGAGGTTACGATGCAAGATGGAAGAAAATGTTAACGAGAGTTCTACGGGCATAACATATTCTTAAGGTTACGCCGTAGAGAGGTTACACATGGTGGATAATATAAGCTGACGAAGGGTTACAGTGTAAGTAGGTCAATGGACTTACGCCGTAATGAATACCTCGTGCGCGAAGGAGTTAAAGTGCATGTACTAAAAGTAAAAATAACAAGTACGATGGAGGACTAAAGCTGTACAAATCATATGAAGTTTAATATAACAACCCATATTTTTCCAAGTCAATATTTATTTCTAAATTCAAATTATTTATTTTGAAGTTTACCTAAGTACAATACCAAATCAAACACTTTTGTTTGATCAAAGAAAATCGAATCCATAAGGGTATAGGTAAACGATCGGCCAAGACAAAATAGAGGGAGAAGAAGAGAAGTTTGGCTTGCTATGGAGCTCAAGGATTAACCAACTAATGATACAAGGGAATGTATTTATAGTGTGGTAAACTCGGTGTCCAAGTTTGAGTATGATACCCCAATGGGGATCCCTAGTCGGTCGAATACAAGCCCAATAGGGGTCTAGAACCTTCTCTTGGCTTGTTTCACTTCTAGTCCTTCCAAATTTTATTTAACGACCGTTAAACCTTTTTCCATTAAGTAATAATGACCGTTAAATGTTTATTGTGAAATAATAATTAAAACATGACATTTATTTTAATTATTAAACATTGAATCTCATACGCAATGTGTGTAATCCCATAATCTCGTGTTCGAATTCGGTCATACGTATATTAGGAATGCTTCATAGGCTCACGCCCCTTCTGATGCGTCTTGGAAATAATCGATGTTACAGGTGATGACAACTTTGAATTTTGGTCACTTAGGCGTTTGGTTCACAGAATGTTTTGGAAGGAATTGTAATCTTTGGAAGGATTTTGTAATTTGATGTAATTGTAAGTCAAAGAATTGGAATGTGTTGTAATTATTATTGATAAAAACTGTCGATGTGTTTGATTGACTCGCAACGTAAATAGAATTATTATTTTTATAGAACTTAAAAGTTATTATTATTGTGCACTAATAATATTATTGTGTGGCGATGTTGGAGATTCACTGTGATCTCCTTAATCCCGCCTAGCCCTCGCCCTGATATCTGTGATCCAACCCTATGTTGGATTTTCGTTTTATTTGTGTTCGTTGCCTCTTTTGTCACTTTTTATTTCTGCGTTTTGTGTTCGTTGGGTTTTCTTTTTGTCCCTCTTTTTTTTATCGTCCCTTCCTATTCTTCGTTGCGGTTTGATTCTCCAAATCTTGTTGTTTTCTTTTGATCCTCTTTCTTGGTGGACCCTTTTCTTCCTTTTCCTTGTTGGTTTTCCTTTTCCTTGTTGGTTTTCCTTTTCCTGGTTGCCGGTTGTTTTGTTGAAGAAGGTGTTAGTTCCTGTGTTTTGTCCTTTGGATAAAACAGTTTGCTTTCTCTTGGTGGGCCCCAGGCTTTATAACATTGCGTTTTAGATAAAAACTGCTTGTGTTTTAGATAAAAAAGTTTGCGTTTTGGATAAAAACAGATTGCTTTTTCTTGGTGGGCCCCAGGAATTTTGGATAAAAACAGTTTGCGTTTTGAATTGACCAAATGCGTTTTGTTTATTTTGTTTGCATTTTGTCTGGGTTGGGTTTGCGTTTTGAGGAGCTCCGTTTATAAAGGTTGTGTATTAAGTAGGTTGTGTGTTTTGTCTTTTTCGTCCTGCGTTTTGTTCCTTGTTGTTTTAGGACCTTGCGTTTTGTCCAACTTTTTTTATGCGGTTTGGGTTGTTTTGCGAGTTGCCCCGGGTTTTGGAGTGGGAGTTGCGGTTTGCCTTAAAAACTAATTGCGGTTTGTCTTTGAAGGTTGATTGCATTTTGAGAACGCTCTGCGGGGGGCCGAACAATTTGGTTTGCGGTTTGGGATTATTGCGGCTTGTCCTGTGTTTTGACTTGGAGTTGCGGTTTGCTTCATCTATGGCGATCATGCGTTTCCATTGTCCTTTTGCGGGTTTAAGTGGTTGTCAGGAAGGTAGTGGTAATAGGCTAACTAAAACCTCATTGATTTCTCATCTTCGGGATGGTCATTTCAATAAAGATGCGATAGCCATCACCAAACATTCTTTGACTACTAATCTCGCCGTTTTTTAGGCGGCTGAAGTTACGTTGAAACGCATGGGTCTCTGGTTATGTGGGGCCTGCTTTAAGACGCTACTCTTTGTTCTAAGTGCAGGCATGGATCTGACTTTGTGTCTCCTCCTGATTGTGGTGATGGCGTTGTTCGGTTCGTGTTGTTTAATCTCACAAAGCCACAAGTTCCCTCTTCTGTTCAACTTGCTCGTGTTGAAGATTTGGTTTCGGAATAGCATTATGGTTTTGATCTACACTTACTTGACACTTTGCTCTCTAAAGGGTTGCACACTGTCAAATCTATCCCTCTAAAGTGCCGGTTGGGATTCACTCGCGTATTAAAGAAGCCCTTGATAAGGTGATCTGCACACCTGATGACATTTCTTGTTGGGTTAGTATGTTGGTCTTGCCTCTTTTTCTCCAAAACCTTTTTCCAGAGGAGTAAATGGAGTGTAGGTCCGCGACTAAGCGCCAACGTCAAGAAGAATATATCGCTAATGACATTCGATCTTGGGGTACGCCTGGTGGCAGTTTGCAGCTTGTTAGAGAGGTTTTAGCTGAACCCTCCCCTGCTTGGTCTAATATTGATAAAGAGAACTTGGATTTGGGTGAGCTTAATGTCAAGCAATGTCGGAGGAAGATTTGTGATGGTCATTACACCGCTACTGCCAGAGTTCTTTCTTCTTTAGGTGTTGCCCCTTATAATGACACTACTCTTGAGGACTTAAAGGCCAAGCATCCCATCAAGTCTGCTCCCTCCCTACCGAACATACCTATGGATCTTCATAAACTTGTTGCATCTCCTGCTATGGTTCTTGACATGATTAAGAGTTTCCCCCGTGGTACATCTTGTGGTCGTGATGGTTTGCGTGCCCAATACCTTTTGGATTGTTTTAGTGGTGCTGCGGTGGCTATATCTGATGAGTTAATTGATTCTATCACCCAAGTGGTAAATCTTTTTTTTGATGGTAAGTGCCCTAAAGCGTTGGGCAAGTATATTTCCAGTGCTCCTCTCACACCGCTGATCAAACCAGGTGGTGGTATCCGTCCTATTGTTGTAGGGACTGTCTGGAGGCGTTTAGTCTCCAAGGTGGGTGCTTCTATGATTGGCCATTCCTTAGATGGTTACTTGAATGATTTGCAGTTTGGAGTTGGAGTTTCTGGAGGTGGGGAGGCTATTCTTCACGTCGTAAATCGGTTTATTGAAGACATTGGAGATGAGGTGGGTCTTTTGATGTTGTTGGTCGATTTCAAAAACGCCTTCAATTTGGTGGATCGTGAGGTTATGTTACAAGAGGTTCGCCTCCACTGTCCTACCATATCGCGTTGGGTAGAATTTTTCTACTCCAACCCTGCCAGATTATATTATGGGAAACACACTCTATTGTCGATTAAGGAGTGCAACACGGTGATCTACTTGGACCTCTCCTTTTCGCCTTGGTGCTACATCCGTTGGTGTGTAAGATTAGAGACTCATTATGTCTCTCTCTTCAAGCTTGGTACTTAGATGATGGTGCGATCATTGGAGATACTTTAACCATTGGGAAGGTTTTGGATCTTATTATGATGGATGGACCCCGCTACGTTTGCACCTTAATGTAGACAAAACTGAGATCTTCTGGCCAAAGGAAGATCCTAGAAGCAGGCTTGTAGGTGTTTTCCCGCCTAATATTGCCCAACCTTCTCGTGGGGTTAAATTGTTGGGTGGACCGGCTAGTGTAGACCTTGAATTGTGCTTATGGATGCTGTTGCTAAGCTCAATGACCCTCAGTGTGAATTGCTGCTCTTTCGAGCTTGTGCTGGCATTTCTAAGTTATATTTTTCTATGCGCACATGCTCCCCTCAGGTCTTTGAGCGTGCTCAAATTTCATTTGATGTGGCACTTCGCTCTTCTCTGGAGCGTATTGTCATTGCTTTTGGACCTTGGTGATTGGCAAAGAAGACTGGCCACACTACCTTTTGATTTCGGGGGGCTCGGTGTATACTCGGCAGGGGATGTCTTGAACTATGTCTTCCTTGCTTCTAGACTCCAATCTGCCAGTTTACAAACTAAGCTCCTCCGACATTTTGGCATTATAACTTGTGGATATTCCTTTGATGCTGCCCTACATACTTTTAACGCGAAAATGGAGACCGACCTTTTGGACAACCCATATGTGATCGTTGCCCCCAAACTCATGAAGAAATTGGCAGATATATATTTCACACGTGTTACCAAAATGGCCTAATCCACCTTTTGCTTATCTACTCGGCAGATGGCTTTATGGAGATCTCAAAAAGAGGACTACACCTCTAACTGGCTTAGGGTGGTTCCGATATCCGGGTTGGGACAGACCATGAATGCTAGAACTTACCGATGTGTGTTATGCTACCGGTTAGGTGTCCCCCTTTTTTCTGCTCAGATGCAATGCTCAGCTTGTTCCAAGGTATTTGCTGGAGACATTTATGGGGATCACGCGGTATCCTGTGCTGGTATCATTGGCATTAAACATCGGCACAATGTGGTGCGTGATACCCTTGGTGACATATGCTCTCGGTTTGGGATTTCGGCTCGTAAAGAGGTTGATATCGGGCTCTGCGGTGATAGGGACAAATCCTTCTTTCCGGCTGATATATTGTCCTATTCTTGGGACGGTGGGCAGGATGTATGTGTCGATTTGACTGGGTCGTCTCCCTTGACAAAAACTAATATGGTTGACTTTGCACCGGGTCGTGTGGTGGTTGAAGCAGCGCAACGTAAACGTGTCAAGTACGGGCTAAATGTGCGGACATTGGATACAGGTTTCTCCCCTTCTCTTTCTCTTCCTTTGGAGAGTTTGAGAAGGATGCGGTAACCCTACTAAATCGCATATGAAGTTTCTCGTTGACTCAATAAATTGGCGCACGCGTCTTCTTGAACATATTTTTAGTAGGATTAGCTTTCTTATATAGAGGAGTGGGGCCCAATTAGTTTCTCGGCTCCCACTAATTTCTTGTAAATCCTATGATTTTTAATGAAGTGATGTTTTATAATAATAATAATAATAATAATAATAATAATAATAATAATAATAATAATAATAATAATATATCGATGTTTTAAAGTATACAAATTGTGAATTACAATGTAATTCAAAACTTTCCATCTAACTTTCTATGTAATTTTGATTCCCTCACTTGATGTAATTGGGTGACTAAATTACAATTAAAACATAAACCAAACACTTACCGTAATGTAATCGAATTACAATTCCTTTCACTCTTTCAACCAAACACGATTAAAATATAATTCAGATTACAATTACAACGGATTACAATGAATTACAACTAACCAAACGCCCCCTTAGTGTTGATCTCGGTCTCACTAATGATCTGTGATGCGAAATATCGTTAGATTTAGACATTTTGTGCATAAGTCAAAGTTAAAACTTGAGTCAGTACAATACAACCACAAAAAGATTTTTTTTTTTAGAAATACATGTATGAAATAACGAAGGTAAAATTCATTCTTGTTTTGGATTTGGTGCCGTGTTTTGTTTGATATTTGCTGTGATGCTTTCGAAACTACACAAGTAATTTGACCAACCTGTCAGACAGATTAAACTGAAAACGTAACATCAATGCCTTGAAAGAAAAAGTTTACTGGACACCTAGGCCTAACCGAAATGGACATGCATGGTCAAAGTTCCGTATTGAATCTAAACCTTGCTGTTTATAAAGATGGATAAATTGTTGCCCAGCGGGTTTTAACTTCGAATAAATTAAGTACAACGAAACAAATAACTAAAAAACGACTTGCATTAACAATAACGTATTTGGTTTTACAACCATGTTTTGTACAATCTGAGATATACTAAACGAAACAAACAGCCCCTATTTATAATGGTATGAAGCGTCATGTTTGAAGCATCGTGTCCCTCTGATGAGTCTAAAGCCTCTTCTGAACCGACATGACTTTTGCCCTTGTAACGTTTCATATGTTTTAACCGTTCCAGTTGTAGGGTTATAAATAAACCCATTCGGTCCTTCTATGTTTCCTACGTGTACATGTAGCCCCTCGTTCTTTTACTTAAACTATAATGAACGCCTAAACATTGAGCCATGACTCAAGATTAGTCCAACAATCACCCCCCTAATCTTGATCATGCTTTAGTAGCTCCTTCATACTTCATGATTCGTCTTTCGTAGAAGGTCCTTGTCTTTATACTTTGGCTTTTTGCTCATTCTTTGCTTGACCTCTTTGTCTTGAATGTCTTCACATCTCTTGTATTCTTGATCATTCGGGCCACCTCTCTTTCGTTGATTTCCACTTTGTTTTGTTGGTCTTTCTCTAACTGCACTTATTCCATCACCGGCCTCTATGCCTTTTACATAACCTCTTCTTAGCCCCTGATAACTTCCATACCTTCAAATCCTGGTGGGATCCTAGTCTTCATAGCTTCCTTGCTATCTTCTTTCACTGCCTTGGCTTTCACTAGCATCTCTTGCTTAGGTTCATGTACTAAACTTGGAATCTCCTTTGCAATCTCACAATAACTATCCAACACCTCATAAAGTTCTCTAGTCTTTATGTCAATTTTACTTAATAACTATCCAACACCTCATAAAGTTCTCTAGTCTTTATGTCAATTTTACTTGGAAATCTTAAACTATTGACAGCCTCTCGAATCTCCTTTAGACATTCTACACTTGTCATCTCATTCTTCATCTTGTTTTCAAATGAACTCTCTCGTTCTGCATCTTCTTCTCGAACTCTAGTTCTCTCTTTCTGAACTTCTCGAGTTCTTGTTTCTTTTCTTCAAATGAACTCTCTAGTTCACACATCTTTTTCTTGAACACTAGTTCTCTATTTCTGAACTCCTTCTCGAGTTCTTGTTTCTTTTCTTCAAAGTTATGAAGTATTTCAAACTTCCATAACTGCAGTTTACTTTTTAAGCCAGTCTCAATTTTTGACCTTAAGTCTTCTAATCTTTCATTTGGGATTTCATTCTTCTCAATAATAATTCCTTTCCACCTTGGTTCTTCTTCTAAAGATGCCTTTTCTAGTTCATCCTTATCGGTCATACATCAACAATGTAGGTTCGTTGTCTTCTTCTACAATGTTCGTCTCTTCTTCTTTATCCTTCTCTGGAAAATTTCTAGCAATATGTCCAAACTTATGGCAATTATAACATTCTACACCTCGTTTGTCTTTCTTGAAGCGGTTTTGATCTCTAGAGTCTTTATTTCTCCAATCACGATCATCTCCATCCTTGCTTCTAACATTTGTTGCCTTTTCGTCACACCAATTGTCTTGAGACGAATTAGCTTTTCGTTGTTCCCGGTTCTTAAAACCTTTCCCATGACTAGACTTGTTGTCATGTTTTGTGAACAATAACCTATTCTGATTGTCACTAGGGCTTCCAGTTAAAGAGGTTTACTCTTTCCTCAAAGGCTTTTAGCCTTCCAATTGTCTCATCTAGGGTTGTGTTTTCTAGATCGGAAAATTGTTACGTGGTCGCCACAATTTGTATAAACCTTTTGATGCAGAACTTAAAAGTTTTGTACTAAGGTGCGTTGATCAAAGTTGTTGGAATCACTCTAAACCTATATCAAGTGTTAGTGATTCATATGTAATAGTTAGCTTAATTATGGCCTTTGTGTTTGTTATTAGCTTAAGCTTATGTAGAAGGCCCATGAGCTTAGCCCATGTCCACTAAGGAAAGGAAGGGAGTAGGAGTGTTGCCCTAGCTCCCTTCCTATAAATACTTGTAATAACCCTCACTGAGGGTTGGTTGTTCAATTACTCTTTCACTCATACTCTACGATAACCGGTCTAATATTTACGTGTGTGTGTGTTTGTTTATTGTTCATCCGATCTTCTTTCTTCTGCGTTGGGATATGAAAGTCTTGAAGATATGAAATCATCGAAGACATGAAAATCAGAAGCTTCTAAAATCTTGGAAACAGTCAAAGAGTCAAAATCGCTAAAGATAAAGTCAAAGCACCGCACTACGAAGTCAAAGTCTTGCAAGAACAAAAGAACTGTTATATTCGTTTATGGAAAGAATTGTATTCTATGTTTAGATTACTTGTTGTACAAGGTTACAAATTGTAAACCGACTAGGATATCCTTGAACCTATAAAAGGACTCCTAGATTGGCATTAGAGGTACGATTCTGAGAAAGAGTTTTAGAGTTCTGAATTCACAAGTTAATTAGTGTTTTAGAGAGAAGTTCGATTATCTTAGAGTTGTATTAGAGTATCGCATAATAAGCGATTTAGAGTTTATAATAAAAGTTATTCTTCTTAGCTTTGTTAAGTAAATTCCGCGACTTGATAAAGATTGCTCGGTGTTTCTTTGTTAATAACTTAGGATTTATCCGAGGTTATTAAACCTTAACAAGCTAGTTTAAGTTAGTTTGATTAAAGTATATCGATCCAACAAGTGGTATCGAGCTTGTGTGGAAACTATGACTAGGAAGAAACCCTACTTCAACTATATTCAAGATGTCGATGAAGTCGCTCCACCACCCTCAATCACCTCACTCGAATTCCAATAATCAAGAAGGAGAATATGATCTACGGTGCATGAAGATGAGGCAAGATATTGCCATTACGAGACCATGCTCTATGGAATGTAATTGTTAATGGCAATGAGGTAGTTCAGAACCTATAAATATTCTGGAAAACCTATAGCACCAAAGGCGGTCTTACCGAAGCAACCCTAAGGAATCAAGAGAAAGCACTAAACATTCTCTTATCCGCCATTCGGATGGCCATCTTCTCAAATTTCATGATGCTAAAGATGCTAAGCGACTGGGGCGCTCTCAAGACCAGATTGGAGGAATGAAGCCTCAGAAGATGCATGAAATTTTGTCAAGCAACAATTTGAAACTTTCACAGAGGGAGAAAGAGAGTCTTGATGTGCATATGATAGGTTTCAAAATCTCTAAACATGTTGGAGTTATACAAGGCGAAGTGTCAGTTGAGGATGCTAATTTGAAGTTTCTATGAGTTTGCCATCTACATGGCATGTAATTGCTACAATGATCGAGAGGACATCAAGGTTTGGATGTCATGGACTTTGATGATCTCTATCATCAACCGAAAGTGTATGAGCATGAGATGAGTGGTCAACCAAATTCCAAGTCTCACAATATTGCTTTTCTATCATCGAAAAGAGAAGCGTTACTTCAATCAAAAGTACCGCTTCTCCTCAAAATCTTGTTTCTCAAAATCTTGCTTATAACCCCTTCATATGCTCGGTGAGCTCTACCACCTACCACTTTGCACTCGGATGAAGTTGTGTGCTCATTCTTTGCACAACAAGCCGTTTACACGCCACTTATGAAGAAGATCTAGCATGTTGAAGAAGATGTACTTGAAGAAATTGATATCGGTGGCAAGTTGCTATGATCACCGCAAGGATCAAAAAGTACATGAAGAAGACAGTAAAACATTGATTTCAAACCAAAACAAGGAATAACTTTTGACAAATCCAAAATTGAATGCTTCAATTGTCAAAAGGCGGTCACTTTACAAGGGAGTGCAGTTTGCTAAGTATCAAGCAAACATACATCCGAGAAGCCAAAACTTGAGCTCAAAGAAATTCCATTCATCAAACAAAGGCTTTGGTTGCTCAAGAGAAGTTATCGAAGTTGGTGGAGTGAAGAGTTTGATGATGAACCAAGAACTTCTTGTATGGTAGTCGTGGAAGATGCGATTGAAGACACAGTGGATGCATTGATCGAGCACTGTTTTGATGAAGAACCCGAACATACCGCTTTGGAATATGTTGATGGCTTTGGAGGATTTGATTGGAGCAAAGAAAGTGAAGATGATCATGTTCTTCTTGCAATGGTGGCTACTTTACCAACTCAGTCTCCTATCTCTGAGGTATGCTCAAACTGTTATGATTTTTATCATAAATTGCTTAACAGTTATGTGATTGAAAGAGATAATTGTATTAAGGCTAGATCTGAAGTGGCTGGTTATCAAATTACTTTAGAGTCTATGGAAGCTAAAATCATAACACATGAAAATAATGAAATGGCTTGGGCTGAAAAGTATGAACAACAGGATTACCAGTTAAAACTTAGTGAATGGAAACTAAACTGTAAAATTTCTGAAATTGAAAAATTAACCAAAGAAAGAGATGATTTGTTAGCTAAGTTTGATGCCTGGAAAGAATCTGGTTTGTCACATGTTTCTTATGTTCAAAAACAGCAAAGAGCTTATCTTAGAACTGGCTTAGGATTTGGAATGGATTTTAGTAAAATAGAAGAAAACCAATCTAGTAATCAGGATGATGGTGATTTTGAGGACATAACCACTAGTGATGATGAACTCATTAACTATGTAGATACATCTAGTAATGAGGACTCAATAAGTAAACCACCTCCTGAGTATAAGAAAGATAATGGTTATCATGTTGTTCGCCATCCCACTGGAAGTCATCAACCCATAAGGCCTGATGTTTCTCGATTTGGAGTAGATAGTCTAGAGTTTAGGAAGAAGCTTGTTGCTCAATCTAGATCTGAAACACCCAAAGAAGATGTTGAAAATAATGTTCAAAATCAAGCAGTACCTAAAAATCAAAGTCTCGCTCCACAAGCGATACTATCGCCAAGTCTTTTAAAAGCAGTACTACTAAACCTTTTTGGGATAATTTTAATCAAAACAAGTTTAATCATTCACCTAGAAGGCAAAATAATTTTGGGCATAGACATAGCAGAAATCACTTTGGACATATGGGTGGCGTGTTTTGTGTGTTATAGTCCTAATCACTTAATCAAAGATTGTGATCGACACTCGTAATACCTTAGCAAATTTCCAAAGAACAGACACATCAACCACAAACACAAACTAGTTTGGAATAATTCAAATAGGATTAATCACGAAACTTCACACGGATCACGATACCCACATCGGAGAAGACCTTTTCAAAACCTTCAAGATCTCACAAGATTTTCAAAGTCACGCTTTAAAAAAAAAATCTTGATCACACTACCGGAATAGGAATCCTAGGAGATCTCACTATCAACCTAGAAGGTATTACAATTCACATGGGGATCTAGATCACAGAACCACGTGTTAAACCGAATAGGTTAAGAAGGAAGGTGCTCACTGAGGACACACAATACTTTCAACAAAAAGTGAATCGATGTTTTGTGACACAAGAAAAAGCTAATAATCTTGTAAAAGAGATTTATGTTGAAAAATCGAAAGTTTTGAAAATCCACATGCTAAAGATCAAAAGATAATTTTGGATCATCATTTGAAAGATAGTGGAATTACATACTCAAAGAATTTGAGTTTGTATCTCCACAAGGGAACACAAGTCGAGAATGGCTTGGGTTCCTAAAATCACTAACTCTTTTCTTTGTGTGCGGGGCAACCCGAGCGGTAAAGGTCCTGATTGGATGTTTGATCTTGAGGTTTTATCTCCTTCAATGAACTATGTACTGTAGAGAAGAAAATCAACCAAAGGCACAATGGAGAAGATTTACAATATGTTGTTCATGGAGTTCATATTAGACCTTTGTTGTTCCCGATGAAGATCCCGTAAGTCCAAAACAAAATCGATGTTCCCAAGCAAAAATCGATTCTCCAAAACAAAATCTTGTTGCACCACAATCCTCATTATCTGCGAGGATCAATCTATTCAAGAGGAACTTAATCGATGCTTCTTCAAGATGTATTAGCACGCTCTACAATCGATGAACAAAGGAGAACTTATGACGAGGCAAAGAAGAAGAACAAGACCGCAGAGTACTCACAAGGTTTTCGATCAAAATCGCCGCACTGCTGATGATGCTAGATGATTTGGATGATCCTACCATGCCCGGATTAGAGAAGCGATGATGAGTTTGCGAGATGAAGGTATTTTCTCGATTCAAATGAAGATGTTGATTTAACTAACTTGGATGATGCATATGGAGTTCCACGACCGCCAATCTTAAGAATTCATAAGAATCATCCCACCGATCAAATCATTGGTCCTTCTACTTCGGAGTGATGACAAGACACGAGCTAAGAGTTTTTATAAACCTCATAATGCTTTACTTAGCTTTGTCTACAAACAAAACATGATGAATCATAAGGACCACCAAACCCGCTTATTTACTTGTTTTATCTCTCAAGAGGAACCCAAGAACATAGCTCAAGCTTTGACTAAAGAAAGTTGGGTTGAAGCTATGCGGGAAGAACTTCTTCAATTTAAACTTCAAGAAGTTTGGGTTTATGTGATCTTCCGAGATGGGAGAGAGTTATTGGAACAAGATGGGTTTTGAGTGAAAAGAGATGAAAGAGGCAATGTTATCAAAAACAAGGCAAGGTTAGTAGCTCGGAGGCTACGAGAAAAGAACAAGGTGTTGATTATGATGAAGTATTTGCTCTGTTGCAAGGATTGAAGCTATTAGAATATTTCTTGCTTTTGCTTCATACATGGGTTTTCGTGTTTACCAAATGGATGTCAAGAGTGCCTTTCTATGGCACTATTACAGAAGAGGTGTATGTGAAACAACCTCCGTGTTTTGAAGATCCTAAACACCCAAACAAAGTCTACAAGGTGGTTAAGGCTCTTTATGGCCTTCACCAGCACCTAGAGCTTGGTATGAGAGGCTTTCACATTCTTTTTACAACATGGATACGGAGGGAGCTATAGACAAGACTTTGTTTATCAAGAGAGACAAGAAGGATATCATGTTAGTTAAAGTCTATGTTGATGATATCATCTTTGGGGCTACCAAACAGTCCATGGTTAAGGAGTTTGAGCGGTGATGCGAAGGAATTTCAAATGAGTTCAATGGGAGAGTTAACTTTCTTTTGGGACTTGAGTTAGCGGTCAAAGGAAGGAATTTTATCATCAAGACAAGTATGTTCTTGACATACTTAGAAGTTTAATTTTGATGATATGAAGGCATTACTACACCTATTAAATCTATCAATTCATTGGGCAAAGATGAAGATGGACAACCGGTTGAAGTCAAGCTTTATAGATCAATGATTGACTCTCTTATGTATCTTCTTGCATCAAGGCCCGATATCATGTTTGCGGTTTGTTTATGTGCAAGATATCAAGTCTCACCAAAGATCTCTCACATGAATGCAGAAAGAGAATTTTACATTATTTAAAACAACAACCAAAGTTAGGGTTGTGGTATCCAAAAGAGTCACCTTTTCACTTAGAAGCTTTTTCGGATAGTGATTATGCGGTGATAATTATGATGAGCGATCAACAACCGGAGGATGCCAATATCTTGGAAGACGATTAGTCTCCGGCAATGCAAGAAGCGAGACAATTGCAGCAACATCATCTCTGAAGGCGAATATGTAGGCTGCTGCAAGCTGTTGTGGACAAGTTTTATGGATGCGTAATCAACTTTTGGACTATGGGTTCAATTTCAAAATACTCCTATCAATATTGATAATGAGAGTACCATTTGTATTGTGAAGAATCCAGTTTATCATTCCAAGACCAAGCATATTCAGATTAGGCATCACTTTATCAGAGATTGCTATGAGCATAGGCTCATTAATGTGGTTAAGGTTCACAGATGATAATGTAGCCGATTTACTCTCCAAAGGCTTTGATGTTTCAAGATTTAATCACTTGGTGGTGAGTATTGGCATGATTAATTACTAGGCTACATTTGAGGGGAGGACTATAAGGTGTTAGTATAGTCCTGTGTATTGCTTGAGGGGAGGATAATTGTATATACTTAGTTTCTATGGAGGAATTTGGCAAAGTACTGTTTTTCCTGAATGTACCCAAGGTTTATATAGGTTTTCTTAAACAAGCAACTTGCTGATGTGCCAAAACCTACAGACTTATTGCCTGTTATTGTTCAACAATCCAAGATTTTTACTTTTATGGCTAGAAGAAGTGATATATTTAGAGGTCCGGATACACCATTAACTACTTCTATGATGGAAGTTGTTCAGCCGTTAGGTGATGATAAAGATGATGCGACAAGTGAAAGTATTGCATCTGAAGGAACTGCACTGCAGTCTTGCATCTGAAAGTATCTTGCATCTGCAAGTCTTTGCATCACAAGAAAGTCTTGCATCTCTACGGGATACTATTTTGTCAAGCCACGAGGTTCAAGAAGAAGTTTTAAGATCACCTTCTCCATCTCCACAAGGATCATTCTCGCTTCTCAATCGGAGGAACATTCATCTATTCAAGGAGAGGCTTCACATACCATACCTCCCGATGAAATCACATTGGATAACTATGTTTTGACAAGGAGTGGTTAAGTTAAAAAGACTACTAAGGTTCAAGCCAAACAGATAAAGAAATTAAAATTGAAGTTTAGAAGGCTAAAGACTTTTGTGTGGCCATTAGTTCAAGAATTTCGTGTCTGGGTCAAAAACAAGAAGAAGGCAAAGCGGTCTAGGAAACACAACGCCAATGGGTTCATCAACCATCTTACGTCCAATTGGGGAGGAATTTAGAAAAGAAAATTTGAAAAAGATGTTACGAAGAAGAAAGAACACGAAGGTCTTGAAGAAAAGATTATTCAGAATCTTGAGGAACAAGAAGAACAAGTTCAAGTTCAAGGTGCGATGATCAAGGTCTTGAACATCAAAGTGTTGCTTTTCAAGGTACTTCTAGGCAAGAGGTAATAACACCAAGAGTATTGAATTTTGAAGAAGAAGTGGTCCTTCTACAACTGTTGTTATACAAGAAGAGGAGGAAGCTACATTCAAACCTATTCATTCCGCAAGTGATGATGAATTCATTGCTACAATTTTAGGAGATTTATCACAACCTAGAGGTGGTGTTACCATTTGAGAAGTGCAAGAAGAAGAACAACAAAGAACTTCTCAACCTGCAATTGATCCTAAGGATAAAGGGAAAGGTGTTCTGGTTGAAATCAAGAAAAAGAAACTAACTTTGGTAGAACTTAGAGAAATTGAAGTTGCTAGGAATGAAGCTGCAGCTAGAAAAGTTCAAGAGGAATTAAATGCCATAGATAGAGAAGCTCAGGAAGTTCAAGAAGCTCAAAGTAGAGAAGCAACTAAGAAGTTACATGATGAATTAAATGCTGAAGCTACTGAACCATTACAGTCACCTACTCCTGTTAGATATATGCCAAGAAGACCTAATTTAGCTAAGGACAGGAATGCTATGATGGCTTATTTAAAAGGTCGAGGATATAAAGGATTGCAGAAGCTAAATTATGTTGATATGAAAAACTCTATGATGTCAAACGAAGCTTATAAGAAGAGTGTTGCCGACATTAAAGACTTTAGAAGAAGCTCATTGAATTTGAAGTCGAAAGGAAGAAGAGCTTAAAAGAAAAAGAAAAAGCGAAATTCAGATGTTCGGTTCTCAAAGAAAGAAAAAGTTGAATTAAGATCCGAGACTAGTGATGAATTAAAGAATTATCTCGAGTGATAGATTTTGATTATTCAAAGAAGATGATGACATGAAGATGAACGGATCAAAGATTAGTGCTTTTGAAGTTGTGAAATCCAAGGATGGAGATTATATGATCTTTCATAAAGAAGATGAAAGCTTCAAAGTTTTCAAAAGGCTATGGGACTTCTTGCACATTATAGATAGAGTAGATTTATTCTATTTATATCATGTGGTGAAAGCTTACTTTGAACATAATCCATTAGAAGGGATTGGTTTAGTTTTACATGGTGATCTCATAACTACATGGGTGGCGAAGAGAGCACCGATAATGTTTGGAAGAATCAAGAAAGCGGGAAATTATTTCTTTGGAGATTCTTTGAAGAGTCCGGAATTCATGTTTTAGAGTGGAAAATGGAACAATGATACACATGTTTGCGAAAGAAGATATCCTCTCACAGTTGAGCTCATGAGAAGAATGCTTGAGCATGGAATGGAAGTAGAAGAGGATAATGAAACCGCTTGCATGGTTATCAATTTGTTTATCAACTGGACTACTATTCTTTGAGGATGATCAATAAGCGGTATGAATTTTATTTGAATAAATACTTTTTGATATATCGATACTTTTATTCAAAATCATTGATCGAACGATACTATCATCAAAGCAATTGTTGCAGAAATAAACCGATTAAAAGAATTTTAAAAGAAACCTTTTGCTAAGTAATAAAAAGGTTGAATAAATGGTTTTGTAATGATAACATCAATAGGTTATCAATCCACCATGGTTACAAAAGGATTGACTAATCCATGAGCAAACGGCTCGTAAAGATATATCAAATCCGCTTTTAGTTGAAAACTTGCTAATAAGTTGTATGGTAATCAACTCACCATATCGATAATGTAAAGAGTTGGCTAGCCCACAAGAAAATGGCTTGTGGTAAAAGTCTGTGGAAAAACCATTATTGGTAATTAGTTCACCAATAGATGAAGAACTAACTAGTCCGGAAGGTGCGACTTTTGGTAAAGACAAATCAAATCTGTTGATAGTGGTGGTTTGCTAAAATCATATGGTTATCAATGTACCATGGTCTTACACACCAAAACATTTGGCTACTCGAGTTAATGGCTTTGGTAAAGAGATCTAAATCCATTAAATTTTCAATGATTCACTTGGAAGTGATGAGAATAGTATGCAACTTAAACCGAATTAATGTACAATTTGTCATATGTTCTTTGTGTTCTTTGAAAAGATGGAGTTCTTTGGATGTTGTTGTGAAAGAATAATTCTAAGAGATACTTTGACAAAGCACGTACACTACAAAGATACAATCCAAGGACTAAGAAACAATCGTCCTTAAAGATGAAGTTGTTAAAGATATATTCATTAAAGGAACTTGAATTCAAGCAAGTAGAATTCAAGTTAGGGAGGATTGTTGGGATATGAAAGTCTTGAAGATATGAAATCTTGAAGACATGAAAGTCTTGTAAGCTACAGAAATCTTGGAAGCAACAAAGAGTCAAATCTTGCTAAAGATAAAGTCAATCTTGCACTCTGAAGTCAAAATCTCGCAAGAACAAAAGAACTGTTATATTCGTTTATGGAAAGAATTGTATTCTATGTTTAGATTACTTGTTTTACAAGGTTACAAATTGTAAACCGACTAGGATATCCTTGAACCTATAAAGGACTCCTAGATTGGCATTAGAGGTGCGATTAGAAAGAGTTTTAGAGTTTACTTAATTCACAAGTTAATTAGTGTTTTAGAGAAGTTCGATTATCTTAGAGTTGTATTAGAGTATGCATAATAAGCGATTTAGAGTTTATAATAAAAGTTATTCTTCTTAGCTTTGTTAAGTAAATTATGCGTGCTTGATAAAGATTGCTCGGTGTTTCTTTGTTAATAACTTAGGATTTATCCAAGGTTATTAAACCTTAACAAGCTAGTTTAAGTTAGTTTGATTAAAGTATATCGATCCAACATTCTCTATCTCTATCTATTGTGCTTGTGTTGTAAACTTAGTGACCTAACAAATGGTATCAATCGCCTACTAGTTGGGTGAATCGTATTATTTTTGAAGTAGGTTTTAAACTCCTTTTTTTAAATAAAACTTCCACCTAACTCTAACCTTTCACATTTATTATCTTCACTAAACATATCCTACGAACTAAAATCGTTCGTCAAATCCGTGTTTTGGATCATCAATTTGCAAGTTGTTTCATAATCTTAACGTGTTTACAAACATTGGTTTTATTTTATATGAATCCAACGGTTAAATTTTTGTATATGATTGATTTTGTGTTCTACGATATGCGTATGAACACATGATCAAGATTGTGTGTTTATGGTTAAAAGATAGTGTCAAAACGTTTCTATAACATCAATGATATCATTTTATCCTCAAAATGCACCCGGATACACGAATTGATGGATTTTGGAAATTAGGGTTTATGCGTGGGTTTGGGTGTTTTCATTTGTGAACGTGTTTGGTGATAAAGATTGTTGTATGAGGTTGTTTTCAAGTTGAATTAGTCATAACTAAACCCGAAACTACCGAAACTCTAATGATTCATTAATTGGAATTTAGGGTTTATATTCATACGGTTTGGGTATTTTTGATCCATGGCATATTTGATGTTAAAACTTGGATAGGACAACTTACTATGCATCTAACACCTCCCGAAAAACTTTGGTACAATTTCCATGGCTAGATTTCTTACGCGTAATTCTTGAAACTAGGGTTTAAGTTCTACGCATAAGGTCTTCTCGCGTGTCTGTTTGATAAGTATACATGTCATGATCCGTTATAGAATGAATGCATGTGTTAAAATTGATGCTATGATGATTTTATTTCGGGTTTGCTACGTAAAAATCGAATCAAGGTTGTTGACATCTACGCATAAGGATCTCCTTACTCGTAGCATGTTATGCGTGAGAGAAATCTTACGGCGTGGCGTTCTGCCGTAAGGTTCTACATAAGGGACTACGCCGATCCGTGAAGGATATGCGTAAACGGTGACCTCTACGATAAGGTCTACTCTTACGAGTAAGCCTAACGCGTAAGGTTTTATATGCGCTACGGCGTAAGCTCTCACGATAAGGTCCCTTTTCCCACGCGTAATATTTCTTACGTGAAGTCG
The DNA here is from genome assembly GCA_022545495.1 of Chrysanthemum lavandulifolium. Taxonomy (NCBI): domain Eukaryota; kingdom Viridiplantae; phylum Streptophyta; class Magnoliopsida; order Asterales; family Asteraceae; genus Chrysanthemum; species Chrysanthemum lavandulifolium. Next base: position 240,977,438 of record CM040238.1, on the reverse strand, counting down.
TGGTCCCACGCATAAGCTTGCGCCTTTATGCGATAACTCCTGTTACGCATAAGCTACCATTTCTATGCCTAAGCCTTGATCAAACCTTCATTATGAATTGTTACGGCGTGCGAACTTGTAAATAAATAAATCATAACGTCACGAAACCAATAATGTCACTAATAAGCTTAAATGTGTAATATGTTGTGAAAAATATGAGATAACATAAACTTTAAAACCTAAAGTTAACTAACTCTCAAAACTTATCACGACGTCATTTGACTATTGAACAAACAAGTGATTTTGGACTCGTAACAATCATTGACATATCTCATTCAAATTATTAGACAATAAAACCATCTGTTGACTAACATAATGTCTTTCGATATGTTGGTTCTTTTGGCTAAATGTATTTCAGATCACGACATGGACGCTCAAATGAATGTGGATGCACCAAATGTTAGATATTGGATTTCATAAACACATAACACATCAATAATATGGGTCGAATTGTATAGATTTTAGAGAGAAAGTGGGAGCCTTTCTAGAGAGAAAGTAAAAGAAAACATAGAAGGTTAGATTGAGAATAATGAAAGGTCCAACCCTACACCTTGGGAGGTAGAGGGTATTTATAGTTACAAACTAAACGTCCTCCTTCGGACGTGGATCGGGCATACAGTGGGTAAAGACCGTCCTTCCTCCACGGTGTTGCACTAAACTAAACTACGCTAATAACTAACTAATAAACTAACAAATAACGTAACTAATGATATGTCTACGAGCTAACTTATGCTAGATAATATTTGGGGTGACCGACTCTTCACTATGGAATTTTCTAATTCTAACAATCTCCCCAAGGGAGGTCACCCCATGTTTTACATTTGAATCCTAGCATTCTATTTTATCTTCGATCTTGAGCTCGTAGACTTTTTAATTATTCACTTCCGCAATCTTTGTGCTTAAGTAGTGCAACTTCAAAGTCCGAATGCTTTGTACTTTAAGTGGAGGTCTTTGAACCGATCCACATCTTTGATGATCTTGAGCTTTCTTGAGATCATCACCACAACAAATATCCGGATCACCCTTTGTGTGTTGCCATCATGTGATGTTGTGACTTTTGGACGGACATGCTCACGCTTTCGGGATCATGACATCTTTCCATCGAGTAGCGGAAGCCTTATCGGTTCATGATATTTGCGGCAGAAAGCGAAGCATAGTATAAAAATATCAAAATCGGGTTATGTAGATATGCACCGGTCATGATTTCTTCAATTAAGTGTGGATGATGTGAGCATGCGGCTTTGGAATGAATCCTCAATTCGATCACCGCAATCGTCCAAATGTACCGCAAACAACGATTAGCAATAAAACACACGAAAGTGCGAAAGTTTCTTTGATCACTTATTTGAATTGAGGTACGACCCACGGTTCCCGTTGATCAAGACAAATCGCCTGTGATCGTAGGATTCCTAAGAATCTCCTTGACGGGGTTTCGCATTGCTCTAGCTGTTCTCAAACCGAACGTCTCAAAGAATACAACACGGAGTGAGTGAACTAGCAAATTGAGATTCACCGATTGATGAAAATGATTTTAAAACAATCGCGTATTGCTTAAGATAAAGAGTTTTGCAATACGACGAAGGTTTTATGAGAAAGATCAATTTTCAATCAAAATACTTTTGTATTAGAGAATGAGTACACATTCGACGTGCTAGCTTAAAAGAATAGATTCGCACATCGAGCGGTTTTTCTAAAAGTCTTTTCAATCGAGATACTTTTGAATTTGAAATGAATACTCATTCGACGTGCTAGAGAAAAGAAGGTTTGCACATCGAACGGTTTTCCAAAAGTATTCGTCAATTCCATTCTCGGACCAAGGTTGATTCAAGAATGAATCTCCCATCGTTTCTATCCGGTTGTCACAAGCTTGATCTTACGAGAAGATCTCACATGTCACCCACCAAGAGCTTGTTTGATGTTGGCTCTGAAGGATTTCCATCTTCATCGTGAATACTTTTACATACCACTCGGATGTTACGGCAATACCACAAGGATAATGCCTAGGACTTAATATATACTTACTTTCCACATTGTGAAACGACAAGTCTTCATGAATTTAGTGTCCTAACGAGACATTGTGGATGATCTCTTGGCTCTAGACTCAAGCTGTGCATATTTGGTTCTCGTGGGAGACTAGGAGAGGGTCTCCTTTTCAATATCAACAATCTCTAAGAGAAAGTCGATAGATTATGTCGGTTCCCGTGAGAATGAAACAAGCCCTTTTAAGAGGAACTTGAGTAGTTTGGGAAGTTTAGTCAATGCGTCCTTTGGGTCCATGACGTCTTGTCTTCAATACCGTGTTACCTTAGTAACAACCGGTAGCTTATGAATTGAACCGGTTTTCGCCCTAAGGTTGAATTGATGGAGGCTATTTCTTTTCACCCTTTCTCATTCATTTCTTTTCATTCTTCACCCCTTGATTGCTTACCGAGACTTCATTACTAGAACCTTGTTGGGTTTATTCGAAGACTAGCTCGGTCTCGATCCGCACTCTTCCCATTTCTCATTTTCTCCTTTTTTCATCATACCTAAGGACTCTACACTATCTAGTGGATCGCCCCTCGGTAGATCCCTCCGCTTACGGCGGATCATGGGAACAAATACCTAACCTAACCATCCTTATAACACCATGCATAAAGTAAATTGGTCGGTCTTTTGGTATTGTTCATACCTTCTTGAAACCAATTGAAAATCATTTGGAAAACAATCAAGGTACTTGTGATACGAGATCAAAACATTTTGTACCTTAATAGTTTTGATCATTTAGAAAACCTCCCCCTCAACGTGTGCATATGTTTTAGAAATTGTTTAGCACAAGGAGGCAAGACGACTTTGAAATATTTTCTTTGATCACAATTTTCATACGAAAAAGCCATTTGATTTTCATGGTAAAATTCTCCCTCAATATGTCGTGGGATATTTGAAATCATTTTATCACATAGAGGCAAGAGTTCTTTTGAAGCACATTTACGATCACACAAGCCATTAAGAAACCATTTAAAACTCAATCAAGGTACTTTATGATAAAACATAAAAGCATTTGCACCTTGATAGTTTCTTATCTTTAAAATGCTCCCCTCAATATATGCTTCGAGATTCAAAGCGTTTAGCACATATGAGAGAGCGTGCACAATTAAATCAAAACGATCACCTTTATCAAATTTCATTATTAAATCACAAATTCTCCCAGATCAAAATATCAAACCCTTTGAGATTTTGGATCCCAAGTGATTTAATTAGGTTTAGAAAACATAGGAGAAAATGTGGCGGGTTTAAATACTCATCTTGTTTTTGGATAAATGCTCCTCCTCAACATGTGCATTGTATATTTGAAATCGTTTGGCACATGGAGGCAGGAGTGCCTATAAAGGACTAAAACCAATTCCATTAAAACAGATATGAGATTTAAATCACGATCTCTCACCCCGATCAGAAATATCAAACCATTTGAGATTTGTGATCCCAACTGATTTAAATTATTTAGAAAAATTTGAGGAAAGACGTGGCAAGATTCAATTTTGAAAGATGACAGATAAGGACCATTTTAAGACATTAAAGATTGTTAGTGTCGGTATGATAGTTTTAAGAGATCTTTGTAGTAAAACAAAACAATTTCACAATCAAACAAGAACAAAAAATTTCATTTTGAAAGACCTTGATTCTAAAGAAAAATCATACCATGACATAACATTAAATCTTTAGATCACCACATTTTAATGTACAAACGGACTCTTATGAAGCAATATTGATTGAAAATAATTTATTTTAAATCACTCTCCCCTCAATCGATAACCGAAGTCGATAATTGAGTGACTTAAGTTTTGATAAAATGAAGTCCGGTGATTTTCAAATTTTAGTCCAATATATTTTCAAAACAACATTTTTCCATTTTCAAAACAATTTAATTCAAATTACTCAAAAATTGTTTAAAAAAAAATGGTATCCTGCACAAAGATTCGTTAGGTGGTTGAGCCGCTTTTGTTGTTGTTGCTGTAGGGTTTGGAAGAAAAACCATTTGCTGATGTAGTGAGACTTCTTCTTACGTTGCATTTTGAATGCCAACTGAGGTCAAATTAAGCTCTGTTTCTTCAATCACTTAGAAGAAAACCATCTGCTAATACAGTGAGACCTCTTACGTTGCATTTATGCCAACTCTCCATAGAAGTCCAATTAAGCTCCGTTTCTTCATTTGTCAACCCAAGAAATAGTTACCCTTTCCTTTCGGCATCCAATCATCTTCAATTGTGGGATCCGGATCGGGAATTTATACCAATATACCTGCATACGTTAGTAAACACACATACAAATATATGGTGGTCGACATCACCCAAACAACAATCGACTAATAAAAGTCAATGCAGCATATCAATCAAATCATATAAATGTATGGGAATAATATGTTTATCAAACTCTAATCATCTAATCCTAGCAATCATATCCTAGGCACCTAGTCCTTCAACATAGGTTAACATTATTTTTAATTAAGCATATTAGGATAATTAAGAAAGCCCGTTAGAAGATATAGATTTGAAAATATTCTCCCCCTCAATCAATGACTCATTTTCTAAAAAGACTAAAAGCGCTGAAGTCATTAATTGAGTTTTCAATTTTTTACGAAATCTCTGAAACTGATTGATTTATAAGTAACTCATTTACCACCATTTTTGAAAACACCAAATATTTTTCTGAAGAATTTTAGACGGAAAAACATTTGTGTAGGAACAGCAGTCCTTCGACATACTTTCCTTGTATTGTTATTAGGAAAAGTGCACGAAATATTTTGAAAATAGGTTTAGCGTGCAAGACTTTCCTTCCTTTAAAAGAACGGGTTGCTATCTCAAATAATAGCAAGCCATAGTTAAGCACATGGTCACATCTGAAGTAGCTGCAAGCCATTATTTGAAGCTTGGGTCACGATCGAAATAAGCGTAAGCCATATTTTGAGACATGTTTAAAAGAAATATTTACACCTCTGCTCGAACTTCATCTAAAGTCCCGTGCCATTATTGAATGACATTTCTAAGACCGTAGATGTTATCGATACCGTAAGACATGTAATGAGAAAACAATATTTTGGTATTTTTCAAATTTTCGATTTTAATGGGTTTTGAAGGTTTTATAATTTTCTATTTTGATTTTGTTGGTTTTATATTTTTGTATTTTGTTTTCGATAAATATTTACAAAGATAGAATAGATGATATAGTTAAAGAAGATGATGATACGAGTACCGAGATAAGGATATCGAGCAACCCGTTGTAGAAGATAGAAGTCATTATCCTTAAACATTCACCACCAAAGCTTCTGTGGCTCTTGAATCGAAGAAAAAATTGAACCAACTGAAAGTGAGACTTTGGCGACTTCCCCCAAACCGAAAATCCTTTAGTGAGCAGATTCAAGCTCTATTTCAAGCTTGCCTTAGCCAGTGCACAAAAAGCACGCCATTATCATAAATCCATTGCTCCTTTCAAGAATAATCACCGTGATTCTTCGTTCGAGGTTATATCATCAACAAGAACAACAACGATCATCCCACACATAAATAACTCTTCTCAAATTTCATTACCATCAAGTTTGAAGCAATGCATCCAACGAGTTGTCAAGAGAACACTTCCCCAAGTAGATGAATTGATGCGATCGGTCTCTTAGACTAGAGCTCACGAACCCGAATATACATACCAAGACAAAGAAACTTATACCATCAAGTAGCAGATTAAGTCCAATAGCCAAAGAATAACCTCGATGTATACTTTTCTCTCCCTTGAAGAAAGTGTATGAAGCTCAAGAACCGGCACCGAATGCCCAAAGAGAGAATAACCGATAACATTGAAGAGGCAGCCGAATCACCGATTATCTCGTGGAGGACTATCTGCGGATCTTCAACTCCGAATAAGTGATTATATCTCGAATCAATGATTAAGCCCTCAGTAAAACAGTGAGCATCCTCAATGTACACAATCTCTCCCCGATGATTGTGATAACATCAAAATCATCACACACTTGTGTACCTCTTTCATCTTGTAAACTAACTCTTCCATCTCTTCTCCCACATAGTTGGAATAAAAACACTAAACGCCTTGATGAGTAAAACCTTGAGTTTCTCTGCGGTCGTGACAAATGTCTTCTCGGGATATCTTCAATCACTTAGAAGAATTAAGTTCATCAAGTTTACTCGCCATGAGTGAAACCTTGAGTTTCTCTGCGGTAATAACATTTGTCTTCCGGATATCTTCAATTACTTAGAAGTATTAAGTTCATCAAGTTTACTCGCTTAGATGCGTGTCTCCTTCCTCTGCTGGTTTTGACACTTGTAATCAAGAACATATTTTAAGCCCAAATACTTGAAATCTGTTGAGAAGATCGCTTGAAGTCTTTGTGAGAATCAACATGTTGAATAATGTGAGCAAGTCTAATTGGGGATTAAATATGGCATTTCACTCTGAACACCCCAAATTTTGTTTTATGGAAGCATACGTGTCATTAGGGGCGTTATGGGATTGGTGAATCATAACACAAGTAATAAAGAGCGGAATACATACTCCGTTTGAATTCATAAAATAGTTTTAAAACATTGTCTTACAACATAGTTTAAATAAATGGGTACATCCATTAGTTTTAGTGGTCCCAATATAAAAACATCATTTTGTGTAAAACACTTCTTTAATACTACTACGACCATACATCCGCTTCTTTCCTTGCCTTCATGAATATAAATTAAACACCTGAGAACATATGCTAAAAGGTCAGCTAAAAGCTGGTGAGTTCATAGGTTTAAGTTAAAATAGTAAGCTTGGACCATAAGCAAAGTCATATAATCATTACAACGAATATAATGTTATATGGATGAAAGTCTATTACGTTAGCTCTAAGTTCATGCAACCGATACTACGACGGTTTGTATGCTAAAAGATGTCATACAATATAGGGGCCCGTGGCAGTATTTTGTCCCCCACACTCGATTCCGACATGGTATACGTTTCGCCTTGGCCTAAGCATGGCCAACCGAACGGAGGAGTCACCCTCAATAGATCTATTTATAACATTCGCGTTTCCCAACGGGAATTGACGGTTCATGAAAAGGGCATTCTCTAGGGACATAAGGGCTTAGGCTAAACCACGTAATAGTAATCATGTTATAGTTTTGGTCCAGAAAATGTTTTGCATATTTCTCACCCCAAAATGTATAAAACAATTTATCGAGTAAAAGTGGGGCTATGAAACTCACCTTAGCAAATGTGCAATCCAAATGTGGGACTTAGTGAATATTGTGAAGCTGCACCGACACGCGACCTAGATAAGGAGGGCAATATTTTAGTCCATCGTTTTAAGTATTCCTTACTTAAAGTAGTTCAATGGTTTTTATAATTGTGTTAATACTAAACGTAAGTTTGTAAAATTTGTTAAAATGGTTTTACTAGTAAGTATACGAAGTATATATACTTTTCATGTTGACGCTATAACGGTATTAAAATCCAAAATTTGGTTTGAGAAAATTTACGTTATTCTTTTAGTAAGTATATAATGTATATATTCTTATTTAAGTTGACACATGATAGTAGTATCAAAATCAAATAATAGTTGATTTATTTTCTAGTTGTATTTAGAAAATATGTAAGTTGAAGTGGAAGACTTTCACATTTAATAAATCTTGATAAAATGATATAGTGGTCTTTATTTATTTGTCAAAATTTGTTTCTTAAGATTTATACAATGTACGACTAGTAACCTTTATGTAATTAAATTTGTTTACACAATGACGTTAAACTGCTTTTATGTAAACTTTATTCAAGTAGATTATACTTTCAACACTTATTCACTTGTTAACTCATACATGTATATATGGTAGAAGGTTTGAATAGATGACAAATGGGTCTAGTTTTATATTTGATTTTCGATCATATACCTCGGTTTTATTTGGTGACTCGACTAGGTACCACTTGAATATTTATCATTACGGAGGTGTGGCCGTGTCTGTAAAGAGTTTTTTTTTCTTTTGTACAACTAATGGGAGATTCAAATTGTCACCACAAGGCTCCAATGTTAATTTAAGAAATGGGCCTGTGGAGTTGAGTTGGGCTGCGGCCCAAAGGTTGCTTAACATATTTGTCTGTTGCAAGGTTTTTGAAGGAAAATACTTGCACAACAATATCAGATTTTGGCAACATTTAAGCGAAGTGATAAGCAGTCAAGGATATCGGTTTGATACAGACGTGACTCGATCACGGACGCGGACCTCATGGCTGCTCAACAGCTACACGACATCCCATTCAAATAAGATCTACTCGAGATAAAGACTCAATCGAATATGACTATTAATATAGTGGAAGAAGTGAATTTGGAATGTGGTGCTAGGGTCTTATAAGGATTAGACTAGAGGCTTGCTAATCATCACGAGCCGACATGGAATCTGTTTACCAAGACCTTTACTTCAACCTCGATGACTATCTCACTACGGTGTTGGATCCGTAGTGGGTCTCGACCTAACCAACCCTTGACACCCTCTCCATTAAGTCAATTCCTTAGCTTGTTTTTGGATTAAACCGCAAAATCAGACATTACTTCCGTTTCTGACGCAAAACCAAGGACTATTAAATTGATATCTTTCCGCCCGCAACCTAACAACACACTAAATGGACTTGGTTCAAGTGATAGTTTTACGCAGGAATGAAGTTTCAACTATGGTTACTTCTCCGTAGTTATTACTTCGACAAGAAACATGACCGAGTTAAATTCCAAAGTAACACTTTCATTTAACTTAACGCAAGATTTACATAGCAAGAATACTTAGCTCTTAGTCCTATTGTCAAATCTTTTTATTAAAACTTCATTTCCTTTTCTATTGACTCATGCATTCGACAAGACTAAAACAAAGAATCCAACAACAACTCAAGATTTACATAAGAAATTATCATTAGTGTGAAGTCTTAAGATTAATCAACAACAATAATTTCTACTTATGTTTTTCAAACCTCTATAACACATCACCAATTATTATGTCATTATAACACTATACATTACAACGAAATTACAAGAAGAGATGGACATTGAACCTTGTTAAGGATGAGATGAGAGAATGTTGAGGATGAAAGCTAACTCGAGAAACCCCACATAAACTGAACCTCCAAATCGAATCTGAGCAACAAAACCCAATAGTTTCACAACACCTTTAAGAACAGTATTCTTTTGTGTTGGGTTTGAGATTTGATTTGTGTGTGACCTTAGTCTCTCGAGTTGCATAAGAAGGAATTAAAAAGGAAGTCTTTGACCAAGCCCTTTTCATCTTGCATCTTTGTTTGAAGCCAAAAATAATTTACTTCCAAAACCAAAGGAATTTTGGATATAAGCTCAGGATAGATTGGTGGAAGTTTTGTTTCTTTCTTGTGGTTAACTTGATTTTCCTTGGATTCCATTGAAGGGTAGCGGCGCATCAAGAGAGGTTTGGGGAAGCAAAACTTACATGAATATGGTATGAAAGAGGAAAGGTAGGATGGATAAATATGTTGGGTTACCTTATTTTGGAGATATTCGCCTAGGTGGGATCGAAGGGGATAGGGAAAGAGATGAAGATTGTTATCTTTGAATCTCGCTTTTGTGTTTATGTTTTGTCGTGTGTGGAGGAGAAAGACAAAAAGGCCTTATCACAAGTTTTCAAAGTAAATATTTTATTTTAGTGATAATGCATTTAGGTGGGTTTGTATATGTATATATTTTACTTAGGTATATGTAGACTTTTAATTTGTTTGAGTAAGTAAATGTATGTAGGAAAATTATTGTATAAAATGTATGCCTATACATTATACTCATGTATGTTTGCACTTGAGCTTTATAAAAGTTTTTGTTTAAGTGATAGTGGGTTAAATATTTTGTGTCCCGCGAAGTCATATTGTGACCAAAGTTTCATTGTTTGATAACTTTTTCCTTCATAGTATTTTATTGTTACGTGTCTGAAATATTTTTTATCTTTGTAATATTCCATGTCGCGGACATTTGTTATTTGTTTTATCCAGTCCTCATCATAGTGTCGGTACGCGTGCAGTGTCGGTCACTGGGGAAAACGAGATAACCTCTCATCTTACAATTTAAATCATAAGACAAAATGAAATATTCATAAAATGATATGAATGCAAGTGTGGTGAAATTTTTATTGTATGCGAGTTATCTACTCAAATGCTCAGGCAAAGCTTATGCATGCTTAATGAATTAGGCTTAGTAATAATAAATTACTAATTATCAGTTAAATTTTAGTGAAAATTTACCGTGTGTCACATCCTCCCCACCTTGGAAGAGAAAACCGTTCTCGGTTTTCAGTTAGGATTACTTGGTGAAGTAGAGAAAAGGTGTGGGTATTTGCGCTTGAATTGGTCTTCACGCTCCCATGTGTATTCGGGACCTCTTTGAGAGTTCCAATGGACTTTGACGATCGGGATGCGGCTTTGCTTAAGCCGCTTGATTTCTATCCATAATTTCAATGGGTTCCTCGACAAAATTCAATCTTCCGTCAACTTGGATTTCTTCCAAAGGAATGGCAAGAGTTTCGCTCGGAAAGGCATTTCTTTAAGTTGCACACGTGAAACACGTTGCACAGAAGTGAGTTCTTGTGGTAATTCAAGTCGGTATGCTACCGGTCCGATTCTCGCGAGAATTTTGAAAGGTCCAATATAACGAGGATTTAACTTTCCACGTTTTCCAAAATGGATCACGCCCTTCCACGATGCAACTTTGAGAATAACTTTATCTCCCACTTGGAACTCAAGTGGTTTCCTCCTTTTATCCGCGTAGCTCTTTTGACGGTCACGAGCTGCTTGTAGTCGGCTTTTGATTTGTACAATCTTCTCGGTAGTTTCTTGGATTAACTCCGGACCAGTAAGTTGACTTTCTCCAACTTCGCCCAACACATGTGTGATCTACATTTCCGACCATAGAGTGCTTCATATGGTGCGGCTTTGATACTTGTGTGATAACTCTTATTGTAAGAAAATTCAGCTAGTGGCAAGTGCTTATCCCAGCCATTTCCAAAGTCTATCACACATGCTCTTAGCATATCCTCCAGTGTTTGGATTGTTCTTTCGCTTTGTCCATCAGTTTGAGGATTGTAAGCGGTGCTCATGTCGAGGTTAGACCCTAAAGCATCTTGAAGTGATTTCCAGAAGTTTGAGGTGAAACGGCTATCTCTGTATGAAATGATGGAACTTGGCACACCATGGCGTGCGATGATTTCCTTCAGGTATAGTTGTGCAAGTTTTTCCATTCCATCACTTTCCTTCATCGGTAGGAAATGTGTTGACTTGGTGAGACGGTCAACTATTACCCAAATAGTGTCGTAGCCCTTAGAGGTTTTTGGTAACTTAGTGATAAATTCCATTGTTATACGTTCCCACTTCCACTCGGGGATTTTGGGTTGTACTAGTAGGCCTGAGGGTCTCTGATGTTCAGCTTTAACCTTTGAACAAGTTAAACACCGGCTGACATATGTTGCAATGTCGGCTTTCATGTTGGGCCACCAGTACAATTTCTTCAAATCAAGGTACATTTTGTCGGATCCTGGGTGGATGGAGTATTTAGACTTGTGAGATTCATGCATAATAATGTCGCGAATTCCTCCGTAGAGTGGTATCCAACTTCGCTCTTTGAAACACAAAGTTCCATCCGACCTTTTCACGAATCCATTTTCACTTTCTGGCATTCCGTAAAGGTTCTCATTCGGACGATTTTCCTCCTTGAGTGCTTCCAATTGAGCCTCAAGAATCTTGGTTGGGAGAGGTGAACTAATTGTCATACCCAAGGATCTGACTCTAAGAGGTTGTGGTCGCTCTTTCCTACTGAGAGCATCAGCTACTACATTCGCTTTACCCGGATGGTAACGAATCTCGCAGTCATAATCACTGAGTAGTTCCAACCATCGGCGCTGTCTCATGTTCAGTTCTTTCTGATCCAAAATGTGTTGTAGACTTTTGTGATCGGTGTATACGACACACTTTGTGCCATACAAGTAGTGTCTCCAAATCCTGAGTGCGAACACAACTTATCCCAACTCCAAATCGTGCGTTGTGTAGTTTTTCTCATGAGTCTTCAACTGGTGAGAGGCGTATGCTATCACTTTCTCTCTTTGCATTAGCACTGCTCCAAGCCCTTTGTGTGAAGCGTCGCAATAAACAACAAAGTCTTCACTACCCTCAGGTAAGGCCAGTATGGGTGCACTACACAACCTTTCTTTAAGGAGTTGAAAAGCTTCTTCTTCCTTTTCTCCCCAGTCAAACTTGGTGTTTTTCTGGGTTAGTTTGGTTAAAGATTTGGAAATCTTTGAGAAACCTTCAATGAACCTTCTGTAGTATCCAGCGAGTCCTAAGAATTGGCGTATTTCAGTAGGAGTTGTGGGTGTCGCCCAATCCTTTATCGACTCGATCTTAGCGGGATCTACATGTATGCCCTGACTGTCGATTACATGACCTAAGAATTGCGGTGGGTATCCAAAACTCACACTTTGAGAACTTCGCATGATACGTTCTTCCTTCTTCAACAATTCCAAGATCAATCTAAGATGCTCTTCGTGTTCTTTCATACTCTTGGAATAAATTAGGATATCGCCAATGAATACGATCACAAATTTATCCAAGTAGGGTTTTACACTCGGTTCATGAGGTCCATGAACACATAGTGGCAGCGTTGGTTAACCCAAAAGGCATGACTTGGAACTCGTAATGTCCATAACGAGTTCAAGGCGGTTTTGGGAATGTCTTCTTCCGAACTCTTAGTTGATGGTATCAGGACCTTAAGTCGATTTTTGAATAAACGCTTGAACCACGAAGTTGGTCGAATAAGTCATCGATTTCGGTAGTGGGTAGCGGTTCTTAATGGTTAGTTTATTCAATTCACGATAGTCAATGCACATTCGAAAGTTCCGTCCTTCTTCTTGACGAATAAGACTGGTGCTCCCCATGGTGATGAGCTCGGTCTAATGAATCCTTTTTCTGCAAGTTCCGACAACTGGTTCGATAATTCCTGGAGTTCGGTTGGAGCTAACCGATAAGGTGCTCTTGCCACTGGCGCGGCACCAGGCACTAAATCGATATGAAATTCAACTTGTCGGATCGGCGGGAGTCCTGGAAAATCTTCGGGAAAGACTTCAAGGAATTCTCTTACTATCGGCACGTCCTCCAGACGTTTTTCTTCCCCTTCTTTTTTGTTCATTCCGGTGACTTGTGCTAGGAAGATGTGACATCCTTCCTCGATACACCATAACACCTTGGTACAGGAAATGACATGCAGTCTTGAAGCGTTTCTTCTGTCACTTCTGTCTCCTTCTATTGTTAGGACTTCATCTCCATAGGGTATTCAAACGAGTTTCTCGTCACAAATGATGGCAAGATGATATTTTGCTAACCAATCCATTCCGACAATGACATCGAAACTACCCAATGCTACCGGTATCAAGTCGATATTGAATGGGTGGTTTAACAAGTTAAGGTGCAACCTCTTATGATGGTATCTACCCTTTCTATGTTACCGTTAGCTAGTTCCACGTTGTATGCATTTGCTAATGCGGTTGGGGCAATATCGAGTAGTGGACTAAATGCATTAGAAACAAAACTCCTATCGGCTCCCGTATCAAACAATATGGATGCATAACGGTTATTTATAAGGAACGTACCCGTCACAACATTCGGGTCTTCCTGAGCTTCCACTTTAGATACGGCATAGACTCTCCCACGAGCTCCTTCTCCTTTTCCCTGATTACTCGTCTGCCCAACATTCCCCTGAAACCTGCCATTCCTATGGCTTCCTGTATTTCCTCGGTTTCCTTGATTTCCTCCATGGCCTTGGTTCCTGGTCTTTCGGCATTCATTCTTATAATGCCCTTTTTCACCACAACCAAAGCATGTTACAGCGGCTTTTGGGTCCTGAGCCAAGGTTGTTTGAACCGTCGCCAATGACTTTGACCTGCAGTCCCTAGTTAAGTGTCCAATTTTCTTACAGTTACGGCACTTGACTGTACACTGCCCATTGTGATGTAGTGTGCATCGATTACACAATGGAGCAGTCCCTGAGTACGGTTTCCTTTCCCCAAAATTCACTGCATAAGCTCTAGCAACATTTTGCCTCTTGTTTTGATTGTTGCGGCTGTTCCTACTGTTGTTGCCACGGTATTCATAGTTGTTGTAACCTTGAGAATGGTCATCCCATTTCCTCTTATTGTCGACCACTTTGTCCATGGAATCCTCAATCACTTGGTCCATGAGTTTGTTGGCTACTTGATGGTTTCATGAAGATCAAGACCTTAGTAGTGGTGACATTGCCCTTGATAGGTTGGGGGGTCCTCCGATGTATCTCTATCAATCGGGTCTCGGTGGGAACCATTTCGGGACACAATAAGGCTAGTTCTTGAAATCGCGATTATAAGCGACCATATTGGTGCCTTGAACCTTGAGGTTCCAAAACTCATGTTCGAGCTTCTTGATCTCATTACGAGGACAAGTGCTTTCAAGTACCATTTCCTTGAAGTTCTCCCATGGCATGGCATAGCAACATCGATCTTGGCGGATTTGAAAATTGTTCTACCAGTCAAAGCAAGATCCGTGAAGGTGAATGATGCATACTTAACCTTAGAATCTTCTTCACAATTGCGATCCGAACACGGTCTCGAGCTTTTGATCCATCTAGTCGACCGACAGCTCCTTCGGTTCCACTAAAGCCTCAGGTCATGGTTTTACGAAAGTCTTGATAAGTACAAGTGTGGTGTGGTGGGTGGTCTCGAAGTTCCAAGATTAGTAGATGAGTGATTTTTTGCAGCCTAAAGCGGCGCTCACTCGCTCATTGACTAATTGGTCAATCATGGCTTGATTCATGATAGGTTGGATTGGAGTAGCCCTAGCGGGAGTAGTGGCTTTCAGATCGATCGTGTGTGACTGTTTGGAATAGAAGATTGCGGCTTGGTCATGGTGACTCTCGCTGGAATTGGAGCATTGGAAGCTCCACCAGGGTTGGTACGTTTGGATCTTCGTTTTGGCGGCATATCTGCAGTAAGAAAGGTGATAAGATATATGACCTTTTAATCAAGGTAAGTGCTAAGTAATAGTGTGGTTATCGTAGATAGATCATATGAGCAATCTATAAAAGTAAATACAATTGGATAGGAAAATAAGTTTGACATAGATAGAACTTCGGTTACAAGGTTCCTACGGTACATGATGAGATACTAGCTGGAATACAACCAAAATACAACGGAAATACAACGGAAATATAACTGAAGTACGAGAGTAATAACTAACACTAACTGTTATAGTTCAGTTTAGTGTAATACATCATGCAATAGGATCTAAGGATGTCCACGCCGAGACGTAGTCGCCGATGGTAGCAACTAACTCTCGTTGCGTATCCTCCAAACTCGCGACACGCCTCATCCGAGATGCTAACATAGACTCTAAACCGAGTCCTCTCGCCATCCTTCTCGACAAGATCTCTAGCAATCCATTTGGACGCGCTCTAACTCCTCTAGTCATCCGTGCATCCGGGTCGACCTGCCCAAGGCTCGTGCTCTGCTGTCCAACTCTCGACGTCCTCAACCCGAGCCTCAACCCGAAGACCCAGTCGAATCCCTCGTGTCTCTCGAGCTCCACGCCTCATACAATACATCAAGAACTCGATCTAAACCCTCAACACGCCGCTCGCAAGCTTGCAAGCGTGTTGTATCGACTCTCTAGTCGATCAAGATGGACTCTAGCAGAGTCTCATGAGAGTCAAATCAATAAATATCCTCTCGGTGAGGGTCGATCACCTTCGGAGATCCCGATAGGTCCGGCTCGGACGTGCCTCAACCGTGCAGCTTCCTCAATGGTCTCAAGTCGTCTAGTGCGCGCTCAAGGCGCCCATGTCTCGCTGCAGATGGTATGAATGAAGGTGATGACGGATCGTAGCTCGGATCGAAATGTGTGGTACCGAATCGATCAAGCAATCAATATCTTTCCAAGCAACCTCACTACTCTCCTCCCGATCGTGGAGAAAAGCGGCTCTCGCCCTAATCCAAATGGTGCATCAATATCCATGTCTCGCCCAACCTCGAGCCATCCCGAGCTCGTCCTATATCTCGAATACTACAGACAATCTCGGACCAGTATATCCATATCTCTTCTTTGTGCTAACATGTCCAGGGACACTCTCCGTCGGTATAGGCTCTGGTAGTTCCTCCTCAGGATCCTCTTCCGGATCTTCTTCCGGGTCTTCCTCCGAGTAGGAATCAGATCTCCGAGTCTCGATGAGGTGGTGACTTAGTGGATGATGGTGTCGTGACTGAGTAGTAGAAGGACCCATGTATGGCGGCCGGGTCATCTGAGAAGCTAGTGCATGCACATATGAATACCGTTCTCGATATCCAGGTACTCTCACAATCATGCAGGGTTTTTGCCTGCGCGTCAACAAAGCTGATGGAGTGGTGGTAAGGGTAGGTATAGATGGAGTAGGTGCAATAACTGGCTGAGCTGCTAATGTGGCCTGAATATACGGATCAGTGGCTAAGTGTGCAAGCTGACGGATGGTAGGTGAGTGAGCTAGTAGGATGTCCTCCTGAACATCATGAGGAAAGGCTGGTGAAGGCATAGTCTGTGACAAGACGGTGCATATGTGTAAGTATGTGGAAAAATATGCTCATGATGAATATGAAATAGTGCATAAGTAAATAGGAAATAGAACATGTAATCCTATCAAATGAATCTTAAGTAAAATGGAAAGTAAGGCAAGCGGCAATCGGCGGTCGTAGTATGATGTTTTTGGTGAAAAGTAGTTATAGTTTAGGGTTTATATGTACCTAGTTCTCTATAACCTAGGCTTTGATGCCAATCTGTAACACCCCCAAATTTTGTTTTGCGGAAGCATACGTGTCATTAGGGAGCGTTACGGGATTGGTGAATCATAACACAAGTAATAAAGAACGGAATACATACTCCGTTTGAATTCATAAAATAGTTTTAAAACATTGTCTTACAACATAGTTTAAATAAATGGGTACATCCCATTAGTTTTAGTGGTCCCAATGTAAAAACATCATTTTTGTGTAAAAACACTTCTTTAATACTACTACGACCATACATCCGCTTCTTGCCTTGCCTTCATGAATATAACTTAAACACCGAGAAAATATGCTAAAAGGTCACTAAAAGTCAGTGAGTTCATAGGTTTAAGTTAAAATAGTAAGCTTGGACCATAAGCAAAGTCATATAATCATTACAACGAATATAATGTTATATGGATGAAAGTCTATTACGTTAGCTCTAAGTTCATGCAACCAATACTACGACGGTTCAGATGCTAAAAGATGGCATACAATATAGGGGCCCATAGCGAGTGTTTTGTCCTCCACACTCGATTCCGACATGGTATACGTTTCGCCTTGGCCTAAGCATGGCCAACCGAACGGAGGAGTCACCCTCAATAGATCTATTTATAACATTCGCGTTTCCCAGTGGGGAATTGATGGTTCATGAAAAAGGGCATTCTCTAGGGACATAAGGGCTTAGGCTAAACCACGTAATAGTAATCATGTTATAGTTTTGGTCCATAAAATGTTTTTCATATTTCTCACCCCAAAATGTATAAAACAATTTATCAAGTAAAAGTGGGGCTATGAAACCACCTTAGCAAATGTGCAATCCAAATGTGGGACTTAGTGAATATTGTGAAGCTGCACCGACACACGACCTAGATAAGGAGGGCAATGTTTTAGTCCATCGTTTTAAGTATTCCTTACTTAAAGTAGTTCAATGGTTTTTATAATTGTGTTAATACTAAACGTAAGTTTGTAAAATTCGTTAAAATGGTTTTAATAGTAAGCATACGAAGTATATATACTTTTCATGTTGACGCTATAACGGTATTAAAATCCAAAATTTGGTTTGAGAATATTTACGTTATTCTTTTAGTAAGTATTTAATGTATATATTCTTATTTAAGTTGACACATGATAGTAGTATCAAAATCAAATAATAGTTGATTTATTTTCTAGTTGTATTTAGAAAATATGTAAGTTGAAGTGGAAGACTTTCACTTTTAATAAATGATGATAAAATGATATAGTGGTCTTTATTTATTTGTCAAAATTTGTTTCTTAAGATTTATACAATGTACGACTAGTAACCTTTATGATATAAATTTGTTTACACAATAACGTTAAACCTGTTTTATGTAAACTTTATTCAAGTAGATTATACTTTCAACACTTATTCACTTGTTAACTCATACATGTATATATGGTAGAAGGTTTCGAATAGATGACAAATGGGTCTAGTTTTATATTTGATTTTCGATCATATACCTCGGGTTTTATTTGGTGACTCGACTAGGTACCACTTGAATATTTATCATTACACGGAGGGGCTGTGGCCCGTAATACAGAAAGAGTTTTTTTTTTTTTTCTTTTTTGTACAACTAATGGGAGATTCAAATTGTCACCACAAGGCTCCAATGTTAATTTAAGAAATGGGCCTGTGGAGTTGAGTTGGGCTGCGGCCCAAGGTTATAACATATTTGTGCATTGCAAGGTTTTGAAGGAAAATACTTGCACAACAATATCGATTTTGGCAACATTTAAGCGAAGTGATAAGCGATCAAGGATATCGGTTTGATACTGAGGCGTGACTCGATCACGGACGCGGACCTCATGGTTGCTCAGCGACTACGACATCCCATTCAAATAAGATCTACTCGAGATAAAGACTCAATCGAATATGACTATTAATATAGTGGAAGAAGTGAATTTGGAATGTGGTGCTAGGGTCTTATAAGGATTAGACTAGAGGCTTGCTAATCATCACGAGTAGGGACATGGAATCTGTTTTACCAAGACCTTTACTTCAACCTCGATGACTATCTCACTACTGATGGTGGATCCGTAGTGGGTCTCGACCTAACCAACCCTTCGACACCTCTCCATTAAGTCAATTCCTTAGCTTGTTTTGGATTAAAGCGGCAAAGCGTACATTACTTCCGTTTCTGACGCAAAACCAAGGACTATTAAATTGATATCTTTCCCCGCAACCTAACGACACACTAAATGGACTTGGTTCAAGTGATAGTTTTACTGAGAATGAAGTTTCAACTATGGTTACTTCTCCGTAGTTATTACTTGACAAGAAACATGACCGAATTAAATTCCAAAGTAACACTTTCATTTAAATTAACGCAAGATTTACATAGCAAGAATACTTAGCTCTTAGTCCTATTGTCAAATCTTTTATTAAAACTTCATTTCCTTTTCTATTGACTCATGCATTCGACAAGACTAAAACAAAGAATCCAACAACAACTCAAGATTTACATAAGAAATTATCATTAGTGTGAAGTCTTAAGATTAATCAACAACAATAATTTCTACTTATGTTTTTGAACCTCTATAACACATCACCAATTATTATGTCATTATAACACTATACATTACAAGCGAAATTACAAGAAGAGATGGACATTGAACCTTGTTAAGGATGAGATGAGAGAATGTTGAGGATGAAAGCTAACTCGAGAAACCCAACACAAACCGAACCTCCAAATCGAATCTGAGCAACAAAACCCAATAGTTTCACAACACCTTTAAGAACACTATTCTTTTGTGGTGGGTTTGAGATTTGATTTATGTGTGACCTTAGTCTCTCGAGTTGCATAAGAAGGAATTAAAAAGGAAGTCTTTGACCAAGCCCTTTTCATCTTGCATCTTTGTTTGAAGCCAAAAATAGTTTACTTCCAAAACCAAAGCAATCTTGGATATAAGCTCAAGATAGATTGGTGGAAGATTTGTTTCTTTCTTGTGGTTAACTTGATCTTCCTTGGATTCCATTGAAGGGTAGCGGCGCATCAAGAGAGGTTTGGGGAAGCAAAACTTACATGAATATGGTATGAAAGAGGAAAGGTAGGATGGATAAATATGTTGGGTTACCTTCTTTTGGAGATATTCGGCCTAGGTGGGATCGCAGGGATATGGGAAAGAGATGAAGATTGTTATCTTTGAATCTCTGCTTTTGTGTTTATGTTTTGTCGTGTGTGGAGGAGAAAAACAAAGGCCTTATCACAAGTTTTCGAAGTAAATATTTTATTTTAGTGATAATGCATTTAGGTGGGTTTGTATATGTATATATTTTACTTAGGTATATGTAGACTTTTAATTTGTTTGAGTAAGTAAATGTATGTAGGAAAATTATTGTATAAAATGTATGCCTATACATTATACTCATGTATGTTTGCACTTGAGCTTTATAAAAGTTTTTGTTTAAGTGATAGTGGGTTAAATATTTTGTGTCCAGTCATATTGTGACCAAAGTTTCATTGTTTGATAACTTTTTCCTTCATAGTATTTTATTGTTACGTGTGCGAAATATTTTTTATCTTTGTAATATTCCATGTCGCGGACATTTGTTATTTGTTTTATCCAGTCCTCATCATAGTGTGATTCAGCGTGCGGCAAAGGTCGGTCCTTTGGGGAAAACGAGATAACCTCTCGTCTTACAATTTAAATCATAAGACAAAATGAAATATTCATAAAATGATATGAATGCAAGTGTGGTGAAATTTTTATTGTATGCGAGTTATCTACTCAAATGCTCAGGCAAAGCTTATGCATGCTTAATGAATTAGGCTTAGTAATAATAAATTACTAATTATCAGTTAAATTTTAGTGAAAATTTACCGTGTGTCACACACTCTCCCCCAATTAGTGCTCTCCCCTAAACCGACAATCTTTTAATAAATGCCCAGAATAAGAAGAAGTCTTTTGGTAATCAAATGCAACTCGTCTTTAGTCTTCTAACATGTAGCAGAGAATGTAGAACCATTGTAGACTCGACCTTCTTCATGATTGTCGGTTGGGGAATAGAGTGTTAACATCTTCAACTCACACCAAAAGCATCCTTCAAAAACATCCCAATTAACTTACATCTTGAAAATCCCTTAACTAAAATCCTCCCAATCAAACAAACGAAAGATGTTCATCAAGAAAATCGACAATCGAGGCCATAGCGAACACACAAGATGGTAACACCAAACTACCAATCACATCAAACAAAACGAGAGATTGTTTAGAATCATCATGTTGATGTATCGTGAAGCATTAACCGGAAGCACTTTGTCGATAAACTCATCAATCCGAGTGAAGATGTCAACCAACGGCTCTTAGAAGAAACTCCATGTAAAGATGATCGAGATAAGAAGAAGCTCGGTTCTTACATGAGTTTGGAGCCGTTTGACCATTATTCTCATAAAACAATCAACCATGCGGTGAATTCACACTTCTTCTCCCCTCAAGAATTGCATATGGAGATGCCATTCTTGATTAAACAAGTGAATATCTTCAACAAATGTAGTCTATTCACACTTCTCCCATAAAATTAGCTCATGATGTCGCCATCGTCATTATAGTTGAGCAAGTGGAATAAGAAAAGCAGGTCAATGGTAGCCGGTTCACTGAAGACCAAGCCCATGGAAAAAGCATGAAGCATGTTGATGAGAATGGTCATAATAAGAAGATTTCTCTTCTTCAAAAGATAAAGCGCACTGAAGCGTACACTTTTCTTTTCTTTGAAGTACGAGGCATGAACTGAAGTATTCATACGTCATAAGAAGATTTCTCTTCTTTTGAAGATAATGCGCACTGAAACGTACACATTTCTTTTCTTTAGAGTACGAGGCTTGAACTGTTGTGTTTAAACGTCATTATGTTGAAGTATGAGGCCTGAACTGATGTGAACAGACGTCATTGCCAGTTTGAATATCAAGGTTGAGTTACTTGGACCCGTGAGTTATGAGATATCAATCCATTTGTTATTCATACTTTAAGCCAGTCCATGTAATAAAGGATCGAAGCATCTGTAACTGAGTAAGGAATACCTGTACTAACATTACAAGCTTGTTTGCATATATATGGGCTAGTGACATTAGTATCCAAACTCTTTGGGGCTTCACGGTCAACCTTGATTTTGCCATTGGAAAATAGCTTTCCGGTAGGTATCCACCTAAGTCCAGCATCCTTAAACATTCTACCAGATGGTATCCACTTATTGCAAGGTCTAGGATTGTTGATATTCTTATGCATAGTGGAAGACTTATCCTTATTCCTAGTCTCCAAAGGTTTTGTAGTTGGTATCCATCTAGGCGAAGTTTTCAGTTTGTTTTGCTTCATATCCACAGAAGATGACTTAGTGAAAGTCCTAGACTTAATGAGTTGAACCTTTTCACGAGCATTTACTTTCTTGAGGATTTTGTAAAGCAATTATCATGATTTCCCTAAAGATGCATTTCATACAATTCGAGCAAACAACTTGTTTGGATTTAGAAAATGATCTAGAGTTCTTAGAGTGATCTGCTATGGAATAGCTTTATTCAAACATAACTACTCTTAGATCCATGCCAATCCCTAGTCTTTAGTTTATTGTTCCTAGGTAATGGTTTAGAACTACTAGCAGTGCCTTGAAATCTTGAAGAATTCATCACTCTAGGTCTTGCACCTAAAATTCTGTCTTTTTGAATTTGTGCCTTCTTTCAAGCCATTTCTAAATAAGAGTTCTTATACAAGTCATTCATAGCATTTTTCCTAGGCAAGTAAGGTGAAGTGACTGGTTTTGTCAAAACTTGTTGCGCATCAACTTGGGAGGCAAACCGCTTTTGAAAATTTTGGTAGTTCGAGATCTAAACGCATTCGGTTGTCTAATAAGCGGTTTCCCAAGATTGATGGTTTTGCAAACTTAGTGTTCACACTATTCCGATTGTTTTCCGAGCTCATTTTTAAGGCAACATTAGCGAAACTCTTTTCCTTAAGTTGAGCTTTGAGTTCATCAAATTTTGCTATCAAAGAGTTTGTTTGTTCCATTGAGTTTGTTCTAGCTTCTTTGTGAGTCACTTAGTTCTATGTGGCTTTCTTAAAGACTCATTTTCCTTTAGTAATTTGGCCACACAAAGCTAATTCATCATTTCTCATTTGAATATTATCAATAGCATTAACATCGTAATTACTTGTAACCAAATTACTTTTCACATGCATATCAGAAATATGTTTCTTTAAATTGTTGATAGTCGAGTTGTTGGCTTGAAGCTGAGCTTTTAAATCGTTTATTTTAAAAAATTCACGAAATTCTGGATTTTTACATGGTTTCTTAGTTTGAAAACTTTCCTCTTTACTCTGTATCGCAATTTCAAGTGAAATGCAATGTTTTTCAAGTTTTGAGAATTTGTATGAAAGTTCATCAAAAACCTTTTTATCAACCATATCATTTGTTTTGAAATTATTAGACTCAGCCTCAACCAAGGAATATTTATCAGAATCATGTTTAGCATGAAGATCATAATGTTTAGGTAACTTAACAGATGCACTATGTTGATCAGTTAAGGGTACCTCATCAGATGACACACCTCAAGTGCAGTGCGACATCCGCATCCACATCATGTGTAACAAGAATCACTGGACCGTTTGCTATATCAAGGTTATCTATCTACGAGCCTCGTATTCGATGTCAAGTGATCCAACATCCGGTGCCGCATCGGTCTCAACACAACAATTTATTGATTGTGCGAGATTCATTCGCTTTTCGATCACAAACATCCACTTCTTGTGTGACGGGAGTTCTTGAGCGGTTGGTTACATCATTCTTTGTTGTTTCGGATGTTACGCATTCAAGAACACCCGCCTTTCGATACATTACCCGACTTATCACAAATATCTCTCAACTGTTCCCGACTTTCATCTACTTTTCATCTTTACGAGTAACTTCCTCAATATACTTCTCCACATTATCCATGAGATGGACAAGTGTATCGTGAACACGCTAATTTCCATTCAATGTGTCTCTTGAAGGACATTTCGGTCATGTCTTGATCATAATCGATGTGAATTCCTTCTAATGAATGGTGAAATTGTTTGTAGATCACTTGAAGTGCGACCTGGAACTATCCTTATGAACCTTCTCTTTGTCAAGTTGTAGCTCAATTGCTCTAGGTTTATGAGAAAGTTCACATTAATGTGGATAAGTCTGACGGAAGAGGGCAATACATGTTCGTTCCATTGATGTGGGTAGAAGTAACATGAGGTGAGAGTGAAGTTGTTGATAAGATTCAATCTTGCTTTCCTTTTGCATGGCATTACGTAGCACGAGCAGTGCAAATCTTTCTCATTGGACTCGGAGCATGAAGAACTCAAATCATCATTGATTGATTCCATCATCTGTAAATTCGGTATAGCTAATATTCTCATGGTTGTCTCTGACATCATACGGTTTGAGTACTTCGAAATCACTAAATCGAGTGTAAGACATGATGTTGATGAATCCGAGATTTTACAAGTCTATGATTTAAAGCAGAAATAGAATCTTCGCGAGTTTTACTAAAATCAAGACCAAACCGTTAAGCAATGACCAATGGAGCGTGTTAAGATGGTGATGAATTATCACAATGATAGACAATTATGTGTTAGGACTTAGGATTGTTTGTAGGAATAGCGATATGTTGTTTGGTTGAGATTTGGATGGTTGATGCGATTTTACTGGAGAAATTTAGGTCTAAAACTTAAAACCTCAATAACTTCCTTCCGGAGGCGATTTGGGCCTCAAAAATTCGTTTCATGGCTTTGTGGTGAAATCTCACCATATTCACTGTTCGCTCGTTTTGACCGGTATTTATTTGAAAAGCAGATTACTGGTTCAAAAGTTATGGCCGTTTGAAGTTTTGCCGTAAAAGTCAACTTTGGTCAAACCGCTTCAATCAACTCGCATCCGGGACAACTCACTTTCAAGACAACTCGCTTAAGCGACAACTCGCAGGAACAACTTGCTTAATAGACAAGTCGCATGAAACACAACTCGCGTAAGCAGACAACTCGCTTAATAGACAAGTCGCATAAAACACAACTCGTGATAAGGCAACTCGCTTAAGCAACTCGCATAGGCAACTCTCTTTAGATACGTTGAATCTGGACAAGTCGCATAGGCAACTCTCTTGTGTATCAACTCGCTACACAATCAACTCGCTTAAATAAACAAGTCGCTTAATAACCAAGTCGCATAAATAGTCAACTCGCTAAGTAGCCAAGTCGCTTATACCAAATCGCTTCTAATGAAGAAGCAACTCGCATCCAAGAAACTCAACTACGAGTCTCAACTCACTTTAGCTGTTAACTCTCTTCCAAGCAACTCTCTTCCAAGCAACTCGCTTCCAAGAAAATCACTACGAGACTCAACTCGCTTTGTACCAACTTCAAAAATAACTACTTTATCAATCAAAAACAACCAAACCACAATGATTTAAGCCTTCCAATTCAAAACATAAACACATATGATGATCCTAAACACAAAAGTACTAGCAAAATTCAAACTTTAACACTAGAATTTGTCCAATGAATCAAACTCTCCTAAACCCTTAATACCCAAAACCTTATGAAATCCACCAAAACAAAGAGCATGAAAGATGAATGATCCAACCATGGCTCTTGATACCAATTGTTAGATATTGGATTTCATAAACACATAACTACATCAATAATATGGGTCGAATTGTATAGAGTTTAGAGAGAAAGTGGGAGCCTTTCTATAGAGAGAAAGTAAAAAAAAAACATAGAATGTTAGATTGAGAATAATGAAAGGTCCAACCCTACACCTTGGGAGGTAGAGGTATTTATAATTACAAACTAACGTCCTCCTTGGATGTGGATCGAGCATCTGAGTGGGTAAAACATGTCCTTCCTCCACGGTGTTGCACTAAACTAAACTACGCTAATAACTAACTAATAAACTAACAAATAACGTAACTAATGATATGTCTCGAGCTAACTTATGCTAGATAATATTTGGGGTGACCGACTCTTCACTATGGAATTTTCTAATTCCTAACACCAAATGTACTCACCATTCTTTGATATCTTCCTCATGGCTATCTAATGAAGATTGGAAAGAAAAACCGTGTTGACTTTGAAACCCTCACTTTGTTCGAGAATCTTCTTGTCTCATTCTTTGTTGATATTCGAAGAACCATCCTTATCGAACATGCTCTCCCACTACGATCATTCGAGAGATCTACATTCAGCAGTTTTGGACTACAATGCAAAAGATCAAAGGGCGAGAATGTTGTGACGGTGACACTCAATCACAAGCAAATCACCATCACTCCTGCAGATTTAAGAGCCGTTCTCCTCATTCACGACATCATACCAGCCCGAATACTCTGCGCACCTCTTGAAGAGACGTTACGCAATTTTGATTGATATTGGGTATGACAAAGCTTGAGGGGTTATTAATAAGCATTCTCACGTGGATCTTAAGAACATTCCTCGACCTTGGAGAACCCTTTATATCATCATCACAAAATCCGTTTACGGTCGTGACGGTAAGCATCCCAAGCTCGTGGGCGCAAATCTTTTGGGCTCTAATCAACATGAAACACATCGAAATTGAAGCTACGATATGGGATGACATGATGACCTTCCTCAAAAGCTTGGCTCAAAGATTCCTTATATCATACACAAAAGCGTTGATCCAAAGAGCTCTTGGACTCAATTTTGATATCCCCAAGAGACTCAATGACCCGACAATCACGACATGTTGTGCGAACCTACACTAACTATCGATTCAAGGAATCAACAACAAAGAAACAAGGTCTGTGTTGCGGATCTCCTTCTCTCGGATGAATTCAAGCGGCTCTACTCTTATAAAAGATATTTTGTAGTCGTGAAAGAAAACAAAGTTGGTTTCTCGATGAAAAATCTTGGTACACCTACAAGGAGAACCGAAGAGGATCAGAAGTGTCTTTTGCAAGATCGAGAGTTAGAGAAGTTCCCAAGAGGAATCCTCCATGAAAAGGATTGTTCCTTAAGGAAGTTGTTCCCATTCCGTGCAAAGCTTTGAATTGCCGAAAGCTAGTGGGCGAAAGCTACGAAGATACAATCGAAGAAGAGATCTTCTACTCAGAAGCTGCAACCGATACTAATCCTTTAGTAGTCAAACCTCCCAGTCCTATAGCGAGAACACGGCAAGGGAAGACTCCATTTATTGAGCACGAAAAGGAAAGCTCGGATGAAGAGCCTCTAGTGCGATTACAGGAGGAAGTTCAGTCGTTAGACTCCAACCTGCTGCGAAAGAGTTTGCAAAGGATCAAATGGGTGGCCAGGAGGTCAAGTGGTGATGTTCAATCCACACCAATTCTCGATGCGGTTAATCAACCGATAAGGGGCTGGTGCCACCACTCTTGAGCAACAACAAAAGCGCGTGGAAGATTCTATTGATTATGAATTTGAGGAACCGAAGCGGAAAAGGCGAGAAAACAAGCGTTGATGATACAAAGATTGATGAAGCGGACGATTATGATCGTCTTCTTCAAACATCTGTCTGTTCCAAGGAGAAAACTTCGAGCCACCAAAGGACCGGAGTCTCCTCACATCTCATCATCATCGGATTCATCTTCTCCTCCTCACCACCACCATCAAAAGAACAACCAGATCCACATCCGGATCGGTGAAGAAGCCAGCGCCTCTTGGATTTCTCAAGCTAAGACACGAATCGTTAAAGGCGTCAAGCAGTCGAGAAAGAAAGGCGTGCTTTACAAGAAGTGAATTTTCTTCTGCGATCGGTGCGATACCTTCATGGCGAGAATGACGAGATGAAAGTTGAAAGGAGTATGTCGAAGCTCATGAAAGATGATCTTCAAGGAAAATGGACGAGATGATCAAAGGATACACTCATAAGTACCTTCTCGACATCGTTCTGGAGTTACTAAGGACATTCACCAAACAACTCTATCCGAATCTCTTACACGGCCAAGCAGACTATGAAATCAACTCCAATGCATGTGAACATCAATCCAGTTGATCCCATAATCTTCTCGAGATCTTTGAATTGGTTAACCGGTTGGTAGCTCAAATGTTGAAGCGATCCGCAACATTTGCCTCCTACAAAGGTAAATTGTTTGAAGCATTCTTTGGAATACCAACTAAAATCGACATGCGCGAGAAGAATTTGAAATGCCTAAGCGTCTGTGACGATGAAGATAAGGATCGGGATAAGAATGAGCGAGCCTAAGCGCCGAAGAAGTACGGTGAATCATCTTCTATGCAACCTCCACCCCAACGGACTCCATTTCAACAAAGGTCTCCTCCTCGCTCTTCTACTAAAAACCTCGAGATTCTTCGAGTTACCACCCAGACTCGTAAAACCGGTGATCACTTTGAGTATCACGGTGGTGACGATGAGGAATTCCATGAGCCCCAACAACAACCCACCTCTCCCGACAAAGTTAAGAAACCGAATCCTCATCCGGGCCTAAGAAAAGAAGAAGAAGGCGCCTAAGGCGGCGTCGTATCATGGCTAGATGAAGATGACACCGATGAATCTGTTGGTTTTCTATACTTGTTAATTCTACTTCCTACCCACACGAAGGTCAAGATCCGGAAGGCGGTAGTACATTAGAGCATGTTAAGTTCTTGCAAGAGAAATTCCGTGTGAAAAGATGACGAAATCGAGTTGAGCGCATCAAGAATGAAGCATTTCAAGCGCTCAAAGACGACTCGGAAAGTGCTATTGAGTTGAGTATCACCTTGATAATATATACGAGCTATGCCTAACAACATGGATTGGCTCAACCCAAGCAAACATCGATTTCACCAAATGGGACAACCTCCATATTACACCGGATCGGTCTAAACCTCTACCAATAATTGGCCAACCAGATCAACCTAGGATTCCATTCCGATATTTCTTCAACAAAGACTTGGAATTTCTTCTACGGTGGCGATGGTTCAAGGAAATCGCTACATCTCGACACTTCCATTCCGGCAACCATATACTCTTCTTGCATAGCCATCGAGGAAAGGACTAACCACATGTTCTCCAACAATGTGGAAGTATATGACCGTGATGCATTGTATGGGATTCACCATTGGCGGCGCCGACGAATCTACTACGAAGCTACCAGGTTGAAGTCTCAACATGAAGTGTTGAGATTAAAGCAATCGTGGCTATTAAACATGTTGATCTTTCATCTAAATGGAATTACACTTTCTCAAGAATATCATGGTCAAAAGGCAAGGCGAAAGGATTATGCATTCTCTCAAGCGGACTTTGAGAATTTGTCTATCAACGACATTGAAGACATGTACCTTGCCAAAGTATAGGGTCGCATGAGACAATTCTCGATGAAGTGCAACATGAATACATCAAGTCCTTGCTTATCTTCATCATAAGAATAGTAATCAAAGAACGTAGAAGATCTCCGACTTGCGGTTGAATCATATCGACCCTTGTCAACTTCACTCCATCACAGCCTAGATCTTCCGACATCAACCGCCTTCCACAATACACACTCGCAAAGAAACCATTCGGCGTCGTTTATCGCAATGAACTTCAACGAAATTGCTTGATGGCGTGTAGAGATCTTCACAAATTTGGGGATCACACATTGAAGAAGGTTAGGGATGGCTTGGCTTATCGGTTGAAGGCGATACATGAAGGCATTGGGTCTCCAAAGCGATGGAATTCTCAAGCGAAGGGATGTGAAGAGGATCATCACGAGGATTGATGAAAGGTTGTATCGACGGACGATTCGAACTACGGAGAGCTTTGTAGGTGGTCGTCCAGATTGCTCTCGCCGGCTATCACCGCCATGTTCGCATTCACGGCAAGATTGATGGACTTCTGGTACCCCTGAATCGCTTCTATTTCATAATATTTTGGATGTGTGATTTAATTATGACTATGGCTTGTGCACACATAACGATTGTACAACCCGTTCTTGTAATGAAAGGACCACGTGGTACGCTTGAGTGCCACAATCCTTATAAAAGGAGCGAAAGCTTCTTACTTTTGAGTAAAACCTATAAAACCTTTCACTTTTAAAGGTTTTGCTCAAAAGAACAAGTACTTCCCCTTATGATTTTCAAAACCTCAATCGTTTATATCACTTGTTGAGGGGGAGTATTTGACTTTTAAACTTTGTTCACAAATTGTTCACAGTGGTCATCTTCCTATAAAACTCAAAATGATCATATTTATTCTCAACATTTCTTCAAAATACCATTTATATGCCATTTTGAGGGGAGAAAATATGTGATAAGAAATATGTTGTGATCCGCTATTGAATCTACGTGTGAAAAGACTTCAACCCATGAATTGACGGATCCGAACAGTCTTACATTGAAAAAATGTGTCATCCAAAGACTTATCCAAGTAAATTGTACCTATTCGAGAAGCTCTTGATAGACATGAACTTTGTGGGTTTGACAACCTTTCAAGGTTTGTCCACACCTTCAAGGTAGTTATTAGAGCTAGTTGTCACCTAAAAGTCGACAATGTATCTCTTTAACTATGCAACGAACCGTGTCCCTGGGAATTGTCTATCTTGAGTCGATCAACTCAAAGTGCGAGCTCTTTCCTCACCGTGCGATTTATGTAAAACTCTTAAGCACATGTGGGGGAGTATACGAAATCTAAAACTCTTGAAGTGTTCAAACATGTTTTCATTCACAAACACTTTGAGAGATTTTCATGAAAAAATGGTTTTATGGCAATGGGTTATAAGGTGATTAAGGTTAGGAATAACAGTCTATGATCCGCCAGAGTCGGAGGGATCTACCCAAGGACAATACCAATAGTTAGAATTAGAAGTCCTTAGGTATGATTATAAGCAGGAGAAAATGAGAATCGGAGAAAGAAGGAGTTGAAGATTAAAAGAAATGCAAAGAAAGGGTGAAAAGAAATAGCCCTCCAAATTATTCAACTTAGGGCGGATAACCGAGTTCAATTCATATACTCTTGGTTGTCACTTGATGACGCCTTGATATTGAATATTAAAAGTCGTCATGGACCCGGTGGACGCATGCACAAAACCTTCTTAGCCACTCAAGTTTCTCCCAGCGAAGCTTGTTTCATTCTCACATGGAACCCCACGTAAACTATCGGCTTTCTCTTAGAGATTCTTTGGTATTGAAGAAGGAGACCCTCTCCTAGTCTCTGCTCGGGAAAACCAAAATGCACTATTGAGTCTAGAGCCACGAGATTCATTAAAAGATCTCTTAGGTACACTTGACATTTCATCACTTGTTGTTCAACAATAAGAACAACGATGTACGTTATCGAGTCCTACGGATCTTAGCAATCATCGAGAACATTTATGAGAGGCTCACCCGGTGATCCTCGGTGATTGAATGGAAACTCCCGCCGGTCAACATCAAACACCACGACAAGCGGTCGCCGGTAACTCCCGTGGATTACGCTTAGTGTGTCTCAAAGCGGTCTGATCGTGAGGTGATGCTTGATTGTACCTCGACTCATCTCGAATAGATGTACTTGATTGCATCGCGTTATCTCACTGTGGGACTCCGGTTCGAGAGCGGCCTTTGTGAGAATTAGAGTTGTGTTTTCACACTATCTTTCAACACTCTCGAAGTTCAAACTTGTAAGTCTGGAACCGCTTATTACTAACCGTTTTCATGTTTTCTTCTTATGAAAGCTACGGAGCGGAATGATCGTGCAGATTCTTCACATGCTCATGCCAACATCATCACTAATGGAAGTTCTATCTAAAAGCAACACAAAGTCGAATGATTCTTCGTCAAGCCAAAGAATCTACAAAGTTAAAGACTTAAAGAACTTCATCAAGATGAAATCCAACGTCAAAAGCGTGTGAGCATGTTGAAGAATGACGTGGAGACCGGAGCAACAAGGGAACGAGGCGGATTTGATCATAACAACAACAACATACTATCACGCCATCACAAAGAACAATGATCAAAGAACAAAATTAAAGATGACGTCAAAGCAAAAGCTGTTTAAAGAAAACAATTTCTACACTGGGAGATTGTTCAAATCAAGGCAATTCTTCTCACAAGAAAGAAGAATGGGAAGATGTCAAAGCTACTATTACATCAAGACCTTCACTGTTTACATTCATTCATCCCCAACACTTAGGGAGATTTTGGAATCACTCCTAAACCTATATCAAGTGTTAGTGATTCATATGTAATAGTTAGCTTAATTATGGCCTTTATGTTTGTTATTAGCTTAAGCTTATGTAGAAGGCCCATGAGCTTAGGCCCATGTCCACTAAGGAAAGGAAGGGAGTAGGAGTGTTTCCCTAGCTCCCCTTCCTATAAATACCTTGTAATAACCCTCACTTGAGGGTTGGTTGTTCAATTTACTCTTTCACTCATACTCTACGCATAACCGGTCTAATGTTTATGTGTGTGTGTGTGTTTGTTTATTGTTCATCCGATCTTCTTTCTTCTCTATCTTTATTTATTGTGCTTGTGTTGTAAACTTAGTGACCTAACAAAAGTTGATCCTAAGCCACTAGCCTTTGTAACTATAACAACCCGTAAAATTTCGGATTGATTTAAATAATATTTATTACGTCAGAAAATTCAAATCAATTATTTTCCGACAAAATGCCAATATCTAAAATTGAAAACGAGAGGTCATCCGTTTCTCTAAAAATAAGACACTTGTCCGCTATACTTGTCCACTAATAAATGTGAAATTTACCATTGTCCAAGTTAAAATTTAAGCATACATAAGCTTAATCCATTTTTATTCCAAGATATCTGCAGTAGCAGTAGCACTCAAAACTAAAATAAAAACTGAGATAAGAGAAAAATACATTTTATCAATCACTAATAATTCTGAAAAGAAAACGAAGTTATCTCGTGAATTCAGAAAGTCACTGCACCGCACGCATACCGACACCAAATTAAATAACAACAACATTTATAATCAAATTTCTACGTAATAATAAAAATGTATTATTACACTTACAAAAACGCTTCTAAAAATATAATTTCTATATTCTTCGGGTACCGGGAAGGTACGTTTACTCAAGGATTCGACAAAACACGGGGTACAGTTATACAAGTATTAACACTAAAGACAAAATAAATAATACAACCCCACTTATAACCTTAGCCGCCCACTTGCTTCTTCTTCTTCTTCTTCTTTCTTTTTTCGCTCCTTCCAAAACCAGAAACAAGAAAGAGTTTTGCTCCTTTCCTCTTTGCACCATGATCCATCACCACATATTTCACCACATAATCTACTCTAAGGAACACTAGCTCTCACGAGAATCGAGATGGAATCCATGTAGAGTGCCATGCAACCAAGAAGAGAAAGAGGACACAAGGCTTCCTTAATATACACCTATAAATAGAGCCAACTCTTGAAGCAGGTTTATTCACTCATCACAACACAAAAATAATTAGGGTTCTTAATAATTAGGGTTCCTCAAATCAAGGGGCTTCTCAAAATTGAGTTGGGGGTTTCGTTGGTTGATGTATAAGGAAGCTAATTCAAGTTGTCAATTGCTCTAATTCGTCCCAAGTCTCCTTCGATTGAGCTATGGATTTTCGGTGTTCATAGCTACTTATTTGGTTCATTGTAAGAAACATTATTAATCTTAATATTACCTTTGTTAATTTAAATTGTTTTCTTGAAATCGTATAAATGAAAATAAATGGTTAATTTGGGTTGTTATGAATGGTTGTTGTTGCTGTCGAACACAAGAAAGAAACAATAAAAGAATCAAGATGATAAATCTTAGTAGTCAAATGTCATTGTCAACTTAAATCGGAAACTGATTCTTAGCTTAATGGTTTCGGCTTGTCTATTTATTTCGGACTAGAACTTCTACATAAGATGGTCTCGCTCAGTTTTCACCTTTTTCCCTTACTTGTTGATGGTCTTATTCGACTATGATGAAACCCCTCTCCAAGGATATTTTCCTTTTTCTTTAACGTGTTGCTTTGTATGGTCACAGACCCGTGAGGGGGTGTCGAACCATGTACTCGAGTCGGGTTGTACCCGATGGACACGAGACAAGGCTCGGTCTAAACCTTTATGTTCCAGTTGACACTTGTACTAATACTTATATTTTTGGTCACTAGTCATGAGGATTGGCAATTTTTATCGACGAGTATTCGGCATGCAAGAAAACTCCCGAAGGTAGTGTTGCTTTATTTGTATTCACATCTTAGGCGCACCACAAGGAGTGTTGAGAGTAGTGCCTTACTTAGGGTGTATCTTGGTTCAATGACATCGCGTACGTGTCTTGGTTGATTCGGTCACAACAAAATTCCTTGTGTTTATAATTGTAGAAAACACCCTAGAGCGTGTTGTGTGTCCGCTTTAAGTCACCATACCAAGGGTGTTCCTATCCGCTGAACACTAGACCACGGCATGGTCATAAAGTACTCATAGGAGCCTCGTTCTATAATAGTCGATTTATGGTTTCAAGTCTTGCGCTTTAATGTTCCCTCTAGTCAAACAGATCCCCACGAACTGAAAATATGTAACCAAAAATTTTTTTCAAACACAACCAAGTTTGCTTTTCATAAATATGTTTTGGTGACCATTGGGCTGAGAAGCCCATCCAGTTTATAAGAGTGTCATTTGTAAAATCATTGGGCCACAGCCAATATAAAACAAAGAGGGTGTTTGTGTGTTCAATTACTGGGCCGAAGCCCATATGAGCACAGGGTGCGTTTGATTGGAAATCTAATAACTAGACATGGAAACAAAACAAGTTTTATACTTTTAAATAGGATGCCATTGATAAAACTCGAATAAATGACATTTATACTTTCAATTGATAACAATATAAACTTGTAAATATTGTTTACATATAGTAATGCGGGTATTTAAACTTAACTCTTGACAATAACCATCATGAACAACTAGAGTCCTTACATCACATAAATAAGGCATAATCCTCTTTTAAATGAAAACATTCCTTTTAAACGAACATTAGTAACACATGAAACATACATTTTTATACAAGTTAAATTTCACTAAAAACCTTTCCATACACATATAGTTCAATAATTATTAACTACATAAACTCGTGAACATTTGGTTTAAATTACTAGTGCGGATATTGAAACTTGATTATTATGAAAACTTTTGAGATTTGTAAACACGAACGGATAAGGTTATACATCCGGACATGCCCAAATTTTTCTACAAATATATTATATGTATTCTATAACAATTGAAATAATTATATCAACACTTACAAGCATGATTATTTCTTTTAAAATGTATACATTTGACACAGTTGTGTATTTTGAAAACTTGCAAATATGTACAAGTTAAATAGTAGTTAAAACTTCTTTTCACATATTTATTAGTAATGAAGTAAACATACATAAATATGTATATACGGTATATATATATAACTCATCATTCATGATATCCTCACAACCGATAATGTCCAAATAAATGTACAAACTTTTCGTACATCATCATTCATTTACCATCAAACCAAAGTCTTGTTCACTTTTTATATCTTTTTCTGCGTGTACCCTTTTATGTATTATCATTTGGTCATCATTGAGCCAAAGTCAAAATTCCTTCCTTGAGATTTCTTCCATGTCATCCTTCATAAGCCGAAATCCATCCAAATCTTGTAAATTGTTTTAAGATAAACGATGCCACACAAGCAACAACAACAACAACAAAAACATTTAAAACCTATAAAGTTAGTTAAACTTTATCGAGTCTTAAACATAAAGACTAAATTGCCGTATTAATTAGGTTGCGTGTTGGAAGCCGTGCACTATCACTCCTTGATTTATTTCCCTTTAGACTTTCTATTGCACATTGCCAAGGTGAGTTTCATAGCCCCAACTTTTAACTACTTTATACTTGTTTTGGGGGAAGATACATGCTCATTTTACTTAAATCATTTTACTGTGCATTCCATGCATACTATGCTTTCACATGTTTAAAGTTTTCATCATACATAGATGTTTTATAGAGCATACCAAAATGTTTGACCTAGAATATTACGCACTTAGCCTAAGTCATTAGATCCCAAATTGCCCTTTTCATGAACCGTCAATTCCACTGGGAAGCGAATGTTATAAATAGATCTATTGAGGGTGACTCCTCTGTTCGGTTGACCCGCTTGGGTCAAGGCGAAACATATAGCATGTCGGGACCGAGTGTATTGGGATAAACACTCGCCATGGGCTCCTTATTTGTATGACTTCTTTGTGCATACAAGAACCGCGTAGTTTCGGTTGCATGAACTTAGTGCTAGCGTAATAGATTCAATATATGACATTATATTCGTTGTAATGTACATATACCCTACTTATGGTCCACTAATGAAATCTCTTTTATGAATTCCTTTTATGAATTGAAACCATAAACTTTATGACGTTATGCAAGACGTAATGATCATCAAAACCAAATTTGAAACAAAGTGTCTTGAAATTCCTATTTAATTAAACCTATGAACTCACCAAAGAAGTCGACCCTTTAGCATGTATCTTCGTGTTTTGAGGTGATAGCTTATCTTTGGGCGCAAGGCAAAGGCATGGCATGGTCATAGATGACTCGATTTATATATTGGGACCACTCGTTTATAATGGGCCATTTTCCGCACTACTCAATATTGTAAACATTGTTTTAATAATGAATAAAAGTTATTTATAAAATCCGTTGTTCTATGCTTATGTTGTGATACCAATTTAGTAGCATCCCAATACACGTATGCTCACCGAGTCATTTTGGGGTGTTCTGATTGGCATCGAGCCTAGGTTATAGAAGCTGGGTATTTTAAAACCTAGACTATAACCACTTTTACAAAAACTAAACCCTATGACCGACACGTGTCGCACCGCTAAGTGATGCCTCACTTATGATCATGCTGAGATCATACTTGATAAGATACATGTTTTATCACTGCTCACCTAATTTCATTATAGGTTACAATTATCTTCCCTATACATACTTACGTATCACAAGACTACACCTTTCCCTCACATAAAGAGAATAATTGTTCTAATCCTTCAAGACGACCTTTAAAAGTATTGTGACATATTACTAGCGTAACTAAGCTAAGTATTTCAAAATTCATTGAACCTCGGTTGAATGTAGACCGATCACCTATATTCAACCGAGGGACGATGGGACATAGCCCGATCACCTATGTCCGACTCGGAGGTGAATTTTGCAAGATTTAGGATAGTTATAATAGCTTTATGTCCGAGAGAAGATGATAATATTTTGATAAACATGTAACATTTCAATAAACCACACATTGACGGTTACTAAAGCTACACAATGGCCACACTATCCCTTAATCACAAGCCACCACATACCCTAATCCTTTAATCACAAGCCACTCACCGGCATACCCGCAAACCATACCCTAATCAAAAACCATTCTCATAACGGCATTTCTTAGTCATAAAACACCGGCATTTCTTAGTCATGGCATCACAATATTTCTTAAGCATAAGCCACTCATGGCGTCATACTACTTCTTAATCATAAACTTTATAATTCCATATCACAATCGGGTTATGTTATAGTCACCCTACCCCACACCTTACACCCCATGGACAATCAAACCATTCTAGGAGCAACCTTTCAATAGCACCTATGAGAAAATACAATAAACCTTTGGCAAGATCTAGAAGAGCACGATAAAGGACCTATAATCCCACAGAAACTTGAAAACTTTACGCCTTACCTTGAGAATTTAAAAGCTCCACATACCTTTTAAGAATAACCGTGCCTACCTTGTCACTCTCCTACAAACAAAAGAGTTGTCATACAAACTATTTCCGATTATTCCTCAAACCATTATAATCAAAATACTTCATGAATCATTCTACAAACCAAATTACCACCTTACCATTTCACCATAAAATAAACTACAATTCTACCCATACCTTACCAAAATAAAGTGTTCCTTACTACTTTGAAGGGTATTCCGAACCACTCTATTTGGTTACTTATTTCTCGAAATGTACTTTAAGTTAATACCCATAAATGAAATGATCAACGTCACCTTGATAGCTAAGCCTGACCTTAGGATGTATCCTACACCTCTACCTAAAACCATAGATAACCATGAGGATTCATCAACTATTAAATCTCCATTCTTACCCAACTTAGACAACTAAACCCTACTCGTAGCTATGAGTAAATGTTATATTCTGCTACATACTTTTGCTACAATATATTTTCCAAATTTTAGAATTCCCCTTTTTAAATCCAACAATAATACTTTCCAAATCCCTCGTTAAAATAAGACAAAATACTGAAACACTAAAAGTTTTGCAAAATTTCCCTGTACACCCCATAATTTAGAATCGGTTTTACAATCTTTTATAAAATGTGTCATTTTTACACGTTATCGATTTTAAAATCTAGTCTTAGTCAAACTTGTATAAACATTTAGTCGAAAGAGGAATTTGAAAACAAATGCTTCTTCACCCTTTAAAGAAGAAAGCACACAAACCCATAGTGAACCTTAAAAATCAACCCATATACTTTAGTACCATTAAACACCGGAAATGGGTACGTTGTACCATGAGAAGTTAGAGACTCTCACATTAACAAAATAGTGAAACCTTATAACATCAAGAATTAAAACTTTCACCCAATGAACCTACTCCAGAAAATCATTGCTCCTCAGATAGAGGATGTGCTGCTGATATGACACCTAGGTACTCATACCCAAAGAAGAAACCCTAGAACAACCTAGGGAACAATTCAAAACTTGTTCCAAATACCATCACTTCGTTCCCGACACCCTATCGGATAACGTAAACTGAGATCCGGGACGGATCTCCTGTAAGGTGGGTAGACTATAACAACCCGTAAAATTTCGGATTGATTTTAATAATATTTATTACGTCGTAAAATTCAAATCAATTATTTTCCGACAAAATGCCAATATCTAAAATTGAAAACGAGAGGTCATCCGTTTCTCTAAAAATAAGACTCCGCTTGCACGCTACGATACTTGTCCACTAAGTAAATGTGAAATTTACCATTGTCCAAGTTAAAATTTAAGCATACATAAGCTTAATCCATTTTTATTCCATCATTCGCGTGCAGTAGCACTCAAAACTAAAAATAAATACTGAGATAAGAGAAAAAAATACATTTTTATCAATCACTAATAATTTACGAAAGAAAACGAGAAGTTATCTCGTGAATTCAGAAAGTCACGGCACCGCACGCATACCGACACCGATTAAATAACGGCAAACATTTATAATCAAATTTCTACGAAATAATAAAAATGTATTATTACACTTACAAAAACGCTTCTAAAAATATAATTTCTATATTCTTCGGGTACCGGGAAGGTACGTTTACTCAAGGATTTGACAAAACACGGGGTACAGTTATACAAGTATTAACACTAAAGACAAAAATAAATAATACAACCCCACTTATAACCTTAGCCGCCCACTTGCTTCTTCGTATTTCTTCTTCTTTTTTTTCGCTCCTTCCAAAACCAGAAACAAGAAAGAGTTTTGCTCCCTTCCTCTTGTGCACCATGATCCATCACCACATGTTTCACCACATAATCTACTCTAAGGGAACACTAGCTCGGCTGAGAATCGAGATGGAATCCATGTAGAGTGCCACGCTGCAACCAAGAAGAGAAAGAGGACACAAGGCTTCCTTAATATACACCTATAAATAGAGCCAACTCTTGAAGCAGGTTTATTCACTCATCACAACACAAAAATAATTAGGGTTCTTAATAATTAGGGTTCCTCAAATCAAGGGGCTTCTCAAAATTGAGTTGGGGGTTTCGTTGGTTGATGTATAAGGAAGCTAATTCAAGTTGTCAATTGCTCTAATTCGTCCCAAGTCTCCTTCGATTGAGCTATGGATTTTCGGTGTTCATAGCTACTCATTTGGTTCATTGT
Source organism: Chrysanthemum lavandulifolium (assembly GCA_022545495.1). Taxonomy (NCBI): domain Eukaryota; kingdom Viridiplantae; phylum Streptophyta; class Magnoliopsida; order Asterales; family Asteraceae; genus Chrysanthemum; species Chrysanthemum lavandulifolium. Next base: position 240,937,731 of record CM040238.1, on the reverse strand, counting down.
AAGAAACATTATTAATCTTAATATTACCTTTGTTAATTTAAATTGTTTTCTTGAAATCGTATAAATGAAAATAAATGGTTAATTTGGGTTGTTGTGAATGGTTGTTGTTGCTGTCGAACACAAGAAAGAAACAATAAAAGAATCAAGATGATAAATCTTAGTAGTCAAATGTCATTGTCAACTTAAATCGGAAACTGATTCTTAGCTTAATGGTTTCGGCTTGTCTATTTATTTCGGCCTAGAACTTCTACATAAGATGGTCTCGCTTCGGTTTCACCTTTTCCTTACTTGTTGATGGTCTTATTCGACTATGATGAAACCCCTCCAAGGATATTTTCCTTTTCTTTAACGTGTTGCTTTGTATGGTCGCGAGACCGTGAGGGGTGTCGAACCATGTACTCGAGTCGGGTTGTACCCGATGGACACGAGACAAGGCTCGGTCTAAACCTTTATGTTCCAGTTGACACTTGTACTAATACTTATATTTTTGGTCACTAGTCATGAGGATTGGCAATTTTATCGACGAGTATTCGGCATGCAAGAAAACTCCCGAAGGTAGTGTTGCTTTATTTGTATTCACATCTTAGGCGCACCACAAGGAGTGTTGAGAGTAGTGCCTTACTTAGGGTGTATCTTGGTTCAATGACATCGCGTACGTGTCTTGGTTGATTCGGTCACAACAAAATTCCTTGTGTTTATAATTGTAGAAAACACCCTAGAGCGTGTTGTGTGTCCGCTTTAAGTCACCATACCAAGGGTGTTCCTATCCAGCTGAACACTAGACCACGGCATGGTCATAAAGTACTCATAGGAGCCTCGTTCTATAATAGTCGATTTATGGTTTCAAGTCTTGCGCTTTAATGTTCCCTCTAGTCAAACAGATCCCCACGAACTGAAAATATGTAACCAAAAATTTTTGTCAAACACAACCAAGTTTGCTTTTCATAAATATGTTTTGGTGACCATCAATGAGAAGCCCATCCGGTTATAAGAGTGTCATTTGTAAAATCATTGGGCCACTGACCAATATAAAACAAAGAGGGTGTTTGTGTGTTCAATTCATCGGGCGAAGCCCATATGAGCATTGAGGTGCGTTTGATTGGAAATCTAATAACTAGACATGGAAACAAAACAAGTTTTATACTTTTAAATAGGATGCCATTGATAAAACTCGAATAAATGACATTTATACTTTCAATTGATAACAATATAAACTTGTAAATATTGTTTACATATAGTAATGCGGGTATTTAAACTTAACTCTTGACAATAACCATCATGAACAACTAGAGTCCTTACATCACATAAATAAGGCATAATCCTCTTTTAAATGAAAACATTCCTTTTAAACGAACATTAGTAACACATGAAACATACATTTTATACAAGTTAAATTTCACTAAAACCTTTCCATACACATATAGTTCAATAATTATTAACTACATAAACTCGTGAACATTTGGTTTAAATTACTAGTGCGGATATTGAAACTTGATTATTATGAAAACTTTTGAGATTTGTAAACACGAACGGATAAGGTTATACATCCGGGACATGCCCAAATTTTTCTACAAATATATTATATGTATTATATAACAATTCGAAATAATTATATCAACACTTACAAGCATGATTATTTCTTTTAAAATGTATACATTTGACACAGGTTGTGTATTTTGAAAACTTGCAAATATGTACAAGTTAAATAGTAGTTAAAACTTCTTTTCACATATTTATTAGTAACGAAGTAAACATACATAAATATGTATATACGGGTATATATATATAACTCTGTCATTCATGATATCCTCACAGTCCGATAATGTCCAAATAAATGTACAAACTTTTCGTACATCATCATTCATTTACCATCAAACCAAAGTCTTGTTCACTTTTTATATCTTTTTCTGCGTGTACCCTTTTATGTATTATCATTTGGTCATCATTGAGCCAAAGTCAAAATTCCTTCCTTGAGATTTCTTCCATGTCATCCTTCATAAGCCGAAATCCATCCAAATCTTGTAAATTGTTTTAAGATAAACGATGCCACACAAGCAACAACAACAACAACAAAACATTTAAAACCTATAAAGTTAGTTAAACTTTATCGAGTCTTAAACATAAAGACTAAATTGCCGTATTAATTAGGTTGCGTGTTGGAAGCCGTGCACTATCACTCCTTGATTTATTTCCCTTTAGACTTTCTATTGCACATTGCCAAGGTGAGTTTCATAGCCCCAACTTTTAACTGCTTTATACTTGTTTTGGGGGAAGATACATGCTCATTTTACTTAAATCATTTTACTGTGCATTCCATGCATACTATGCTTTCACATGTTTAAATTTTTCATCATACATAGATGTTTTATAGAGCATACCAAAATGTTTGACCTAGAATATTACGCAGCTTAGCCTAAGTCATTAGATCCCAAATTGCCCTTTTCATGAACCGTCAATTCCTGCTGGGAAGCGCGAATGTTATAAATAGATCTATTGAGGGTGACTCCTGCATTCGGTTGACCCGCTTGGGTCAAGGCGAAACATATAGCATGTCGGGACCGAGTGTATTGGGATAAACACTCGCCATGGGCTCTTATTTGTATGACTTCTTTGTGCATACAAGAAGCGTCGTAGCCGGTTGCATGAACTTAGTGCTAGCGTAATAGATTCAACATATGACATTATATTCGTTGTAATGTACATATACCCTACTTATGGTCCACTAATGAAATCTCTTTATGAATTCCTTTTATGAATTGAAACCATAAACTTTATGACGTTATGCAAGACGTAATGATCATCAAAACCAAATTTGAAACAGTGTACTGAAATTCCTATTTAATTAAACCTATGAACTCACCAGCGTAAGCTGACCCCTTTTAGCATGTATCTTCAGGTTTTGAGGTGATAGCTTATCTTCGGAGGCGCAAGGCAAAGGCATGGCATGGTCATAGATGACTCTGATTTATATATTGGGACCACTCGTTTATAATGGGCCATTTTCCGCACTACTTAATATTGTAAACATTGTTTTTAATAATGAATAAAAGTTATTTATAAAAATCCGTTGTTCTATGCTTATGTTGTGATACCAATTTAGTAGCATCCCAATACACGTATGCTTCCGCTGAGTCATTTTTGGGGGTGTTACAGATTGGCATCAGAGCCTAGGTTATAGAGAACTGGGTATTTTTAAAACCTAGACTATAACCACTTTTACAAAACTAAACCCTATGACCGACACGTGCACGCCCGCTAAGTCGATGCCTCACTTATGATCATCTTTGAGATCATACTTGATAAGATACATGTTTTATCACTGCTCACCTAATTTCATTATAGGTTACAATTATCTTCCCTATACGTATACTTACGTATCACAGCACTACACCTTTCCCTCACATAAAGAGAATAATTGTTCTAATCCTTCAAGCCGACCTTTAAAAGTATTGTGACATATTACTAGCGTAACTAAGCTAAGTATTTCAAAATTCATTGAACCTCGGTTGAATGTAGACTGATCACCTATATTCAACGAGGACGGTGGGACATGCTTTGATCACCTATGTCCGACTCGTAGGTGAATTTTGCGATGCTTAGGATAGTTATAATAGCTTTATGTCCGAGAGAAGATGATAATATTTTGATAAACATGTAACATTTCAATAAACCACACATTGACGGTTACCCTGAAGCCACACACTGGCGTCACACTATCCTTTAATCACAAGCCACTCACCGGCATACCCTAATCATAAACCACTCACTGGCATTTCTTAGTCATAAAACACTCACTGGCATCACAATATTTCTTAAGCATAAGCCACTCACTGGCGTCATACTACTTCTTAATCATAAACTTTATAATTCCATATCACAATCGGGTTATGTTATAGTCACTCCTACCCCACACCTTACACTCCATGGACAATCAAACCATTCTAGGAGCAACCTTTCAATAGCACCTATGAGAAAATACAATAAACCTTTGGCAAGATCTAGAAGAGCACGATAGAGGACCTATAATCCCACAGAAACTTGAAAACTTTACGCCTTACCTTGAGAACACCAATAAGTGTTCTTCCCTTTCTCTCTTCGAACCAGTAAGCACAAAAAACACCAACACTTTTTTCGCCTTTATTCTCTTCGCCAAGAACTCTTGTTCTTTGCCTTGTTTCTGCCCGAACCAAACAGCAGTGATGCTGTGTTTTTTTGGTTCCAACGTTTGCTCGCAGAAACTCTCTAAACACCTCTCTTTTCTTCATTCTTTTCTTTAATCTGAAGGTTGGCTCTTGATACCAATTTGTTGCCCAGCGGGGTTTTAACTTCAAATAAATTAAGTACAATGAAACAAATAACTAAAAAACGACGTCTATTAACAATAACGTATTTGGTTTTACAACTATGTTTTGTACAATCTGAGATATACTAAACGAAACAAAGAGCCACTATTTATAATGGTATAAAGCGTCATGTTTGAAGCATCGTGACCCTCTCATGTGTCTGGAGCCTCTTCTGAACCGACATGACTTTTGCCCTTGTACCGTTTCATATGTTTTAACCGTTCCTGGCAGTTGTAGGGTTATAAATAAACCCATTCGGTCCTTCTATGTTTCCTACGTGTACATGTAGCCCCTCGTTCTTTTACTTAAACTATAATGAACGCCTAAACATTGAGCCATGACTCAAGATTAGTCCAACAATCACCCCCTAATCTTGATCATGCTTTAGTAGCTCCTTCATACTTCATGATTCGTCTTTCGTAGAAGGTCCTTGTCTTTATACTTTGGATTTTTGCTCATTCTTTGCTTTACCTCTTTGTCTTGAATGTCTTCACATCTCTTGTATTCTTCGATCATTTTAGGCCACCTCTCTTTCGTTGATTCCACTGTTTTGCTGGTCTTTCTCTAACTGCACTTATTCCATCACTGGCCTCTACGCCTTTTACATAACCTCTTCTTAGCCCTGCAGTAACTTCCATCCCTTCAAATCCTGGTGGGATCCTAGTCTTCATAGCTTCCTTGCTATCTTCTTCCACTGCCTTGGCTTTCACCAGCATCTCTTGCTTAGGTTCATGTACTAAAATTGGAATCTCCTTTGCAGTCTCACAATAACTATCCAACACCTCATAAATTTATCTAGTCTTTATGTCAATCTTACTTGGAAATCTTAAACTATTGACAGCCTCTCGAATCTCCTTTAGACATTCTACACTTGTCATCTCATTCTTCATCTTGTTTTCAAATGAACTCTCTTGTTAATGCATCTTCTTCTCGAACTCTAGTTCTCTTTTTCTGAACTTCTCCTCGAGTTCTTGTTTCTTTTCTTCAAATGAACTCTCTTGTTCACGCATCTTTTTCTTGAACACTAGTTCTCTATTTCTGAACTCCTCCTCGAGTTCTTGTTTCTTTTCTTCAAAGTTATGAAGTATTTCAAACTTCCATAACTGCAGTTTACTTTTTAAGCCAGTCTCAATTTTTGACCTTAAGTCTTCTAATATTTCATTTGGGATTTCATTCTTCTCAATGATAATTCCTTTCCACCGTGGTTCTTCTTCTAAAGATGCCTTTTCTAGTTCATCCTTATCGGTCATAGTTGCCATTAACAATGTAGGTTCGTTGTCTTCTTCTACAATGTTCGTCTCTTCTTCTTTATCCTTCTCTGGACAATTTCTAGCAATATGTCCAAACTTATGGCAATTATAACATTCTACACCTCGTTTGTCTTTCTTGAAGCGGTTTTGATCTCTAGAGTCTTTTTTTCTCCAATCATGATCATCTCCATCCTTGCTTCTAACATTTGTTGCCTTTTCGTCACACCAATTGTCTTTAGACGAATTAGCTCTTCCTTGTTCACGGTTCTTAAAACCTTTCCCATGACTAGACTTGTTGTCATGTTTTGTGAACAATAACCTATCCTGATCGTCACTAGGGCTTCCGTTAAAGAGGTTTACTCTTTCCTCAAAGGCTTTTATCCTTCCAATTGTCTCATCTAGGGTTGTGTTTTCTAGATCAGAAAATTGTTCTATGGCTGCCACAATTTGTATAAACCTTTTCGGTATAGAACTTAAAAGTTTTCGTACTAAGGTCTGTTGATCAAAAGTTGATCCTAAGCCACTAGCCCTTGTAACAATAGTATTGAGCTTTGCTGAGAAAGCATCAATATTATCATCTTCTTTCATCCTCAACATCTCAAATTCTGTTTTGAGAGTTTGTAGTCGTGCCTTTTGCACCCTATCTACACCTATGTGCCTAGTTTGTAGTGCTTTCCAAATTTCCTTCGCACTCTTACAACTAGCCACTTGTAAATCATATCCTCTGGTAATGCCGGTAAAGATATGCGTTGTAGCCATATCTTTCTTTATATCGATTCTTCATTACCCTTAGGTTCTATTATTTCCCAAAGCCCATTTGCCCTTAGTATGGTTTTTATCGCATAGCCCATACTATGTAGTTTGTAGGTTTTAAAACAGGACATTGAAATTGGGTAAATGATGTAACCTCTTTGTGAATTACAATTTCCTTGTTTGTGTCTCCAGTCATTATGCCTAAAAACTATTCCTAACTCTAATAGGGAATATATAGTAGGAATCTAGGAAATCTTATAAATTCTACTAGGAATCAAAAGCAAAATTTCTAATCTTATCTATGTAAAATAAGACTAAAAGTTATAAAAGTTCAGATTTTTGTTTTGAATATAAAACCCGAATTTTGCGATTCCTCCACGATACAATTTTCGAACCAACAAGAACACCCAAGAGTGTTCTCTTTCTGCCTTGTACAATCAATCAAACGCTCCCTTTGGTGTCTCCTTTTTTATTTGTCTTCGAACCAGAAACCAAAAACAACTTCTTCGCTTTTTTTTCGAAGCAGTAAACACAAATATGCTCCCTTTCTTTTTCTTTTTCGAACCAATCAAAAAACCAACGCAGTTTTTTTGTTTCTTCTGCCTTTCTTTTCGAACCAGTAGAACACCAATAAGTGTTCTTCCCTTTCTCTATTTGAACCAGTAACCACAAAAAACACCAACACTTTTTTTTCGCCCTTATTCTCTTCGCCACTCTTGTTCTTTGCCTTGTTTCTGCCTGAACCAAACAGCAGTGATGCTGTGTTTTTTGGTTCCAACGTTTGCCCGCATAAACTCTCTAAACCCCTCTCTTTTCTTCCTTTTTTTCTTTAATCTGAAGGTTGGCTCTTGATACCAATTTGTCGCCCAGCGGGGTTTTAACTTCGAATAAATTGAGTACAACAAAACAAATAATTAAAAAACGTAACAATAACGTATTTGGTTTTACAACTATGTTTTGTACAATCTGAGATATACTAAACGAAACAAACAGCCCCTATTTATAATGGTATGAAGCGTCATGTTTGAAGCATCGTGCCCCTCTCATGTGTCTGGAGCCTCTTCTGAACCGACATGACTTTTGCCCTTGTACCGTTTCATATGTTTTAACCGTTCCTGGCAGTTGTAGGGTTATAAATAAACCTATTCGGTCCTTCTATGTTTCCTACGTGTATATGTAGCCCCTCGTTCTTTTACTTAAACTATAATGAACACCTAAACATTAAGCCATGACTCAAGATTAGTCCAACAATCACCCCCTAATCTTGATCATGCTTTAGTAACTCCTTCATACTTCATGATTAAATCTTTCGTAGAAGGTCCTTGTCTTTATACTTTGGCTTTTGCTCATTCTTTGCTTGACCTCTTTGTCTTGAATGTCTTCACATCTCTTGTATTCTTCGATCATTCGAGCCACCTCTCTTCGTTGATTTCCACTGCTTTCTTTGGTCTTTCTCTAACTGCACCTATTCCATCATGGCCTCTATGCCTTTTACATAACCTCTTCTTAGCCCCTGAGAACTTCCATCCCTTCAAATCTGGTGGGATCCTAGTCTTCATAGCTTCCTTGCTATCTTCTTCCACCCTTTGCTTTCACTAGCATCTCTTGCTTAGGTTCATGTACTAAACTTGGAATCTCCTTTGCAATCTCACAATAACTATCCAACACCTCATAAAGTTCGTCTTTATGTCAATTTTACATGGAAATCTTAAACTATTGACAGCCTCTCGAATCTCCTTTAGACATTCTACGCTTGTCATCTCATTCTTCATCTTGTTTTCAAATGAACTCTCTCGTTCATGCATCTTCTTCACGAACTCTAGTTCTCTCTTTTGGAACTTCTCCTCGAGTTCTTGTTTCTTTTCTTCAAATTAACTCTCTCGTTTACGCATCTTTTTCTTGAACACTAGTTCTCTATTTCTGAACTCCTCCTCGAGTTCTTGTTTATTTTCTTCAAAGTTATGAAGTATTTCAAACTTCCATAACTCCAGTTTACGTTTTAAGCCAGACTCAATTTTTGACCTTAAGTGTTCTAATCTTTCATTTGGGATTTCATTCTTCTCAATGATAATTCCTTTCCACCTTGGTTCTTCTTCTAAAGATGCCTTTTCTAGTTCATCCTTATCGGTCATAGTTGCCATCAACAATGTAGGTTCGTTGTCTTCTTCTACAATGTTCGTATCTTCTTCTTTATCCTTCTCTGGACAATTTCTAGCAATATGTCCAAAATTATGGCAATTATAACATTCTACACCTCGTTTGTCTTTCTTGAAGCGGTTTTGATCTCTAGAGTCTTTCTTTCTCCAATTACGATCATCTCCATCCTTGCTTCTAACATTTTTTGCCTTTTCGTCACACCAATTGTCTTGAGACGAATTAGCTTTTCCTTGTTCACGGTTCTTAAAACCTTTCCCATGACTAGACTTGTTATCATGTTTTGTGAACAATAACCTATCCTGATCGTCACTAGGGCTTCCGTTAAAGAGGTTTACTCTTTCCTCAAAGGCTTTTAGCCTTCCAATTGTCTCATCTAGGGTTGTGTTTTCTAGATCGGAAAATTGTTATATGGCGCCACAATTTGTATAAACCTTTTGATGCAGAACTTAAAGTTTTTGTACTAAGGTGCATTGATCAAAGTTGATCCTAAGCCACTAGCCCTTGTAACAATACTACTGAGCTTTGTCGAGAAAGCATCAATATTATCATCTTCTTTCATCCTCAACATCTCAAATTCCGTTTTGAGAGTTTGTAGTCGTGCCTTTTGCACCCTATCTACGCCTCTATGCCTAGTTTGTAGTGCTTCCCAAATTTCCTTCGCACTCTTACAACTAGCCACTTGTACAATCATATCCTCTAGTAATGCCTGGTAAAGATATGCAGTTGTAGCCATATCTTTCTTTATATCCAGTTCTTCCTTACCTTTAGGTTCTATTATTTCCCAAAGCCCATTTGCCCTTAGTATGGTTTTTATACGCAGAGCCCATACTGTGTAGTTTGTAGGTTTTAAAACAGGACATTGAAATTGGGTAAATGATGTAACCTCTTTGTGAATTACAATTTTCTTGTTTCTGTCTCCACTCATTATGCCTAAAAACTATTCCTAACTCTAATAAGGAATAAATAGTAGGAATCTAGGAAATCTTATAAATTCTACTAGGAATCAAAAGCAAAATTTCTAATCTTATCTATGTAAAATAAGACTAAAAGCTATAAAAGTTCATATTTTAGTTTAGAATATAAAACCCGAATTTTGCGATTCCTCCACGATACGATTTTCGAACCAACAAGAACACCCAAGAGTGTTCTCTTTCTCCCTTGTACAATCAATCAAACGCTCCCCTTGGTGTCTCTTTTTTTTGTGTTCGAACCAGAACCCAAAAACAACTTCTTCCCTTTTTTTTTTGAAGCAGTAAACACAAAATTGCTCCCCTTCTTTTTCTTTTTCGAACCAATCAAAACACCAACGCAGTTTTTTTGTTTTTTCTGCCTTTCTTTTCGAACCAGTAGAACACCAATAAGTGTTCTTCCCTTTCTCTCTTCGAAACAGTAAGCACAAAAAACACCAACACTTTTTTTCGCCCTTATTCTCTTCGCCAAGAACTCTTGTTCTTTGCCTTGTTTCTGCCCGAACCAAACAGCAGTGATGCTGTGTTTTTTTGGTTCCAACGTTTGCCCGCAGAAACTCTCTAAACCCCTCTCTTTTCTTCCTTCTTTTCTTTAATCTGAAGGTTGGCTCTTGATACCAATTTGTTGCCCAGCGGGGTTTTAACTTCGAATAAATTAAGTACAACGAAACAAATAACTAAAAAACGACGTGTATTAACAATAACGTATTTGGTTTTACAACTATGTTTTGTACAATCTGAGATATAATAAACGAAACAAACAGCCCCTACTTTTAATGGTATGAAGCGTCATGTTTGAAGCATTGTGTCCCTCTGATGTGTCTGGAGCCTCTTCTGAACCGACATGACTTTTGCCCTTGTACCGTTTCATATGTTTTAACCGTTCCTGGCAGTTGTAGGGTTATAAATAAACCCATTCGGTCTTTCTATGTTTCCTACGTGTACATGTAGCCCCTAGTTCTTTTACTTAAACTATAATGAACGCCTAAACATTGAGCCATGACTTAAGATTAGTCCAACATATATTACAGAATAAAATAAAAATGTCTAATATTTATTGAGGGATTGCTCGGATTACGAGAACAGTAGGCAGTTATAACCGTTGCCGGTGGTTGTACGGAGGTGCTAATACGCATCAGCAGCATTTGGCTCATTACACTCGGTTAATGTTTCCTTCATCTCAACAGGTGAACCTTTTCATTTACATTTAGTTTAGTTTGTAGTATATATGTGATTATTAGCTTTAGGTAATGTTGATGATGAATTTAATTGCTAAATTACCCTGTGTTTTCGATTATCGCTTATACTGTGTTCTCAAATTTTTTATTAAATAAAAGAAAGTGATAAAGGAAGAAAATAAAAGTAAAAAAAATGGAGAGTGAAAAAAGTTTGTGTTTTTGAGTTGAAGTAGAGTGGTCTTATTGGCATGTCAAGGCCCACTTTATGACCTATAGGCCTTTAGAAAGATAACGTGAAACATAAGAGGTTTTGGTGGTAAGAAAGGGGTAAAAAAGGGCAAGGATCATATCAAATGCCCACTCTGTTCCCGAGTATAAAACTGAAAGAAGAGAAATGAAGAGGGGAAAAAAGAGAGAAAAGAAGAGGATAGGAAATAAATTTTATTTTTTATCTTGTGTTCCTGAGTTGTAAAGAAAAGAAGACGGATATAAGCATAAAAAGGCTTAAAAATCATTTTCTCTCCAAATCATCCCAATTTGGGAAGAAGATTAGGAGAGAAGTTTTGGCTTAATTTCCTCTCCTTTTCTCTTCTCTTCTCTCCAGAAAAAACTCGGGAATGCAAATTTTTTTTAGTTTCCTCTCCACTTCTCTTTTTTTCTCTCCAAATTAAAACTCGAGAACAGAGTGTTTAAAGTCATATAAAAATCAATGCTTTTAAAATGCCACCGTATAGTGAGGGTATTAAGGGAAAATGGGTTCATTAGTTTCTGTAGTTAGGATGATCATATTTAGGCATGACGGAGTGGAGAGCGGGTAGTGGTGCGGGTACCAAGTACCCGAGCGGGTACACCGCCCCGCCTAGCTCGGGTACATGGTTCGGCTAGGGAAATCGAGCTCCGAGCTCGAGCAAGTACCCATGATTCTCTTTGATAATTCGACCGTTGCAATACTCAGTGGTCCACACTTGTTAAAGCATACCCGTATTCAACCGACCCAAAGGAAAAGAGATTTACGAAGTTACAAGAGGGGGCGAGAAAGGATGTCGAGCGAGCTTTTGGTGCTCTCAAAGGAAAATGGAAAATTCTCGATCGACCTCTTAGAGCTATAACCAAAGCGAAGATTGCCAATCGAGTTCATCGTGTGTTATTTTGCACAATATGGTTATAAACGCGAGGGAGGCAATCTCACGGTTCATATAATGGATCGCCGGTCCGGCCGGTGTTCGACGACAGTGTGGTAGCGGAGTTACTAGGCAATTTCTATGACCGTCTTCGATATGATCTCATGGAGCACGTAGCACGTGAATACTTGCCGCATCTCGATGATTAGTTGGTTTTTTATTTTAATCTAGTTATTTTTAAGTATTATGTTATGTTTTTTTTTGTTAAGTATTATGTAATGTTTTTTTTTTTTAATGAAATGGTATGTTTTTATTTTAAATATTGTATGTGATTTTATGTATTTAAAAAAAATGAAATTCGGGTAATAGGGTACCACTCCCTCCACTTAGGGTAGTGTTAGGGTAGAATTTGGTAGTTTTAAGTTGGAGGGTTTTTATTGGATAGAGGTGAGGTGATACCCAAGGTATTAGGGTACCACTCCCTCCACCCTTAGTAAATATGTTGACGGGGCATCTATGTAAGTGTAGAGTCATAATTTTTCTGTTTTGTTTGCAGGCATTACTTTCATGTCCAATGAGTTCAATAAGTATTGAGAAACCTGCTCGTGATATTTTAGATGGTCAAAAAACATTTCCATTACCCATTGACATAGATCGTATTCCGGTAATTCATTAAAGCTGTCACTATGTATCAATGTACTTCTGATATAAAAGTTTTGACGTACTTTATTAGGTTTGTAAGAGTGGAAGGTGTCATAACAAGGCTTAACTTCGTCGTCGGGCCATCTCAGCGCCACATCAGCATCCCATTTTCCCACAACTAACCACAACAAACCCCCTCCTCACTCATAACAAACCTCAACCTCTTCATTTGGGCCCACCACTACCACTTTAAAACGTTACACAACATATACAAATTAAACTCTTTGCCTTTTGTCAGAAACAATCTTCTTCGTCCCCACGATTTCAAAACTGACGACGAAGGACGGCGAGCCACCCCGGTGTGGCGACGGGGCACGGCGAGCGTCCATGTCATCGACGGCGAGGGACGACAACTACCACACCGTCCGCTCTAATGCCATGATGACAACTCTTTGATCGACATATAATTTTCAGGGGGTTTATCAATGTACTTCTGATATAAAAGCTTCCTACGGAGTATTTGATTGTTCATCCTGAAGGGAACATTCTTATCGACAGGTCATCTAACCATAAATTTTTATAAATTATAGAATGCTAGCTTGTCAAACAGGAGCATAAAGATTATTAAAATTAGGAATCTTTATTTAAATACAACTTTGTTTAAATTGTTTTATTGTAATATATGCAGTCCTAGGTATACAGAAAGGCTGGCTAGCAACATTGGTTTGACGGTTTGACCACTGTTTGACTTCTGCAGTACTATAATCCCATTAATGACTTTCGTTTCTTGTATTAGGCATGATGTGGCAGATCATGAGAAGTGGTCATAGTTAAGTTGAGGTAAGAGGGGAGGGAGTGGCCATCGGGTACCAAATCAGGTAAGGGAAACCGATCGGTAACACCGCCCTCAGTGGGTCGGGTAGCGCAAATCGGGCTTTGAAGCCGATCGTGGTGAGGCATGATTTTTTGAATTTTTGATAGTTGGGGGAAGCCTAACCCGCTAGTGTCAATAAAAAAAAATAAAAAATAAAAAAAATAAAAATTACTTCCACCTTTTTGAAAACCCCCACGTTCACATTTTAAAATCACAACCCATTTTTCACAAAATCATCACAACCCATCTTTCAATTTCTCATAAAATCCCAACCTTTTTATCTTCAAAATGTCTTCCGATATGATCTCACGGAGCACGTAGCACGTCAATACTTGCCGCATCTCGATGATTATTTGGTTTTTTTTAATCTAGTTTTTTTTAAGTATTATGAAATGTTTATTTTTTTTTTAAGTATTATGTAATGTTTTTTTTTTAAGTATTACCTTCACATTTTAAAATCACAACCCATTTTTCACAAAATCATCACAACCCATCTTTCAATTTCTCATAAAATCCCAACCTTTTTATCTTCTAAATGTCTTCCGATATGATCTCACTTGACGACGAAGACGTCAATACTTGCCGCATCTCGATGATTATTTGGTTTTTTTTAATCTAGTTTTTTTTTAAGTATTATGTAATGTTTTTTTTTTTTTTTAAGTATTATGTAATGTTTTTATTTTTAAAGAAATGGTATGTTTTTATTTTAATATTGTATGTGAATTTATGTATTAAAAATATATGGAAAAAAAATGGGTAGGATAGGTGACTACTCCCTCCACTTTGGGTAGTGTTAGGGTAGAATTGGTTAGTTTTGAGTTGTAGGGTTTTTATTGGATAGAGGTGATGTGGCAATTTGGGTAGTATTGGGTAGTAGGTGACCACTCCCTCCCCCCGCACAATGAAAAAAAATGTTGATGTTGATGTTGTAGTTAGTACATTTTGATATTTTATTTATCATTTGTTGTTTCGTTGCTTTAGTTCATGGTCGTTTATATAACACTTCCTTATGTGCTGCTTTTGTTTGTTTATTTTTCAATCAAACCTTTAAATACAATGAAGTGACAAATGTTTTTTAAAGGTGTGTTTGTTTCATTAAGATGTTTTGGGTCTGAATCTAAATATCACATCTTACTGTTAAGAGGCGGCCATAAAGTTTGAATCTAAATGAAATAATGTTATTTGGCTTTTTATACTTGTCTGAATAGTTTTAATTGTCTTTTTTTAAATATATATCAAACCATAGTAATGCAATAAATAAGTAGCTTGTATAAACATGAAACAAAATATTTATAAATTTAATACAATAATAAATTATTCTGACACAAGAAAACACAAGAAAATATAATGTTGGTAAGTGGTAAAATGCAGTAGAAAAAAAGTTTAAAAAAACAAACACACTCTAAGGGTGTGTTTGTTTGATTAAGATGTTTCGCATCTGAATCTGACTACCACATCTTACTAGTAAGAGGTAACTATAATGTCTGAATCTGAATGAAAAAGTGTTGTTTGTTTTTTTATAATTGTCTGAGTGATTTTAATTTTCCCTTTTTTAAGTATATATTAAACTATTGCAAATACGATTAATAAGTAGATAGTGTAAACTTGAAACAAAACATTTTTATCATAGATTTAACACAATTATAAATTATTAAATAAATTATCTTAATATATATCCAAAATTTAACATAATAAAAACTATTACATAAATCGTCTTAAAATAAAACATAAGTTTAACGCTATGAAACAACAATTAAGTAATTTAACTAATATTAAATAATTTAAAACCTAGCTTTGCATAATTTGAAGATGAATGAGTTGAATGGTTTTGAAGATGAATGAGTTAAAAGGGTGTTAATAAGAGGTAATAAGATCTTGTCGTCACCTCTTAACGAGTTAGACATATTAGCTCTTACCATGTCTGACTGGTGATAAAAAAAACAAACAAGTAAAACGTCTGCCCACCTCTTACTAGTAAGAGTAAAAGGGCTAGTAAGACTTTTAAAAAAAAACAAACACACCCTAAGTGTTTATGTCCCGGATATTTATTAAGAAAGTTCAATATAAAAAAATAATAGTAATAATAAACAAATATCTTTAGTTGAAATTTTAACAAGTTTACTTGTTCAAAAGCGTAAACGAAATAATACTCGAGTAGGCTTTATATTATACCAGTATCGATCTCTAAATGTTACGTGTTGGTTAGAATCTTAATTATCATGATTATTTAGTTAAACTTGAGTGTGGAGGGGGTTGTGCCTGATCTTTTGAAACATTGTTTTATTTTTGTTTATGTTTATGTTTGTTGTGAATACTACATCTCAAGTTTGACATCGAGCATCACCAACAAAAATTGCGCAAAACATCACCGATCAAATGATCAATAACTTAATTGAGAACCTCAAGAATACACATTCAATCATGGCAACAAGTGTTTCAGTCTCTTCAAAATTATAAACAAAATGGTTAATGTATTGTGTAAATTAAAGAATAGTAAAGAATTATAAACAAAATGGTTAATGTATCGTGTAAATTAAAGAATAGTAAAGAATTATGTATCGTTCTTTGAATAATGAAATTACTTCGAATTTATATAAGATTTAATGCGAGGGCGCATATCCTAACCATTCTATTTTATTTGTCCCTTATTTTAATCATGTTGGGCTTTGTTAGCTCATTTGACCCAACTTTATTGCCCATGCCTTTGTTGGCCGTTTTCAACCACAGTGATAAACTGATAATATCGCATCGTTTCTTCAACAAGAAGATACGAACTGTTCTACAACCTTCAATACACACATACTCCCCAACCGCCTTACCAATTGCTGCCGACTTCTGATTTTTGCGACAAGTGATGTAAAACCCTAAAAATATAAAACATATCAAAAGACTATTTTACCCTTTAAAAATCAAAATTATAAAATACGTAAAATATACTAACGCTCATTAAATGAAATTTAAAATCTAACGTATAAATGTTCAGATATCTTTCGATTCCTTTTGATGATCGTTCAGATTTGACTTCGATATTCTTTTGTCTTCACTAAATTGGCCCTCCTCTTTTCGCAGATCGAATTTTGTTATTTTGTTTTCGCTCGTCCGCTTGTCGATCGTTAGATGGAGACTACCCGTGGAGCGAAGAAGATGGTGCCGACCTGCGTTCGCAGTTCTGTCTTTGGAGAGGTTCGTGAAGCGTTACACCCGACCGCCGTGATGCTCGAGACATCGATGATCTGCTTTGGAGGAAGTCGGACGAATCAACCAAAGATGCAACGATGAAGACATGATTCAACAGTGGTGGGAAGGTTCATCTACTTCATATGATTTGGGCGCGACGTGTGTTACTCGATTCGTTTGTCACGCGTTTTGAGGCGGTTTGATATCTTGCTACGTGATTTTGATCGGATTACTTTTCTTTGATTCATTCGAACTCGGTGTGAATCATGAAGTTTTATCGCTTAGCATTCGGTATATCTCGACTTTTCTTTTGGACCGACGGTAATGAGCCATGAGGAACCGTTTTATGCTAGTTAGTGGCCTCCTTCCATTATGGAATGGTAAGTTGATTGGATGCATTATATGCTGCTTGTATGTGAATCTGGTCTGTTATAGTATGTTAATTGCTATCCGTATGTTATCTGTATGTGATATGTTTTGTTGTGATACTGGTTATGTGTGTTTGCCATGACCCGGGACAGAATATTGTGACAATAAGAACTTGTTATGTGATGCAAGTATTATGGCTCGATCAACGTGATAATACCGAGATCATATAATTTGAACTTATTGAAATCATATGACGTCTGGGAAATGCCGTGGTTGATACGTGAATGGACTTTGACTTATATACATTATTTGTCACTCCTCATGTTCGATTGAATTTTGTACCTCTTGGTGAGATTCTCACCGACATCCATTACGATGTAAGATTTGTACACTTGGAATCCAAATTGTTATGATCGTGTGAACCTATAGATTTCTATATGCGCCCTAAGCTTGTACGTCTCCACGCATTTCTTGCGATTAGTAAGACCGTTAGGATTCGTTACGCCTATGCATGTGTTGTTTTCATCATTAGATACGAATAAGTTAGGCGTGTTGTTTGATTTTTCGCATCTCATCTGCTTTTCGCCATTACTATGATAAGTATATGATTATCTGTTATAAGTATCTGATTAGTGAATTGATTTCTGAAAGTATGAGTTTGAAGATTTTGATAAAAAATCCATTTGTTCTGAGATAAGATTCGCGTTTGCTTTATTTTTCCCTGAAATTCTGAAATCCGATTAGTTTTCTGTTCTGTCCCGTCTTGTTCAATTTCGAGGACGAAATTTTCTTTTTAGAAGGGGAGAGTTGTAAAACCCTAAAAATATAAAACATATCAAAAGACTATTTTACCCTTTAAAAATCAAAATTATAAAATACGTAAAATATACTTACGCTCATTAAATGAAATTTAAAATCTAACGTATAAATGTTTAACGTATATATTAAGTAACCGACGTTGGTACGACGAAAAATAAAAGTCGCGTGTAAACCATTATGGGCCGTTTGTTTTGTGTAATCCGAATACCCTTTAGGTCGTTTTTTTTTTTTTTTTTTTTTTGTATAAGCGAATACCCAACAAGTAGCCTTGGGTCGTTCCTTTTGTTTTGAGATCCGATCGCTCACCCAAAAGCCCATGGTCTCGCTTTGTTTGGGTCAGTGTCGATCCACACAAAAGCCCACCCTAGAACCGATCGGGTAGTATAAATACAAACACAAACATTAAATTTTGAAACCCTAGTTTACAAGACCACGGTACCAAAGTTCTGCCCCTTTTCTTTTTCGATCGCTGCTACTCCTTGGTTTCGGTGTGCTCTTGATCTGAACGGTACCAAGGTATAACATTCTTCCATTCGTTTTAAGTACATTCGCATGCTAACGTTTAAAACGTTGAAACCGTGAGATATATAATAAGCCATACGAATGAACATGAATAAATCAAGCCCTAAAAATCAGTTATGATAGCCATTAATATGTAATCACAAAGGTAGAAACCCTAAGTCGTTATAATCATGGGTGTTTATGATTTTATGTGTAGAGTTGTGTGCGTGTTGGATCGCTAACTAGTGTAGCGGGTGTGTATTGTTTAATAGGACTGAATTATGGATTTATAAACATGTTATTATGAGGTTAAAACAGGTTGTGTGGCTTACATGGGTCATGGGTGCGTTTGGGTAGGTTAAACATGTGCTTATATTGGTTTTAATAAACCCTAAAACTGGACAGCATCATATGTCGAACTTGTGCGTATCATAGATCGAATTTTATAAGTACAATAATCTGGGTTTTTGTTGGAAAAGTTTATTTTATGTCTTAGTTAAGTTTTCCAAGTGGTTTGGTCGAATTTGGAGTTGTCTAAGTCGTATTTTTGAATTTTACAAGATCAAGTGTCAAAGCGAGAAAACGGGTGCGAAATTTAGGTTGGATTCACCTAGGTGTTATCGATGATACCTGCATGTTTTTAGTGATTCTTAATTCTAAATTGTAGTACTTTGAAATATCTTTCTGGAAACATAAGTATTGTATCATTTGTAAACCTAGAAGTATGATTTTTATATTTTTGGAGTTAGGGTGTCTGAATCTGAATTGCTGAGTTGAAATTTATAATGTAGTAAATGATTTTTAGTATTTATTCTATGAGGTTCTGGAACTTTTCCTTTGGTGGATATGATATTTATATATGGTGTGACACCTGTAGCTTTTGGTTTGATGTGTTGATTAGGGTGAGTGTGTTTGTTGGGGCCATACTTTTGGTGTGTGTAAATCTGGGTGAGTTCGGACCGTCTGGATTTATGATTTTCCGTGAGGCCATTTAGCATGGAATAGAACCCACCAATTTTGTAGAATCTCTTAACTCATATGGGAACCCACGGATTTTGCTTGATTTCATTTGAGCTAAGTAAGTATTTTATAAAAATCGTTAAAGTCCGGTCCAAATATGAGTTTAAGAAAATGAAAGATAAAACATGATATCAATAAGTAACACACTTACAAAGGCATAAGAAGCTTATAAAAGGAGCTAATAAGTATTATACGAATCGTAATCCGTGTAGATTCATTGAAGAAGGCGATGGCGTCGTATCTTCGTGTTCGTTCATTCGTTGCTTTTCTCTCATTTGCGTTAAGGTGCGAGATATTCGACCTTTTCAAAGAAAGGTTCCTTATGACGTTCTTTTCGTTAACTTTCCTATTTTACTTATTAGGGTTCCCGATGCCATTGCTATGAACCCTTTTCTAATTGTTTGATCTGTTACTTGCGTAAAATACCTGTTCTAGTGAATTATACAATATCTGATTTGAACTTTATGTTAGGAAGACTTTGATATGCACATTTGTTGAACCTTGTTATATTTGATTATGAACTTCTGCTTACGGACACTTAATGTTGAATTTCTGATTATGGAAGTATGATATGTGATTATGATATAAACCTCTGACTTCTGAATATCTGGATATGAACCTTATGATATGAACTATCTGATATGTTATATGTGACCTTTGTGTTTGATTATGATCTGTGTCATATTTGAAAATCTGTTTGACCTAAGTTGGTTTGACACTCGAGCCAAATATTTCACTAGTCATGGGGTTCTATGTCCGTGTCGTTGATGCACCTCGACATGACTCTAGGCGATGAGAGTGATGTTCGCCACGTCCTTTCCGTTATACGTTTATTGATAGTATGGCCACTATCCGTCTGTTGGGCGTATGGATGCATCCTAGATCCGATCTGTTATCGATATGATTTGTCCGTGAATGATGTCATGTGCAATACGCGTCTTCACAAAATTCGGGAGCTAGCTACTCCAAATTATTTTCCGAGATTATTTCGTATAAGTATGATGTTGATATGATATGTTATGGGTTCGTGGTAGTTAACTAAATCTTTATCCGTTATTTCTATGTTAAGTATTCGATTATGATTCGGTATGTTCAAGTGTTTATGATTATGTGCTAGGCTTATCATATGTTATTATATGTGTTTATGCTTTTGTATGTTTATGTGACTACCGTCTATTATGCTAGGTTATGATTAACATGTTTAGATATGATTCACATCTTTGTCATCGATGTTATGTTAGTTTATCGTTATGTGAATTCGTTGATCTGTGAGATGAATGTGCTAGTGTGAAAGTAAGTATCCTGAAAGTTTAGTATGTATGATTGTTCAGTTAATTTTGTAAACTTTGCCTATCCGTTAGTTATCTATCTGCTTATGTGTTATTTGCTATGTTTAAACTCTGCTGATGCTAAGATTTGATCTGGAAACTGGTTTAGCGTGTGATGTATGTTCTGATAATTGCTAATGGCTATGCTATGTTTTGTTTGGTCTAATTAGTTATAGTTGCCTATTGTGTTTTCTATTTGTATGTGTTTGACTGCCATGATTTGACTACTATTGTTCCGCTGCTGCTATACTGTTGAAGTGTGTTAGATGTAGATTCATTGACTAGTATGAATTCCATGTTTACTTTCTAGGAACTGCTTCCGTTAGCCTTTAGACTCTTCGTTTGGTTTATATGTAATCTTTTATTCTTGATATGTTAAGTGTTTGGTTATTCTGATGTGTTTGCGTTTGTGTCATTAATGTGCTATGAGGTGTTTTAACTGTTATGTGTTTTTCTGGATTTCTGTATATTTGTGCTTCCGCAGAATCCTCAAAGATTCATCATTCTCATTTCATTGTGATTAGTTATTCATACTTTGTTTGGTTTAGTTTTGTTTCGTTATATCATTCACTTTGGGCTTTGTAAGCTCAATTAGCATTTTCTTTTCCTGCTGCGGGTTTTAAGCATTCAAGATGAGCTTATGGGATAGCGATATGGGTTGAGAGTAGAGACGAGAGAAAGATTTGTAAATAGGGATCTTAGATTTATTTTGATTATTAAGTTATTTATATTTTCTTTTGTAAGTTTTGTAAAGGCTTCCGCCATTGTATAGTACTTAAGGTTCTGATATGAAACCGTATTTGTGATATCTTTACCCTTGTCAGGTTGGGGTGTTACAGGTGATCATTCCAATGGTTTTAATTATGTAACTATCAAATTATGCTACATGAAATCGTGTATTAATGATCAAGATGAGGTTAAATTGGCCTCTTTATTATTGTCAGTTATTGATGCATATGTAAATAGGTAAATCATTCCAATGGTTGAGCACTTTAGGATCGCTTAACAAGGAAAACCATAATTTATTGATTTTGGAACTCCATAAAAGAATTATTGGTCCTAACTATTAATAAAGTATGTATCTTCTAGAAATTCATTTTTCCTTGAATTATAGAATAAATCATATCATGTTTATTCATCTATTTACATGTGTTTTGACATGTGTGAGTTTAAGGTAACCAACGAAAGTTAACATTTGTTGGTGTTTGGTTGAGATTTTTGTATCAGTTAATTGGCATCAGTTTATGTGTATGTGTGATCTATTGTCTTCATTTTTGCGTGGATATACAAGGAACGAGAATAAGGGGAGGGCGTTTTAACGTAGGGTAAGTATCACAAACCACAATACAAATGTAGTTATTCACATTTTCTTACCTTTTCCCTGATATCTTTGTCAGCACAAAGACCCGTAGTCAGAGGGTTGAGATGCAACTCCACCACATGCTGAGTGCAGAGTTGCAGCCTTCGCCATCTGCCACTCCAGTTTCAGCTTCAGGTCCAACTCCATAGATATATTATGTACATCAATATCTCCCGGGTAGACTACTTGAATCTCATTTTAATGCATAGTAAAAAAGAAATGAAAATTAAAGCTCTATTATTGTAGCGCTTACCCGAAGATGCTACTAAATAAGCAAGCACCTTGTATTTCAAAACTGAAGTTTTAAATCCTCTTGGTATATAACCTATAAATACACCTAAGATATGTTACATTGTCAATTAAAAAGGCTCATAAAGTTTTCTTTACTTGAGACAGTAACTCGACATAAACAACTAAAGAAATCACTAATCTTTGGTTTTAATGAATACATGTAAAGATCGGGCAAATACAAAGGAAAAAATGCAGTCACGTATGGTTTCCTATTTTTTGTGAGGTAAATAGCAATAGTCTGTTGATCAGAGAATTCAGTCTCAGTGTGGTTTTGCTGAAATTTATATTTATTTTTGTGACATGTAATCATTCCAATGGTTGATTCATGTTTACTTACACAGGGACTTCAAGAAGCCGGAGGTCTTGCACACACCACTACGGACGGTAATTGAAAGTTGGTTTTTTTATACGTTTAGTAAATATTGCGATTGGTCTTACAAACCAGAGGAGTTCAATACATCTCCATTAAAGTTCAACTTGATAAATGTTAATGATTTGCAACCATAGGGACAAGAAACAACAACTATTGTTGGTGGGCGCTCAAAAATAGAGATGTATTTACTAAATGTATAAAAGGTTTTGGATGTGGGTATTGTTCTCTAATTTTTTGAAAGGTTTGATTTTGATTATTAATCAAGATTAGGGTTCTTGATTCGAACTCAGGTATGCAATTGTTTTCGATCTTTGTTATCTTGATTATGTATCTGAGGTTTAAATATTCGGATCTTTAATCATTTATAGTTATTGTAGTTGCACCGCTTTGGAAAACTGATCTCGGTGATCGGAGCTATTTGTAAACTGAAACATAAAGTTGGTGATCGACCTATTTGCGACCTATTTGGAAAGCGGTCGAGCTTATATAAGCTATTTTAGAATAGGCTGCCATTTAACAAAAGTTACTGTGGCGTTGTGTCATATTGTGCAAAGTTGTGCCATTTAACAAAAGCTATTGCCATTTAACAAAAGTTAACGTGTCTTTAGCTCAATAGCTAGTGTTGTTGCGGGATTGATAAATGATACTTTTGTTGGCTTTGTTTGCTTATCAGCATGACTCCATCAGTATTAATGAGGCAGTGATGAGTTTAAACGGCCTAGGTAAAAGCTGAGATTTTCCAGAACTTGGCGTGGGAGCCTATTTGGTTTGCAGCCATGTCCGGAACTTGGTAAAATAGAATGGTTAGGACATGCGCCTCCCATTATATCATATATAAATGAGGCAGTGATGAGTTTACATGGCCTAGGTAAAAGTTGAGATTTTCCGGAACTTGGGGTGGCAGCCTATTTGGTTTGCAGCCATGTCCGGAGCTTGGTGTATAAACATGTTTATATTTGTTATTATAGTTGGGAGCATGTTGAAACCATTATATTTTATTCGTTGGCAAATAAAAAGGTATTGAATATTACGCCAGTTTATTCACCCCATGAAGCCGTGTCTTGGCGGGGCATCCACACTTGGAGGGTGGTTGCAGCCATGCCGCGTGCTTCATAATGATCCAATATTTTCATATCTGAGCCTCATATTTTGCATTCCAATTATGCATTTTGTTGTTATTTCGATAATGTGTTTCCTGGCATTGGGGGGAGGGGGTGGACTGATCTTGGCGGGGTATTTACACTAACACAACCGTGGTGGTTTCGGTTAGTTGTTATGTTGGTGGAATTTTTTGAGGTCTGAGAGCAGCCGTATCTTGGGGAGCGTTTACACTAACGCAACCATGGCGGTGCTTGATCAGGCCTGAAACATTCATATAAATGAAATCGACATAGTGCTTACACTGTTTACAATTTTCTTATTACGCTTTCAATCAGTTTATATAAATCTTTAGATAAGACTGATCGTGATGTCGATTAAATGAGGTTGTGATGACTTTGAATTGGTTCAGTAAAGCTGAGATTGTCTGCATCTTGGCGGGGCAACTTATTATGGTCGCAGCCATGGCGAATGTATCCTCTTTATATGTTTGCCTATCTAAGCCTCTTATACAGTGACTTTGACATTTTTTTAATGAGTGTCTGGTCAATACGTTGTTAGAAGAAGGAACCGTTTGATAGGTTGCTTTGGCTAACTGCATTGCTTTCAGATTTATTTTTTCTTCTTCTTATTCAGTTGAGGTTGTTTGATTATTGGGATTTATTAGTGGGCTATGATGATTAAATGTTGTTTTCGGAGGCAGAAGAACTGGGTCGTCAAAGATTGAGTCCGTCATTTGGCGGGGAAAGAACCGGATGGCATGATTATGCAACCGTGTTTCTTTGCAGCCATGGTGGACATTGGATCTTTTTGACCTTAGTATGGTTAAAAATAATGGGAGGGCGCATGTCCTAACCATTCTATTTTATTCGTACGTTGTAAAAATTTAGTAAATATTACCCCCGTTTTTCAGCCCATGAGGCCCGTGTTTCTAGCATGATATTTCGCTGCCCAGATTCCCTTTACCAATCTTAGTATTTCTGCTTGGTTGTAGACGTGTCTCATCAAAATGCTATACACGCATATCTTATCATCATCACCGACTGACAGCTAATGATAGTATTAGTCGGTTCATAGATCTCATCATTTCTGGATGTGGGTATTGTTCTCTAGTTTGTTGAAAGGTTTGATTTTGATTATTAATCAAGATTAGGGTTCTTGATTCGATCTCAGGTATGCAATTGTTTTCGATCTTTGTTATCTTGATTATGTATATGGGGTTTAAATATTCAAATCTTTAATCTTTTATAGTTATTGTGGCTATACCGCTTTGGGCGATCTCGGTGATCGGACTATTTGTATGGCGAAACATAAAGTTGGCTGATCTGACCTATTTGAAGCCTATTTGGAAAACTGATCTGAGCTTATTTGAGCTATTTGAGTATACGATGTCATTTAACAAAAGTTACTGTGGCGTTGTGTCATATTGTGCCAAGTTGTGCCATTTAACAAAAGTTACTGCCATTTAACAAAAGTTAACGTGTCTTTAGCTCAATAGCTGGTGTTGTTGTGGGATTGATAAATGATACTTTTGTTGGCTTTGTTTGCTTATCAGCATGACTCCATCAGTATTAATGAGGCAGTGATGAGTTTACACGGCCTAGGTAAAAGCTGAGATTTTCCAGAACTTGGTGTGGGAGCCAATTTGGTTTGCGACCATGTCCGAAACTTGGTAAAATAGAATGGTTAGGACATGCGCCCTCCCATTATATCATATATAAATGAGGCAAAGATGAGTTTACATGGCCTAGGTAAAAGTTGAGATTTTAGGAACTTGGCGTGGCGACCTATTTGGTTTCTGACCATGTCCAAGAGCTTGTGTAACAAAATGTTTATATGTGTTATTATAGGGAGCATGTTGAAACCATTATATTTTATTCGTTGGCAAATAAAAATGTATTGAATATTACGCCAGTTTATTCACCCCATGAGGCCCATGAAGTCGTGTCTTGGCGGGGCATCCACACTCGGAGGGTGGTTGCAGCCATGCCGCGTGCTTCATAACGATCCAATATTTTCATATCTGAGCCTCATATTTTGCAGTCCAATTATGCATTTTGTTGTTATTTCGATAATGTGTTTGCTGGCATTGGGGGGAGGGGTGGACTGATCTTGGCGGGGTATTTACACTAACACAACCGTGGTGGTTTCGGTTAGTTGTTATGTTGGTGGAATTTTTCGAGGTCTGAGAGCAGTTGTATCTTGGGGAGCGTTTACACTATAGCGACCATGGGCGTGCTTGATCGAACTGAAACATTCATATAAATGAAATCGACATAGAGCTTATCATTTACAATTTTCTTATTACGCTTTCAATCGGTTTATATAAATCTTTAGATAAGGCGATCGTGATGTCGATTAAATGAGGTTGTGATGACTTTGAATTGGTTCAGTAAAGCTGAGATTGTCTGCATCTTGGCGGGGCAACTTATTATGTTTGCAGCCATGGCAGATGTATCCTCTTTATCTGATTGCCTATCTAAGCCTCTTATACATTGACTTTGACATTTTTTTAATGAGTGTCTGGTTAATACGTTGTTAGAATAAGGAACCGTTTGATAGGCTGCTTTGGCTAACTGCATTGCTTTCAGATTTATTTTTTCTTCTTGTTTTTCAGTTGAGGTTGTTTGATTATTGGGATTTATTAGTGGGCTATGATGATTAAATGTTGTTTTCTGAGGCAGAAGAATTGGGTCGTCAAAGATTAAGTCCGTCATTTGGCGGGGAAAGAACCGGATGGCATGATTATGCAACCGTGTTACTTTGCAGCCATGGTGGACATTGGATCTTTTTTACCTTAGTATGGTTAAAAATAATGGGAGGGCGCATGTCCTAACCATTCTATTTTATTCGTACGTTGGCAAATAAAAAATTAGTAAAAATTACCCCCGTTTTTCAGCCCATGAGGCTCGTGTTTCTAGCCTGATATTTCGCTGCATAGATTCCCTTTAAAATCTTAGTATTTCTGCTTGGTTGTAGACGTGTCTCATCAAAACGCTATACATGCATATCTTATCATCATCACCGACTGACAACTAATGATAGTATTAGTCGGTTCATAGATCTCATCATTTCTGGATGTGGGTATTGTTCTCGAGTTTGTTGAAAGGTTTGATTTTGATTATTAATCAAGATTAGGGTTCTTGATTCGAGCTCAGGTATGCAATTGTTTTCGATCTTTGTTATCTTGATTATGTATATGGGGTTTAAATATTCAAATCTTTAATCTTTTATAGTTATTGTGGCTGTACCGCTTTGGAAAACCGATCTCAGCTGATCTGAGCTATTTGTCAACTGAAACATAAAGTTGGCTGATCTGGCCTATTTGGAAAACTGATTTGAGCTTATATGAGCTATTTTAGAATAGGCTGCCATTTAACAAAAGTTACTGTGGCGTTGTGTCATATTGTGCAAAGTTGGGCCATTTAACAAAAGTTACTGCCATTTAACAAAAGCTAACGTGTCTTTAGCTCAATAGTTGGTGTTGTTGCGGGATTGATAAATGATACTTTTGTTGCCTTTGTTTGCTTATCAGCACGACTCCATCAGTATTAATGAGGCAGTGATGAGTTTACACGGCCTAGGTAAAAGCTGAGATTTTCCAGAACTTGGCGTGGGAGCCTATTTGGTTTGCAGCCATGTCCAGAACTTGGTAAAATAGAATGGTTAGGTCATGCGCCCTCCCATTATATCATATATAAATGAGGCAGTGATGAGTTTACATGGCCTAGGTAAAAGTTGAGATTTTCCGAAACTTGGCGTGGCAGCCTATTTGGTTTGCAGCCATGTCCGGAGCTTGGTGTAGCAACATGTTTATATGTGTTATTATAGCTGGGAGCATGTTGAAACCATTATATTTTATTCGTTGGCAAATAAAAAGGTATTAAATATTACGCCAGTTTATTCACCCCATGAAGCCTGTGTTTTTATCCTCATATTACGCTAGTTTATTCACCCCATGAAGCCTATGAAGTCGTGTCTTTGAGGGGCATCCACACTCGGAGGGTGGTTGCAGCCATGCCGCGTGCTTCATAACGATCCAATATTTTCATATCTGAGTCTCATATTTTGCAGTCCAATTATGCATTTTTTGTTATTTCGATAATGTATTTGCTGGCATTGGGGGGGAGGGGGTGGACTGATCTTGGCGGGGTATTTACACTAACACAACCGTGGTGGTTTTGGTTAGTTGTTATGTTGGTGGAATTTTTCGAGGTCTCAGAGCAGCCGTATCTTGGGGAGCGTTTACACTAACGCAACCATGGCGGTGCTTGATCAGGCCTGAAACATTCATATAAATGAAATCGACATAGTGCTTAGACTTTTTACAATTTTCTTATTACGCTTTCAATCAATTTATATAAACTTTAGATAAGACTGATCGTGATGTCGATTAAATGAGGTTGTGATGACTTTGAATTGGTTCAGTAAAGCTGAGATTGTCTGCATCTTGGCGGGGCAACTTATTATGGTTGCAGCCATGGCGAATGTATCCTCTTTATCTGTTTGCCTATCTAAGCCTCTTATACAGTGACTTTGACATTTTTTTAATGAGTGTTTGGTCAAAACGTTGTTAGAAGAAGGAACCGTTTGATAGGCTGCTTTGGCTAACTGCATTTCTTTCAGATTTATTTTTTCTTCTTCTTATTCAGTTGAGATTATTTGATTATTGGGATTTGTGGAAAACTAGAAGGGGGGTTGAATAGTTTTACCAATTAAAACTTCCTTTTAAACTATTTAGATCGACTTATGTCAATCTATTTGGTTGTGTGTGTTGGATGTTGATAAACAAGTATATAAAGATATGTAATGAAAAGATAAGAGTAAAAGCACAAAACCACAACGCGAGTATTTATAGTGGTTCGGCTACAAGGACACCTTCCTTGCCCTACTCCACTCCCGAGTCACCTACTCGAGAGTTCGTAAACACTACACCAATCTCCTTATGGCGGAGAAGCCTTCATAGCGTCGCCTACCCTTTTTCGGTGCTAGGCTAACCACGGGTTCTTTCACTCAAGGTGAACCAAACCTACACAACGTCGCCTACCCTTTATAAGGTACTAGGCTAAGTACCTGGTTCTTTCACACCAAGGTTAACTACACCTTCTGGCGTCGCCTACCCTTTATTGGGTACTAGGCTAAGCACCTAGTTCCATTGAAATGGAGGAACTACTACCACACTATACCAACGACTAATCCCAAAGGAGATCTACTCCTTTGCAACATCATCAAGGACATCAATATCCTTGGATCTAATGCTAGTCTATCTAGTACATCGAAACATACCATATCAAATGTACATCTAAGGCACCTTTCACTAATGCCTTTGACTTGATCTACAAGACACCTTTCACTAATGTCTTATGTCTTCACTTCTAAGCACCTTTCACTAATGCTTCAAGTCTTGACTTCTAAGCACCTTTCACTAATGCTCCTTGTCTCGACTTCTAAGCACCTACCACAAGTGCTTATGCTATAGACAATAGATACCCTTCACTAATATCTTCGTCTTGACACTTGAGACATCTTCCACTAATGTCTTCAACACTACACTTCTTTGAAGAAAGAAAGGAATCATCAACAAGAAGACTTCAGTAGCCTTGATGATGAGGAAGCTTGGCAACTCATGGACTTGAGCTTGCTTGACTTCAAAGGTGGTGATCTTGCCTTTAAAAGGAACCTAAAAGATCACAAAAAAACAAAACTACAAACATAGATCTCTTAGATCTAAGGTTAATGAGATTTAACTCAGGGGAGAAAGTGTGTTGGAAAGGGGTGAGGAATAATGAAGAAATGGCTCACTATTTATAGAGGAAAAATCCTACTGTTCCCCGGATCCCACGGATCCCTACCTCAAGGGATCCGGCTAGCACAAAGCTAGGAATCCGTGGAACGCTCCTCTTTGCCCATGGGTATTTTGGTTATGGGTCATGGGTCATGGGTTGAACTATGGATCTTTGGCTAGATACGATGTATCTTTGAGTGCAATGCACTTAGTCACTTGGGTATGGGTTGATCCATGGGTTATGGATATTATCCATGTATGATATAAGCATGATGTCATGCAATGGGTTATGGGTCAAGATCCATGGGTTATAGGCTTTGGGTTGTACCCAACTACATTCAATGTATTTGCCCAATGGGTTATGATACTTAAGTTTCTACCCATTTATATTACCAATATACTACATACTAGTTATGTGTATATTTTATCCAAATATGTAAACACTACTTGTTGTACATATGTATTACTTAAATCATAAAAACACTTATACTTGTTTTAGTGTTTTATGTGAAAATGTGAATATGTTAGAAACTATTAGGTCAAACCATTTACGTATTTTATTTGTTTCGTTAATATGATTTTCGTTAGTTATCGACAAAACATTAGAAGATCGTAAAATATAAATAAGCGTTTTTCTGACTTATTTGTATTAACAATCTCCCCTTTTGTTGATGAAAAACATAAAATTATTTTAAGGAAAAGCTAAAATTAAGTAAAAGTTTGAATTGTAATTTTACTTTCTTCTCCCCCTTTTGTCGAAACAAAAGTGTTTGAAGGAAAGCAACACATCGTTTTAAAAAAAACATGTGAAAGAAGTAAAAGTAAAATAGAGAGCAAGTAGCGGAAAGGATCTCGTCGTTACTCCCCTTGACGAGTCCATCCCTAAGTAAGGCGTCAAGAAACTAATTCTAATCTAGTTCATTTGCAACTAACTTTTGCAAAAGATTACGTCTATGTGACTAGTGTGCTCCCCTAGATGATTGCAATTTTGCAGCGGAAGTCATGAAATATAAATCTAAGATTGCAAGTAATTTTACAGCGTATTTTTTGACACCAAGCTCCCCAGCTTTAGGGTGTCAAATTCTTCATGTTAATTGAATAAGCGCAAAACAAGGGTTAGAAAACAAGTATGATTCACAATTTCCTGCAAATGTGGTTCAAGTTATTAGAAAGAACTTTACATCTCACGGATCCCACGGTTCCCTCTAGTAGGGATCCGTCTAGGCAATCGAGGGATCCGTAGTGGTGATTAATTTCGACAGCGATGATATAACAAGTAATGTTATCACAAAATGAGATATGAATACAAGGTAATCATATGCTCAGAAAAATAACAAGTAGCATGTAATTTCATTTAATAAAACTAGAGTTATGATATACATGACTCTAAAAACTAAGAAAATAGACAATACATGACTAGGAATTTCTAGACCAACTAACGCTTGATGCTAGGACACCACTAAAATCTTCTAGCTCAAGTTTTGTTTACGTTTGATCTCGTCGAAACGTTCGAGGAGATGATAGAACATGAAACGTTGGTCTTCCGTACTTCATGTATCAAACTTTCAACATGTTGACAATGATAGCAATCTTTGTCATGGCTAGGTAGTGGTGGTGGAAGAAATGAAATAGCTTGATGCGAAGGATCAAGTGAAGCGGCTTGTGGAGCTTCAAGCGATGGAGGGATTGGTGGAGGTACATTTGAGAATGACTCGACCAAGAATGATGGTGGTGGTAGAAAGTGTCAACTTCTATATGATCGGGTGGTTGACTTTGATGATTTCTCATAATCCAAATGGGATTATATGATGGAAGCGGCGAAAAGGAAAGCGGAGCAAGTGTTGACTCAACACCTTGATTTTGAACCATTATTCCTCTAATGAGGAGAATGTTGTCGTGAGCGGATGAGATGGCCTAGGAGGCAAGTCCTCTAAATTGTAGAGGTGTGGTGATGATAGTGGGGATGTAAATGAAATAGCTCTAGGAACCAATGGTGATGGTTTAGTGGAGATAATATTGTTTGGCCTAGGAGGTATGGTGGTGTTTGGTATTGGTAGTTTTGTGGGTACTATGCTTTTAGGAATTGGTTTAATTGGATGAGGAAGAATCCTATCATTTGTTGGCTTGACCGGAGATGATTCGGTTGAAGAGATTTCGTGTATAACACGAGCCTTTTTCATGGGTGGTTCTTTGGTGGATAAGTTACTACTTAGGGTTTTCCTCATGATGAGATGATTTTAAGAGGTTGCAAGAGCTGAAAGTTAGGATGAGAGTGATGACTATGGAGGTCCTAACAAATTGGTTTATAAACCAAGAGATTTGGCAAATGCATTTAAGCCTTAAGCCACTAGGATTCATTGGAATGTGATGATTAACATGCACAAGAGTCAACTTCAGAGGTTATCATGATCTAGGAAATCATTTAAGATGAGATGGAGTGTTTGAGTTAGGAAGATGAGTTGAAATGATTGTTTTAGCAAGATTTGACATAAACTGTCATCCGGATCCTACGGTTCCTTCCTCAAAGGGATCCGTCTAGGCTAATCCTAGGGATCCGGCTTTCGTGATTATGAAAGAGTGGAAATGATGTTTCTAAGATCTAAGACCTATATCATCTTGAGTGTTTCATCCTCTAAGTGTTTTAAATGAAGGGTGCTTGAGTACTTGAAGGTAATGAATGATGTAGCTAATGATTGTTATTTATGGAAGGATTTGGAACTTTCAGTACCAATGGATGAGCAAGGATGACACTAAAGATTTAGAGTGTCAATTGAAGCTAAATGATCCTAGAGATTAGGTTGTGTCTTAGGATAGTGCTTTGGAAAATATCCTAGAAGCTTTGAGATGGGAAAACTATATTTTGATCAACTTTGATCAATTTTGAGGTGAGGATGATTTATGATCAATTTTGTCATAATCGAAAGATTTCTAAGACTAGATGTGAGGATCAAGTAAAAGATGAAGTGTGATTTTAAGAGCGGAAGAGTAGTGGATTAAAAGCGAAATGGTAGATCTACAAGCTTAGAGTGTGATCTAGGTGAGTTATGTAAAGATCAACCTATCTTGATAAGGACTTAATTTACCTTAAGACACTATGTTTTAGCTTAGTGTGAGGTATTCTAAGGATATGGTTGAAATATAATGCTTGCAATTGCATTTTACATTTCTTTGGATCCACGGTTCCCTAAGTGTAGGGATCCGTCTAGCATAATCTTTGGGATCCGCCTATACGCTTTCGGAGGACCTTTACTAAAGGTATGCAATGATCTTGACAATGCATTATATCTCAAGGATAGTCTAAAGAAGTTCTAATACTAAGATATCAAATGTAAGATGTTTTATTTCATGAAAGAAATTGGATTACATTGATAGAAACACGAATAAAGAGAATTGATCCTATTTTGGAATACTACTAGGTTTCTTGAGTGTTTTCGCTAGGAGGATCATTATGTGATTGATAAGTGTTGGTAGAATCAAGAATGAAGAAAGTCTTCATGAGAGATATGTTTAGCGGTTCCATCATCTTGTTCACAAGTACGTACAACGGACTTTGAAATTGAGGATGGAAGTGCATAACATTATGATAGAGGCGTGTCAAGAACATTCCATAAGGGATGAGTTTATTCTTGGAGCCTTGAAGATTTGCAATTCGCCTTGCGAAGAAGTAGGTGAGATTGTATGGTTGTTGTGTTAGCAAGCGATTACAACATGTGAGCACAACAAGTTGGAAGAATTTCTCGATTTCCCTAAGACTCAAACATTTTCACGTGGGATGAGTGCAAGAGGCTTGTACTCTTCTCGGATGTCCGTGTGAAGATAATGTTTGGATCGAGTAATATGGTCGAGGTTTGCATATTATGCGATTTAAATCTTCGGGAGGGTATGTGTGAACAATATGGGCTATTTTCTTCACGAAAGTTGAAGAGAGAATCAAGAGACCAATCTTGGTGAAGGCACATTGTCCATGATTTGGAATCAGGAGGATGTGAGCAAAATGCCCAAGGGTTAGAGTGAACTTTTGGTTTTGATATAAAACCAAAGGGATGAAGCGATCCTCGTTACGAGCGAGTTCGACTTGTGGAAGAATTCCATTATGAACCTTGGACATATATTCTCGTTGATTTCAAGAAGACATTCTAGTCCTATGGCTCGGAAGGAGTTATTGATACCTTCTTCGAATTGTAGAGAGGTGTCTGTCGTCCTTCGTGTAAGTGGCGGTTTCGAGATTATTGAACCCCGGACATGATTGCGGTGTGTTGGGTTCGAGAGATGTTCGGAGTGTAGGCGCTAGTGAGTGAAAAATCAAACTCATATTCATGCGTCATAGTTGAACCTATATAAATGATGGGTTAATTAAGAGGTGATGTTTATGGTCGACCTATAATTATCTAACGTTTTTATTAGATTTTTATTAACAATGGTTTTAATTTGCATGAAAAGCTGTTCTCGATGGGACGGATCCCACGGTTCCTTTTCAAAGGGATCCGCTAGTATAACTTCCGGGATCCGTGGATGCAGTAATGTAAACAGTTTGATAAAAACAAAGTTTTACATTTTATACCACGAAGTGTTTTATCCTACATTTTCTTTTAGCATGCACATGACTTCTAATGTATCACGAAGGAATATGAAACATATAAAACACAAGAAAATAAATAAAAACAAAGATAACAAGATTATTAGTAATATTGCATTTCAATGCTAAGGATGATACAAAGGATTGGGTATATGATCCCAATGTAGATTAACAACACAAAGTAAATGTCTCCATATATGAACTTCATCATAGGGAACACAAGTGCGATAAGTGTTAAGGCGATGAGCACGAGTGCGATGTAAACCATGTTGATGACGGATCTTCTTGGTTTCGGTTGAGATGGAATGAGGAGGAAGATGAAGTTTTTGAGTGAGAGGAATTTTTGAAATAGGAAGATTTGAAAAAGTGAGGGTTTGATAGAGTGGTCGACGATGGGAGTATTTATGGGGAAGGAGGAATTTTTGAAATTCGTGTTTTGTTTTATTATTGGATTAAAAGAAAACAAAACATAAGTTTTATATACCACGACTTTAGACGAGAAATAAGACACGTATGTAAGAAAAAGGCTTCCTAATGAAGCTTCATGTAAAACATGTAATTTGCACAAAAGATAATCATATAAATACCTAAATAGGTATACTTAATTATCAAGCAAAGTAAAAAGAAAATCATACCTCTAGCGTACTTAGGAATGTCTTTACAAATGACACGAAAATGTCACTTAGACTATTCCGCTCCTTTGCGTTTAAGATACCTTCTTAAGGAAGGTATTCTTGTTACCAAGCGACTCCTAAAGCTTGGTGGGTATGAGCTTTAACTAATCAACATGACAAAGAAGATTAGTGCAATTAAATGAAAAAAAAAATAAATAGGAAAAATGTGGTTATCAAATCAACATCCAAACATATAGTTTTAAAAGACATGATGTTTGTTTTTATGAAAAACCTTGTTTGTAGTTTTCAATTAACCATTGATCGTATCAAGTTTTTAAAGTACAATATACTTCAAGAAACTTGGTAGCGAAGCTCGATGCCAATTGTGGAAAACTAGAAGGGGGTTGAATAGTTTACCAATTAAAACTTCCTTTTAAACTATTTAGATCGACTTATGTCAATCTATTTGGTTGTGTGTGTTGGATGTTGATAAACAAGCATATAAAGATATGTAATTAAAAGATAAGAGTAAAGCACAAAACCACAAGCAGTATTTATAGTGGTTCGGCTACAAGGACACCTTCCTTGCCCTACTCCACTCCCGAGTCACCTACTCGAGAGTTCGTAAACACTACACCAATCTCCTTATGGCGGAGAAGCCTTCTGGCGTCGCCTACCCTTTTTCCGATGCTAGGCTAACCACGGGTTCTTTCACTCAAGGTGAACCAAACCTACACAGCGTCGCCTACCCTTTATAAGGTACTAGGCTAAGTACCTAGTTCTTTCACACCAAGGTGAACTACACCTTCACAGCGTTGCCTACCCTTTATTAGGTACTAGGCTAAGCACCTAGTTCCATTGCAATGGAGGAACTACTACACTACACCAACGACTAATCCCGAAGGAGATCTACTCCTTTACAACATCATCAAGTACATCAATATCCTTGGATCTAATGCTAGTCTATCTAGTACATTGAAACACACCATATCGAATGTACATCTAAGGCACCTTTCACTAATGCCTTTGACTAGATCTACAAAACACCTTTCACTAATGTCTTGTGTCTTCACTTCTAAGCACCTTTCACTAATGCTTCAAGTCTTGACTTCTAAGCACCTTTCACTAATGCTCCTTGTCTTGACTTCTAAGCACCTACCACAAGTGCTTATGCTATAGGCGATAGATACCCTTCACTAATATCTTCGTCTTGACACTTGAGACATCTTTCACTAATGTCTTCAACACTACACTTCTTTGAAGAAGAAAGGAATCATCAACAAGAAGACTTGATAGCCTTGATGATGAGTAAGCTTGGCAACTCATGGACTTGAGCTTGCTTGACTTCAAAGGTGGTGATCTTGCCTTTAAAAGGAACCTAAAAGATCACACAAAACAAAACTACAAACATAGATCTCTTGGATCTAAGGTTAATGAGATTTAACTCGGGGAGAAAGTGTGTTGGAAAGGGTGAGGAATAATGAAGAAATGGCTCACTATTTATAGAGGAAAAATCCTCATTCCCGGATCCCACGGATCCCTACCTACGAGGATCCGGCTAGCACAAAGCTAGGGATCCGTGGGACGCTCCTCTTTGCCCATGGGTATTTTGGTTATGGGTCATGGGTCATGGGTTGAACCATGGATCTATGGCTAGATACAATGTATCTTTGAGTGCAATGCACTTAGTCACATAGGTATGGGTTGATCCATGGGTTATGGATATTATCCATGTATGATATAAGCATGATGTCATGCAATGGGTTATGGGTCAAGATCCATGGGTTATGGGCTTTGGGTTGTACCTGACTACATTCAATGTATTTGCCCAATGGGTTGTGATACTTAAGTTTCTACCCATTTATATTACCCGATATACTACATACTAGTTATGTGTATATTTTATCCAAATATGTAAACACTAGTTGTTGTACATATGTATTACTTAAATCATAAAATCACTTATACTTGTTTTAGTGTTTTATGTGAAAATGTGAATATGTTAGAAACTATTAGTTCAAACCATTTACGTATTTTATTTGTTTCGTTAATATGATTTTACGTTTGTTATCGACAAAACATTAGAAGATCGTAAAATATAAATAAACGTTTTTACGGCTTATTTGTATTAACAGGATTTATTGGTGGCTATGATGATTAAATGTTGTTTTATGAGGCAGAAGAACTCTGTCGTCAAAGATTGAGTCCGTCATTTGGCGGGGCAAGAACCGGATGGCATGATTATGCAACCGTGTTTCTTTGCAGCCATGGTGGACATTGGATCTTTTTTACCTTAGTATGGTTAAAAATAATGGGAGGGTGCATGTCCTAACCATTCTATTTTATTCGTACGTCGTAAAATTTTAGTAAATATTACCCCGTTTTGACCCATGGCCTTGTGTTTCTAGCCTGATATTTCGCTGCCCAGATTCCCTTTACCAATCTTAGTATTTCTGCTTGGTTGTAGATGTGTCTCATCAAAACGCTATACACGCATATCTTATCATCATCACCGACTGACAACTAATGATAGTATTAGTCGGTTCATAGATCTCATCATTTCTGGATGTGGGTATTGTTCTCGAGTTTGTTGAAAGGTTTGATTTTGATTATTAATCAAGATTAGGGTTTTTGATTCGAGCTCAGGTATGCAATTATTTTCGATCTTTGTTATCTTGATTATGTATATGTGGTTTAAATATTCAAATCTTTAATCTTTTATAGTTATTGTGGCTGTACCGCTTTGGAAATCTGATCTCAGCTGATCGGAGCTATTTGTAAACTAAAACATAAAGTTGGTTGATCTGAGCTATTTGCAGCCTATTTGGAAAACTGGTCTGACCTGATATGAGCTATTTTAGAATAGGCTTCCATTTAACAAAAGTTATTGTGGCGTTGTGTCATATTGTGCAAAGTTGTGCCATTTAACAAAAGTTATTGCCATTTAACAAAAGTTACCGTGTCCTTAGTTTAATAGCTGGTGTTGTTGCGGGATTGATAAATGATACTTTTGCTGGCTTTGTTTGCTTATCAGCATGACGCCATCAGTATTAATGAGGCAGTGATGAGTTTACATGGCCTAGGTAAAAGCTGAGATTTTTCGGAACTTGGCGTGGCAGCCTACTTGGTTTGCAGCCATGTCCGGAACTTGGCGTGGCAGCCTACTTGGTTTGCAGCCATGTCCGGAATATTAGGCCAGTTTATTTACCCCATGAAGCCCGTGTTTTTAGCCTCACATTTCGCTGCCCCACCTCCTTTACCAGTGATTGCATGTGTCATATTGTAGATAATAGGCGATGATGATTTCCTGCATTTATATTTTATCAGATCATGGTTTAGTGAGGGTCGTGTGTTGGCGAGGCATCCACACTCGGAGAGTGGTTGCAGCCATGCCGCGTGTTTCATAACGATCCGATATTTGCATATCTGAGCCTCATATTTTGCAGTCCAATTATGCATTTTGTTGTTATTTCGATAATGTGTTTGCAGCCATTGGGGGGGAGGGGGAGTGGACTGATCTTGGCGGGGTGTTTTACACAAACACAACCATGGTGGTTTCGTTTAGTTGTAGGTTATGTTGCTGGAATTGTTCGAGGTCTGAGAGTTGCGAGTGTTATCATACGGAGCATAAGAAACCACTTAAACTTTTTTACTTAGGCTTAACGGTGATGTAGCTTACACTTAATTTGTCCAGGTAATCCGTAGCCTTATTAATACTTTCAAAACCGTTAATAATCAGATATTTAGGTAACAAACATTATGGTGTAATAGGTTTTACATAGTCTTATCCTGATGTTGGTTAACATGGGCTATTTCTTCACATCTTATTAGAGATACTAAAATTCATATTATAGTAGGCACAAATTAATCGTATATAACTGAAAACATACTGTAAGATATATTTTCATTGTTTGTTTAAACTAATGTGTGAACATCGATGTTGTTGTTGTACAGTGGAATAAGGTAATGAGGAATCTGAAGAGGAAGCGCCGAACGCCTACTGTTCTAGAAGAGATTTCGGTTGGGCACGTGAATCTCCTGCTACAGTGTAGCTTGCAGGCGGTAACCTAAAATCAAATGGTAAGGTTACCTGCTATCATTGCAATGTAGTCAGCACATTGATTAGTACATGGCTGGTCGTTCATGTTGTTCCTATTTCCGCATATCTGAGCCTCATTTTTTAGTTTGCCCAAAACTAATTTAACCACAATGTATCAAAACACCCCCGCTGCATCGCGACGGGTTCAAATTACTTGTTGACTTTCATTTCACACCTATTTTTTGTTTCTGGATTTTCATATTTAGGTTATTTGATAAAAACCTAATATATTGGCTCAATATTTATATTTATACTATATTATAACCCAACCCTAACTCCAAGCCTAATTCTTAATCAAAAATTAAGATAAATAGCTTCAATCATGGGATGACATGTGTCAATTTTTAACAAACTCCAAGCCTAACTTTTAACAAAAAATTAAGATAATTAACTCCAATTATTGAGTGACATGTGTCACTTCTTAACAAAAAAAATCACCTTTACCTTCAAACTAAAATATCTTTTTACTTTTTCTTTTTTTTAATAATGTAATTTCACCATATTATTTAAAATTTTGTGCTCATTAATTCAACATTCATTTTGATATATTTTTATGATTTTTTAGATTTTACATTTTTTTTTACGGATAAGAGATTACGAGGACTTTTCTTTATGTGTGAATAATGATGTAAAGGGATAGCTATGGAAAACCTAAGCAAACACATACAACTAACACATATATATTCAGAGTATTGTGAAACGAATTCACTAAGCGGATAAGCAAACGCATATAATTATACTTATTGCCTCCGCTGTGTGCAAAATGATATTTTTATTTCCTTTGGTAATATTTTTGACGATTATTCGCCGACCCAAAAAGATAGTAAAGTTTGAACTTTAAAAGTCGATTTTGGGCCATGGATAGAACATAAAAGGGACCAAGGGGAGTTGTAGTTTAAATTTTTTTTTACTCTATATACAATTTATTTCCTTTTATTTGTAGTTTTAGTCATGTTTAAAAAGAAATTTTACGCATATTGTATACCGGACTTTCTAAAATACATACTTTATAACTCACACTCACTAAAAAAATACTTGATTTTCCACAGTTTATATTCAAAGTTTTAAAAAATGTGTAAAATTTTATTAGTTTATTAACACTTAATGATGTGTACAAATTATTTACATTAATAAGTGTGAAAAAATTTTGTACAACAATAGATTTTTCATGCTTATAGTTGTATCAAATAAAAGTTCGAGTAAAGTCCAAAATACATCCCTGTGGTTTGTCTCGTGTCTCGCTTTACATCCCTAAACTTTTTTTTGGCACAAAATCATCCCTCTGTTAGTAAAGTTGGCACAAATACATTTCTCAGTTAGTAAAATCAGTTAATGAGGACTAACGGTGCAAATATTTCTTCCTTATCTCCTAAAGGAAGAGTAAACATTTGCACCGTTAGTCCTAGGACTAACGATGCAATAAAATTTATTGCATCGTTAGTCCTAGACCAACCTGCACTCCACCGCTACCTCCACCCACCACCACCCAATGCCACCACCCCCACCTCCACCACCGCCACCTCCACTGCCACCTACCATCCAACACCACCACCACCATCAACGCCACCTTCACCCACCATCCCCACCGCCGCCACCCACCGCCACCACTGCCACCACCACCTACCTCCACAGCCACCACCACCGCCACTACCACCACCACCTACCACCCACCACCTCCACCCACCACCACCACCCGCCACCGCAACCACCTCCACCCAACGCCACCACCACCATCATCGCCACCCACCGCCGCCGCCACCACCACCACGCTACCACCTCACTCCACCGCCGCCACCATCGTCACCACCCCCACCTCCACCGCCGCGCCATCGCCACCACCACCACCGCCGCCACCACCGCCTCCACCACCGCCGCTACCACCCACCTGACCTGCGCCGGTGATGGTGGGTGGAGGTGGCGGTGGAGAGGTGTGGTGGCGCCAGTGATGGTGGGTGGAGTGACGCGGAGGTGGAGTGGCGTGAGCGCGGTGGAGCGGAGTGGCGATGAAAGGAAGTGGTGGTGGTGGTGGTGGTGGCGGTGGCGGTGGGTGGTGGCGGTGGAGGTGAGGTGGCGTTGGGTGGTGGTGGTGGAGTGGCGATGGAGAGTAGGTGGCGATGAAGGTGGCGTTGATGGTGGTGGTGGCGGTAGGTGGTAGGTAGAAGGTGGGTGGTGGTGGCGATGGTGGCGGCGGCAGGTGTGGCGATGGTGGCGTTGGGTAGAGAGAGGGTGGAGGGGCGTGAGTGCCGTTAGTCCTTAGGACTAATGATGCAATTTATTTTATTGCATCGTTGGTCCCAGGACTAATGGTGCAAATATTCTCTTCCGTTAGAAGATAGCGGAGAAATATTTGCACCGTTAGTCCTCATTAACCGATTTTACTAATGAGAGGGATGTATTTGTGCCAACTTTCTTGTGACAGAGGGATGGTTTTGTGCCAAAAAAGTTTAGGGATGTAAAGCGAGATCACTGAAACCACAAGGGATGTATTTTGGACTTTACTCTAAAAGTTCATACCTTTTATTTTTAAAAAATTACTCCTAAATCTCGATTTAATTGTCATATTTTCGTTTTGGATGTCTCAAAAGATTGTCACTTTCCTTTTTAATAAAAGCTAGAATCTAAAGAGAATATTATATTCGTGTGGTTGAAAATTAAAGTGGCACTTTTATTAAACTTTGTGATTTCTCTCGACAATTAAATTAAGATTTATGAGTATAAGATTTCTTCATCTTAAAAGTGTGATTTTTTTTTTATTAAAAATTATGTCCCTTCGTTCAAATGTGTAAATTAAACCATTTTTTTTTTTTTTTTTTTTTTTTTTTTAAGTGACTTGACCCCTTCAAAAAGAAGTTTCAAATTCTATCCCTATTTTGGGCCATTTTTCTTCGAGTAAAACAAAGTTCTGTATTTTCATTATTTTATTCTCTTCAACTCTTTTTTCAAACCAAATCAAGTTATCCTTAAAAAAGTAGAACAAAAATAGAAGTGCAACACTAACACTGACACATACATAACACACTTCACACATACATCTAGCTAGCACACGTGTAATCTTAAACCAAAGATCTTCATTAAACTCCAGCTGCAACAATGGCGACTATGACGCAACTACGTTATCTCCCTAACTACAACCATCGGTTTGTGACGTCACCACCTTCATCACAACCATGGCGAGCATCTTCAGCGAAGTTAGCATTCAATATAAAAAGTCAAAGTCAAAGCGTACAATCATCGAGGAAGCAGCGACGACCAGAAAACGTTGCTGGAGAGTTCTTCGTTGGTTTGTTATTTCTTCATCTTTTTATTTGTTTGTTTAATGTTCTTTTTTAAAACCATGTTGATCTGGAAATATAAAACAGTATTTATTACGAGTAATATATTTTTATGTTCTTATAATCTATGGGTGTGTTTGGCAAAAGTAGCAGTTAGCAGTAGCGGTGTAGCCACATCTCACCGCTCACAGCTTTTTAAAGAAGCATTGGAAAAATGAGCATTCCTAAAAATTAGCAAAGCTCACAGCTCCTCATCGCTCTAAAAAAACTCCTCACCACTCCGTGCCAAACATACCCTATCTAGCTTGCAAGTCAACGCTATTCTTAGTATATGTGTTTTAAATATAATGGGCGGGTCTTAAAGGTGCGGACACACGACTCTAAGTTATCAGGTGTACAAATTTTCTTACGAGTATAAAGGGAAAAAATATGAACTAAAAGTCACAATTTCATTAAAACTATAAGAAGACATGTACTCCGTATTTCTTTTGACATATTAGTGGACTAATTGAAAAGAACATGTATTTGTGTGACACAAAATTTCGAGACCAGGTTCATTTCAAAGGAAAATCAGGATTTTTAACGAAAATTTACACTAAGCGGCAAACATCTATCGGGTTCCCAGGAACTCCTCTAGGTCCGCCCCTGTGTACGCGCCTAACCGAGTTATCACGTGACGATTTCTGACCCTTTATCCCTGGCCACCGATAAATGTGTACCTAGTGAGGTTTGAACCTAGACCTCTTATTATCGGTTCGTGCTATTATAATTTGTGGTGGTTTTATGTGGGCATTGACATTAGTATCGCAATATACTTCATGTGTACCACAATATTCCACCCAGAAACATTATGGAACAGATTTATTATCTTTTTTACTTTGATGTTGTTGATGCTTACAAGAAAAGTGACGTTTTCGATACCTTGTTTTATTTGCAGATCATACGTGCATTGATTGTGACACATGCCGTTGGATGGCCCCGGTAATTACATCACCTTCATTTTTATAATGAAACTACAATAACTAGTCCTAGTCAACTGTAGTCATCTCTCATTTTTGGAGGTTGCATATATCGTCTTTATGTTGTTTGATGTTTAGAATAGCAGAAGGCGATTGTGAAAAACTTGTTGATATTGATGATTACTGGTTTGATATTTCAGGAAGTCTTTACGCGTGTTAATGACATGTCTGCTGTTAAAAAGCAACCAAGCTGTCAAGATGAACGTCTCAAGGCTCTTCAGGTATAACGTCATATGAAAACCTCTGCTTTAAAATGCCACCGTATAGTGAGGGTATTAAGGGAAAGCGAGTTCATTAGTTTTTGTAGTTAGGATGATCATATTTAGTAAATACGTTGACGGGGCATCTTATGTCTATTATACATACTAGTCGGATACCCGCGCACAGCAGCGGCGATAAGTATAGTTATATGTGTTTGCTTACCGTTTAGTGAATTCGTTTCACAACACTTGAATGTATATGTGTTACTTGTATGTGTTTGTTTAGGTTACCGTAGCTTTCCGTTACATCATTATTCCGCATATAAAATACTCGCAATCTCTTACATGTCAAACACTCCTCCAAAAATATATTTGTGAATCAAGATTGTATTGATTGAAATAAAGGTTAAAGTTGTAAAATTTTGAATTAAAAATAAAATAAACCCACTAAAAATATAAAACTAAAAACTCATAAAAATATATCAAAATGGATGTTGAATTAAAAGCATAAAATTTTAGAAAATATGGTGAAATTAGATTATAAAAAAATAAATAGATAAAAGATATTTCAATTTGAAAATAAAGATGAATTTTTAATTGAGAAGTGATGACATGTCACTTTATAATTAGAGCTCCTTATCTTACTTTTTAGTGGTTATGAGTTGAGGCTTGGATTTTGTTAAGAATTGACACGTCATCTCATGATTGGGCTCCTTATCTTAATTTTTGGTTAGGAGTTAGGCTTGGAATGAGGTTTGACTTTTAAATGCAT
Source organism: Chrysanthemum lavandulifolium (assembly GCA_022545495.1). Taxonomy (NCBI): domain Eukaryota; kingdom Viridiplantae; phylum Streptophyta; class Magnoliopsida; order Asterales; family Asteraceae; genus Chrysanthemum; species Chrysanthemum lavandulifolium. The sequence goes on along the minus strand of CM040238.1, from coordinate 240,893,772 downwards.
TATATAGTAGTATAGAAAAGCGTTGTTTACCATTAAATCAAGCATGTGGCTATATAGCGTAGAGTCATCTCATTGTTCTGTTTTGTTTGCAGGCATTACTTTCATGTCCAACAAGCTCAATAAGTACTGAGAAACCTGCTCGTGATATTTTAGAAGCTCAAAAAACATTTCCATTACCCATTGACATGGATCGAATTCCGGTAATTCATTAAAGTTATCACCATGTATCAATGTACTTCTGATATAAAAGTTTGATGTCACTTTATTAAGTTTGTAATGCCATACTGACAACTCTTTGACCGACAAATAATTTTCAGGGGGTTTATCACTGTGGTTATCACTCTGATAAGTCGTATGGAGCAGCTTCCTATTTGATTGTTCATCCTGAAGGGAACATTCTTATTGACAGGTCATCTAACCATATTAAGTTTTAATGTTAGCTTGTCAAACAGGAGCATAAGATTATTAGAATTAGGAATCTTTAAACTTCTACAACTTTTCTTATACAAATTGTTTTATTGTAATATATGCAGTCCTAGGTATACAGAAAGGCTGGCTAGCAACATCGAGAAGATGGGTGGAGTTCGATATATGTTTCTCACTCACAAGTACGATAACATATGGTTTGACCACTGTTTGACTTCTGCAGTCTATAATCCCGTTAATGACTTTCGTTTTCTTGTATAGGGATGATGTCGCAGATCATGAGAAATGGTCAAAGCGATTCAAATGTGAAAGAGTTCTTCACTCCACAGAGGTATGATAGCCTTTTCTTGTATGCACGTCTTTGCTTTGATTTCAGATGAGAAAGATACCTTTTTTTCCAGTTGCATTACTTTAAAGTTCACATTCATATTATTGTGTGTTAAGTAGACTGAACGACACAGTTATCATATAATTTTGAAGCAAATCAAATGTTTTAATTTTAGGTACAAGATTCGACCAGAAATGTGGAGATTAAGCTTGATGGATCTGGTCCATGGGATCTTGGTGAAGATATCCAACTTATACACACTCCTGGCCACACAGAAGTGAGTAATTAAGGGGCCGTTTAGTCGGAGAGAAATACTCCATTTTTCCAGAAAAATTTTCATATTAAGAGGGAAAAACAGAAAATCCGTTTAGTCGCACTTTTTTTCAATAATTTTCCAAAAATATGAAATTCTCATTTTCCAATTTTTAATAGAAAAAATGAAAATAACATTACACCCTTCTCACTTTTTTCATTTCCAAAATAATAACATCATTTCCTTTCACCCTACACTTTTATCATGCCTCTTCCATCCTCCATCCTCCACCTTCAACTAAACAACTTTTCAATTTAAAAAAAGGAAAAATATAACTCTAACTAAACGGATTTTCAAAATTTTCAACTCTTCTCTAGAGGAGAAAAACCATTCCCTTCTCTAGGAATTTAGAAACGGAAAAATAGGAAAAAATTTCACCAACTAAACGGGCTCTAAGCCATTTCATTTATAACCATACTACTATCTTTCTAGATGACGTATCTAGTTGTCCTTTTCTTATCATTCCATCATCTCCAAAAACAGAAGTGAAAACCTTCCTTATGCTGAGAATCCGCTGATAGATAGTTTCTTAGATTGATGGTGCAAATATGAGTTGCATGTTTTCTGCTAGACGTTGCAATATTTGTATTTATAAACAAACAATGACTTTGATTGTGGGAATTGTAGGGGTCGGTCTGCTTGTTTTACAAGCCTTTAAAGGTGCTCTTCACAGGAGATCATCTGGCGCTGGAGGACTCGCAGCTTTACATATCTGAAAGATACAACTTTTATTCAGGTATAAGCATTCAATTTTTAAAGTTTTCTACAAACTGCAAAAGTGCGTGAGTTCAGTTTAGAATTAGGAAACTTGGAAGTTGGTCAAGTGGTCAAATAAGTACGGGTCAAAATTGAGCCGGATAAGTGGTCAACTTCTCTTGCATAGTTATAAACCGCATTAGAGATGCATTGTATGAAAGTAGACAAGTTCTAGTGACTTTATGAGCTTTCTTGGATAATTCCATTTGAATTTTTTGTAGTTGACCGATTTTATTTTCAATTTGCAGTGCCTATTCAGTTGGATAGTGTTGCTATGTTGCTTGAGCTCGACTTTGAGTGGATATTACCAGGTAGGTGGTTTTTCCTATGTACATGAAGATGATAATGACCTTTTAGAAAAAATAAGGGAATTTCATTTGTATATCTCTTATATAAGAAGAAATGGCCGAGGGCTCATTGTGAACCTCGGTCACAGCCGTCAAATGTGTAAACAGGTCGAAAATGGTCCAACGTGTATTGATAGTTTTGATACTGCACTCTAATTATTAAAATAGTATGTTCGCTTTAGTCATACGCGAACAGTAATGAAATATAAGAACCTGAACAAAAAAGTATTTTGGGTCAACCCGATCCTAAAAGTACCAAAAATTACCCATTTGACCCATTGCCTAGACCGATGGCCCCAGCCAATTTTCCACCTCTGAAAACTAATGGCTTTGGTTGCTTTAATGTTATTGGCAGGTCATGGAAGGAGAGTTGTATTCAAGGATGTTGAAGAAAAGAATGCCAGCATAAAAGCATTCTTGACTGCTAGACAACATACTCATGCTTTCTAATGGATCATACACCACCTAAGGACATCGACATGCTTTGGAACTTAAACAGTGAGATATTTAGAATTACTACTTAAGTAGTTAAGCTTACGGTATATATTGTACAACTATGATTACACCGAACCTTGAATGTATGTTGTTTGTAAACTATACGAAAACTCAAGACATATTTAATAAAGAGGCATTAAACCAAGTGGTTTATACTTTTATGACTTGCTTGCACATCAGTATGGGTTGTAACCTTTTGCCAAGTTATCCTTCCATAGAGACGGAAATCAAATGGCTCAAGCTCTCGCAAGTTAATAATGGCAATCTTTATTTACTACGTTTTGGAGTTCCTTAGGTCCAATTTTCTGCGAGGGAGCCAGGTTTTGATCTAGGGAGCAGACAAGGAGGACAGGTGGATTCTCCTCCTTGGCTCGTACAAAGTGGTGCTTGTCGTCATTGGCGGAACTTAATGTTTTTGTTAGGGGGCCAACTTTATTACAACGTAAAAGTAACTTTTCTTTCCTAACTTGAAACTAATTGCTTGAAGCATTACCTAATTCTTCCTCAAGCATTCGCTTTGATTCATTATTATTATTACACCTCCAAAATAAATGTTATAAAATAACAGTAGAGACCCACAATACACATGTAGTTGTGCTTTTGTTTGTTTCCTTGGTATTCTGCAACTTACAAAGCTACTTCACTTTGTTTTGCTTACATGAGGCGTTTCACGTGCGATTTGGAGGATATTGAGGCGTTTCAATTTTAATTCCATTCAAACGTCTGTTTGGTGAACTCAAATGGCGCATTTTAAGTAATTTACATTAAATTGCTAAAATGGAGAATCAAAATCTTCCAAAAAGTGAGGAATTTTAATTTACTTGAAAAGAAAATTATAAATTTTTTCTTATTGTTTTTTATAATAAACTTTTAAATAGCATATTTATAAACTTTTTATAAACTTTTTTCATAAATTTTTATAAACTTTTTTTATATATTTTTATAAACTTTTTTTTATATTTTTTTATAAATTTCTTATAAATTTTTATAAACTTTTTTTTTATAAATATTTTATAAACTTTTTTATAATTTTTTATAAATTTCTTATAAATTTTTATAAATTTTTTTATAATTTTTTATAAATTTTATTCATAAATTATTTATAAACTTTTAAATACAATATTGATGAAATTTATATTAAAAATATATATATACATATATTTATAAATTTATGTCAACCAAACGTGCGAAGGTATTTTAAATTTCAAAATTTTAAATTCTCAAAATTTAAATTTTAAATTTAAAATTCTGGAATTCAAATTACCCCAACCAAACGCCTTTAGTTTTTTTCCTAAAATTTCGTAATATATGTAGGCCTCGTTTTTTTTTTTTTCCTCTTACAACCTCTTAATCACCACTTGCATATATAATATTGTTTTTCTTTGATTTGGGCCCACAATTTTCTTTTAACTTGTCTATATCCACAAGGAAGGAAAAAGACATTCATCCCCAATAAGAGGCATTAAGAGAAGAGGGACCCACTACTCTTTATAAATCTCTTAATCCAAAACAAAAAAAAAACACCCCCGTGGACAATTAATGACACAATTTTGGGGGGCAACGACCCCTCCTAGCCCTCATGAAGCTCCGACTACGCTTGTCGTGCATCCTCATTGCAGTGAGTGTCAAATGGTATATTTTAGTTGTTAGTGACAATGGTGAGCGATGAGTATTATGTGCTTAGTGTGGCTGATGGATTTTTCGATTGACTTGGCGGTGAATGGTCGGCCGCTATCAAGGGTTCATTTATAGGCTTTGGTAATCCCATTGATTCGAGCGATATATTTAGTGAACTTGGCCACTAATATTGATCGCTCACAACCTATGTTTAGTGTTTGAAGTAGGTTATTTTAAATAAGTTAATAAGTTCAATTATTTGGTTTAAGATATGTTGGTAATTGACTAAAAAGGGCACTAGTTATAAAATATGAACATTAAATCAGATATAACTATGGGTAATTTTGTAATTTGTAATTAAAAAAGTTATATAACCACCAATTCTTCTTAAAAAGTCATAATTTAAAACTTATCAAAACCCCTTTATAAAAGCTTATAAGGCCACTAAAATAAGGTTAGCTAAACATTTGATTTGAACTTATTTAAATCATATTAGCAAATAAGTTCATAAACACATCATATAAGCTTATCCAAACAACCCTTTCTACATTGTTGAGTTTTAGACCAAATGAAAAAAAAAAAAAAAAGAAAAAAAAGAGAGAAGAAAAAAAAAAGGTAAAGAAAGGAAAGATTTAAACATTAGAAAAAATAATTGTGTTCTTAAGTTAAAGAAAAAGAAAGAAAAATTAATAAGTTTCTGTGTTCTTGAGTTGTGAGAATAAAAAAAGCTGGTTCATTTACAATTATATTCATATTTAAAAAGTTTAAAGTTCAAAAAATAAGGACAATTTTGTCATTTAACATATGCAACCGTTTGTTTCTATTTCCTCTCATTAGAGCTGAGCAAAATCAACCAAAAATCGAACCGAATCGGACCGATCGAATTGAACCGACCTTATTCGGTTTGGTTTCGGTTCTATATAATTATGGTTTTCGGTTTTACTCAGTTCGGCGGGTCGAAACCAAGGAAAATACACCTAAAATCGGTTTTTGGTTTCGCTAGGTTAACATCGGTTCGGTTCTCAATTCACGTTGTTTTTAAAATCGGTTGTTCAATTCGGGTTTGATCGGTTCATGTCGATTTGACCGTTCTTCACCCCTACCTCTCATTTTTGTTCTTTTCATTTATTAAAAATACTAAAAAGCCCAAGTTTATGTAATGTTTGTTTGAGGATAACTTAACTATTTTTAACCCAATTAATTGCAATCCTTTATAAAAATACAAAGACATGACTCATGGCTCACAAAAAAGATTTAAAGACCAAAAAGAAAAAGAAAACTCAAAACTTACAATTTGTAACACAAATAATGGCTATATTTGGCGCGAACCTTTTTGAAGCGATCAGCGGTGAGCAATGAACTTTTTGACCTTTAGTGTTCGTTTGACAAAATAGCGGTGAGCTTTGCTATTTATTAAGAAAACTCATTTTTCTAATGCTTCTTTAAAAAGTAGTGAGCGATGAACGATAAACTATGACTACTACTCACAGCTCACTGGTACTACTCACAATTTCCTTTAACAAACACTGTATATAAGTGAAAAAAATTGTAGCTTTTGTCTTAAAAATTTAACTAAAAAACACACTATTAAAAAAAAAACTTTAGTAGCCGCCTAGCCAGCCCTAACCGAAATAGTCATTGGTCAAAGCTCAATCCTGAGCATATTGTTGTCCAAGTTAAAGCTAGGGTTATTATTACTCACGTGTCACCATCCCTCCCATTCATGTGGCTCCTCATCATCGCCGTCGTGTCACATCCACCGTCCCTCATTACTATTACTATTTCCTAAACCTTCATTTTTCTCCAATTTTCAGTCGTTGAATCAAATCAAACTCAAAATATAAAACAAACAAAAAGAAATGTCCAATATTTATCGAGGGATTGCTCGGATTACCAGAACAGTAGGCAGTTATAACCGTTGCAGACGGTTGTACGGCGGTGCTAATACGCATCAGCAATTAGCTCATTACAGTAGGTTTAGGTCACTTATAGATTCATCATCATCACCATCTCAACAGGTGAACCTTTTTGTTTACATTTTATAATTAATGATAATGATAATGTAATGAGCTTGATTTAATCGGTTTAGGTCTTTTAATTTGTATATATTTATGTGATAATGAATTTAATTGCTAAATTAGTTTTCGTGGGACCGGGAGTGATCATTTTTGGATAAAAAGATTAGTGATTAGCTCCTTTTTATATTTATTTTTGTATAAGGCGAATTATCATTATGGCACTAACATGTGGTTGTTGAGGATACTTTGCGGATTGATCAAGTTATATGGAGCACTTCATTTAGTAATACACAGTTTGGTTCACAAGTTATATATTAGGGATACAGGTTAAGTAATTGACAAGTCATTACGATAGTTTCCTTTTTTTGTGGAATAGTTTAAATCATATTAACATATTGATTTACTTGTGATAGTAAAAGAATGCTGTTAGTGTTGACTAATGCATCTTTGATGTGTTTAGTGAATTCCATACGTTTATCATAAACTAAGTGGAGAAAGGTTTCATGGTTTTGTTATAGAGGGGGTGATAATTGATATGTTAAATGTGTTATAAAGTAGTAACACACTAAAAATGTGAATGGCGAATCGGTTACTTGACTTACTTCTAATTAAGTAGGTGAATAGTTTAATTCACTCTGAAATGTTGCCCCTTAATAGGAAATGTATTAATGCATATAGATATGGATGGTCTAAGCGGTACAAACTTTTCAGGATAATCTCGTTTTCTAACACTAGAGCTGTTTTGATGTAGTATATGACTGATTTGGTTGAAGTAGAGTAGTCTTATTGGCATGTCATGCCCACTTTATGACCTATTGGCCTTTAGAAGATAATGTGAAACGTAAGAGGTTTGGGTGGTAAGAAAAGGGTAAAAAACGGAAAGGATCATATCAAATGCCACTTATTTTTCTTCTTTTTATTATATTGAAGCGTTTTATTTACTACACCGTCAACTTGAACTTATTGTGAATTGTTCCAGTTTTCTTTTTTCTGGACTATTCAGTTTCTTATTACGAGTATCGCGTAGTTGGTTTTAGTGCTGGTCTCATGGTTTTTATGTATATCTTGTTTTTGTTTTTGGTTAATTAGTAGGTTTTGGGTTGCAGAGCAATCCATCCTTGGATTTCACGCTCGTTTAGCTCTGGTGGACCACAACCCCAGTATGACGGATCTTCAGTTGAGGTACGTGCAATGTTTGGAGATTCTCGTCTTCCCACCTTGCCTATCCTGATTATTTGGTAGCTCTTTGAGAAAAACATCGCTAGGCTGTTCCATTATGTATATAGTGTGACATTGCATGCATTTACGTTCAATTGCGGGTCATCTATTCTTCAGTAAATTTTTTGCAGCAGCGTTGAAATATGTTAGTTGTTATATAAAGAAGAGGGAATCACTCTTGTAACCTATTGCCATTAGCAACTCTGCTTGTACAAAAATGTCCGATAAGTAGAAAAGCCATCTTGCAGTTCTGCTTTTATGGGTTTGGACTTTACTATAATCAATCCTGGTGTTAGGTTTTACTCAGTTTATATGTATTGCTCTTTTTAAAACGGGCATGGTATCGATCTTTTCTTTTGGAACTTGGGAACTAAGATAAAGCCAAGGTTGTTGTGGTTGTTATTTATATAGGATTCAATAGTATGAATTGTTTTGAAACTTTAAACTTTCTTCCTTGTCTACTGCTAATGCTAAGATATGCCAGTGTTTACCAATCTTTTTATTTCTCTTTTTTTATTCAGGAGTCGGTGGACCCGTTTTCTCTTGTTGCTGAGGAACTATCGATTGTTGCTAATAGGTTGCGAGCAATGGTTGTTGCTGATGTATGTCTGCCGTTACAACCTGTTTTTAACCATGGCTGAAACTATTTTTTTTTCTAAAATTGGTAATCACCGACTTCACATGTGTGTCTTGCAGGTGCCAAAGCTTGCCTCAGCAGCCGAGTACTTCTTTAAGATGGGCGTTGAAGGGAAGAGGTTTCGACCTACTGTAAGTTTATTGTTTTCATTCTTTGATGACTCAGATTCTTACCATGAATTGGGTTTTCATCATCAGAATGGTGAATGCATGTCCATGTTATATAATATTATTGTACCAAAAGGAAAGAAGTTGAGAACTATTATCATATACGGAGTAAATTTTTCAAGTATCTTGTTATGTTATTATGCTCAAAATATTTACCAAAATGTATCTTTTGCAGGTTATTTTATTGATGGCAACAGCTTTAAATCTTCAAATTCCTAAACCAGCTTCAGGAGGGGTGGTTGATATGTTCTCAACTGAGTTGCGCACGAGACAACAATCTATTGCCGAAATCACAGAGATGATTCATGTAAGGTTTCCTTAAACATTATATGCATATGCTACTTGATTTTCGAGACACCGGTCTTACCATATTTATGCATGACATTGGTTTAACTTAGAGTTAGACTAAGAAAAATACAATAGTAAATAAAGTGCTATAAGAGTTCAAAATCCAAATCAAGGGCTAAATAATAGGCTAGAAAAATATCAGCAATTACGGGCATAGAAGACATCGTTTTCTCCCCTATATATTACAGAAGGATTTGTTGCTCTTCTTCTACTCGTGGAATTAATAAGCTTTAGAAACGATATGTTGATATGTATTTGGACCTTTCGAAGATGTAAGAGTACTTGTATGATGCTGTTACACCAGGTGCACTTTGTGGTTTTATGCTATAGGATCGATGAAAACTAATGAATAGGTTTCATTTACGTGAAGATTGCTGTTTGGAATCAGAATATTGTGTTTCATTACTGGATTATCTAAAGTTGCGAGTGTGGTGTAGGACTAATAATTTTTCCTTAAACTGTCCCACAAAATGCTCCTGCCTTGTAACAGTTGATTTTGGTGATTTGGTCACGCGTATGAGACTAACCATACTGGGATAAAAGGTTTCTTGTCTCGGGGAACATTTGATTCTTTGATGAAAATCATCTGAGTTTATACTGTATATATAATTTTTTGATGAGTTTATACTCTGTAGTAGCTCATGATATCATATGTCTCTGCTTCTTTCAGTTTTAGTAAAAATTGCATAGATGAAGTGTTTTTTCTTTGATGTCAACCCTGTGGGATGGTTAAATTATGCCTATTTTAGAAGCTTTGATAGATCCTTTACTGCAAGTTTTTTCTTCCTATATATTGTTGGGCATGTATATACTGTTTAGAAGTAGGATAATTCATTTTTTTTTAATTATATATAAGCTTTCTCATCAATGGCGCAGAAATATAATTACCTTGTCATCTCAGGTTGCTAGCCTTCTTCATGATGATGTACTGGACGATGCTGATACAAGACGTGGGATTGGCTCTCTTAATCTTGTAATGGGAAATAAGGTGATCTATTATATTCATTTCAACTATATGACTTATCTTGTTGCCATCCTTACATAGGATCATCAAGCTGCTGATATGAACCAGAATATTATTTATCGGATATGAACTAGAAAGCAACAAGCTTTGACACGTTTGCAATAAAAATAAAAATAAAAATCCCTATGGGTTCAAATTACTCAATTTCTACACATGAACTATTAGTGTAAGAACATAAAATATATTACTTCAGAAAGTCTGAATTCACTCTCTATGCCGTCACGGAATAAGTTCCAATGTATTTTTGTGGACTAGATATATAATATAGTAATAGTATATTTTCTTTCTTCCCATTAAATTCTGGCTAGCTATTATGCAACAATAAATTGCCATATTATGATGGTTAATTATTTTCGTGAATTGTGATGGTGCCTGAATAAGACTTGTATGGGTTAAGCACTTAAGCATGTCAACAATAAATTGCCATATTGTGATGGTTAATTATTTTCGTGAATTGTGATGGTGCCTGAATAAGACTTGTATGGGTTAAGCACTTAAGCATGTCTCTGTCGGAAAATGGTAGTAATCGCATAACCTTATAAATGATGTATGCGGAGTTGCCATTAATGTTCACTGAAATAGCTTTATTAATAGAATAGCTCTGTTCATGATGCATTTTAGCCAGTCGGCTATTTTTTCCTAAATTACTGCTGCTGTTTTCATGATGCAGATCTCCGTATTGGCTGGAGATTTCTTACTTTCTAGAGCTTGTATGACCCTTGCCTCTTTAAAGAACACGGAGGTATCCATCTATATAGGTCTTTATATGCGTTGATTCTCTTCTCACATGACTGTTAATTAGTGCTCACTCTGATGTTGGTTGCAGGTTGTGTCGCTAATAGCAACAGCTGTGGAGCATCTTGTTACAGGGGAGACGATGCAAATGAGCACATCGGCAGAGCAGCGTCGTAGGTATGCTACATTTTGGTGGTGTAATCTGCATTGTAGAATTGCAGTGTAACGTTTGCTTAAATTTATTCATGATATATCTAAATATATACTAGTGTGAAGAACACTGAGCTGTGGAGGCATCTTTGTAGTACAGTAGAATCAATTTACTAATTTTCATACACATCCGTAATTATCTGTAGTAACTACTAAATAGTAAATACCAACCATTATAGTGTAAAAACTTAGTGTGGTAGTAGGGGGAATATCATATGTTAGGTGATGCTCTTTGAAGCGCATAAAGAGATAGAGAGATGATTAGATGTATATATTGCCTAAAAGTTCCACCAAATTCCAGGTGTTGGATAGGTGTGGCAATTTTGGCTCATTTACCCATGCATTGGTCGGTTGGGTTGTGTTCTATACTTCTATTCCTAAAGTGTCTAATGGGTGAATCTTAGAAAACTAGTTAAACTCAGAACATTTAAAACCATTTCAATGAAAAATTAGACATTTTGACCAACTTGTTTTCTGTCCACCCAGCTGACCCATAACAAAAGCTACCAGTGATGACTTTGTTACCTTATCTATCTTACTACCTGTTTTGTCACCTTTATTTATGGGGGGTAAGGTAGGTTTGAGTTTGAAGTATCTGTATGACAGGAGCCAGCAAGTCATCAGTTTTTTTCATACATATTTGAACACACATACATACATGAAATGGAGATAGAATGTTGAAACATTTCAACGTCATAGTCATATAGTAAATGTTGTATAACCTGTCATTGAAACGGCCAATGGATGGTATCACCTTCTAGTGTCTGAACTTGGATATAGTTCTCTTCCGGTATCTCAGTTAAATAACTTTATCTGTTGCAGCATGGATTACTATTTGCAGAAGACATACTACAAGACTGCATCACTCATATCAAATAGCTGCAAATCGATTGCTCTTCTTACCGGTCAAACTGCTGAGGTCGCTATGTTGGCATATGAGTACGGGAAAAATCTGGTGTGTAAGCATTGATAACGTTAAGTATGCTTTAGATAATGTAACAAAGCTTTTATATGTGGCTGGCTTTGAAAAATCCATCTATTAGAACATACCTTTGAGTAGCTGCAAGCCTACAAGTGAAAGCTTGTATATCCCATCCGACTTTGTCTTTGTCTGTTTAAAGCTAAGAAATGAAAAGATGATGAGGAGGTTAAATCACTTGCAAACAAGTGTTGTCTACGGGGGTTCATTTTTTTGGGCATGACTTGGAACTAATCAATATGATTGTAATTCTGACCATCTTCTATGCTTTTCTGCAGGGATTGGCATTCCAATTAATCGATGATGTTCTAGACTTTACAGGCACATCATCTTCTCTTGGGAAGGGCTCATTATCTGATATTCGCCATGTAATTAACACACTTCTCTGAGATATTTTGTTTGTAAGGTTAGATGCATGAAACCATGATACATTGGCAGAACCCCAAAAATGGTGAAGTTATAGTCAGGTCCCTGTGCGAGGTGGCAAAATGGGCGGGATGGGTAACAAGTTGAAAGAAGTTGTCTTATACTGCTTGTCAAGATGTGTCGGTGTTGGTCCATTTCAACCAAACTCATAAAACAATTTATCCATAGCTTTTGAGTTATAAAAACAACTATTGTGTGAAACATGATCACAAAACAAATAGATAACTTGATTATTAGGCAATTATGGAGGCTTTATACATTTGAAATAATTCAGATAACGTTGACCCATTTGACCTGTGTCTTCCCTTAGTTAGATATTCTGGCATAACGTGTTTGACCTTTTATACCAAATATATGGGTCAGAGTTGCCACATCTACCTATTGGTGATGATTTTGATGGTTTTTTGTTTGACAATGTTGCTAGTACTGAGTTGTGCTAACGTTCTGATAACTTATTCTGCAGGGGATTGTGACAGCTCCATTATTATATGCAATGGAGGAATTTCCAGAACTACGTACAGTTGTTGACAGGGGATTAGACAACCCTGCCAATGTAGACCTTGTAAGTTTCCTGTCGCTATGTGTAGCGTACGATTTTCTGATCTTGCATTCGGTTGCTAATGTTGTTTATAGTTTTAACAGCCTATTCACCAAACCAGTATATGCCATCTTTAGTTTCATATAGGTGACATTCACAATTGTTTTTAGTATCTGATAATCACAATTGATTTGGTTGATGATACAGGCGCTAGAGTATCTTGGTAAAAGTCATGGAATTCAAAGAACAAGGGAACTAGCAGCAAAGCATGCCAGTCTGGCATCGGCTGCTATCGATTCACTACCAGAGAATGATGACGAGGATGTTCAAAGATCAAGGCGAGCGCTTATAGAATTGACACACAGAGTTATCAATAGAACAAAGTGAAGATGAAGTTTGCCCATACGTTCAAGAACATATACATGTGGATTTTTTTTTGCTTTAATTCAATTGTAGCAAGTTAAGGCACATCTCAGTGGATTTATTGTTCATTTCTTTGTCATCACGATTACTCAATAATGATTTTTGGCTAGAAGATCTCAGAAGAGATAATTGGGTAATGCAGTTGATTTTGTAACTCCAAAAGATTTGAATTTCTTGTACTTTTCTGGTTGCATCTTACCTGTTAGATCTGTGGTTACATTACACTTTCCTGCTCTTACAAGTTATACATTTTAACCGATCTACAAACTGAGCGCCTGCTGAAGTTTGTTTTCTTTTTCCCCGTCACGAGGACATCTACAATGCGCTTATATGGCAAGGTATTATACCTTGAACAATCCTAAGTGTCGTGTCTTATGCATTGTGAAAGCCAAAAAGGCTTTTTCCCCTTCATGTGTTATGAGGCCGTCCAAAATGCACTTATCCACTTTGAACCAAGGGTTTTATAACCAGACCAGTTGTTGAAATCGGTTTCTGGTTTAACCGGTTTGACCGCCGGAGAGGTTTCCAGAAAATTTAAACGAATTCCGGCGAAAGATCCAAAGTTTTATTGAGATTTCAAGGTGAAATTGGTTTCTGGTTTAACCGTTTTGACCACCGGAGAGGTTTTTGGCGAATTTAAATGGATTCCAGCGAAAGATCCAAGATTTTAAGGTTTTAAGCTATAGATTCATATTTTTCAGTGACATTAGATTTTCTTTTGTCAAGATTTAAACGATTTTAACGAGTTTACCAGACTATAGCGAGTTTTTTGGCGTCACTTCCAGCTAGTTGGAGCTTGGAGGTTCCAGCGACTTTTTCTAGTTAACCGGTTATGGTTTCTAGCCGGTTTTCAATGGTTCACTCCGCCTCAACTACGTCCGGTTAACACGTGCTTCAAAAACCGGCTGATCTACCGGTTCAACCGGTTGGTCCGATTCGGTTTTAACATTGCATTGAACCATGTGTCTTATGCATTATGAAAGCCAAAAAGCCTTAAACGTCCCATAAGAGTTCCACCGATATTGGACTTGTTTTAAGTATTTAACACCTAACACCTTCATGTAGGGCCACTCTATTCATAGGTGTCATCACATGAATATTTGAGATAAGAAAGAATTGCAACTCACTTTTTTAAATTGAAAATATTCGGGCATATGATGTATGGCCCAAGTCTACTTGTGGGTTATATGATTAGAGTTTCTGTGTATTATAAGTATTGATCAATAAATATAACAGATCACGGGATTTACATCATTCTAAGATAGTATCATGACTGATCGGTTGTAACGAGTCTCCGTCAACCGGTAGCCGCCACCATTTATCCTTTTACAGTTATTTAATTTTTCTAATTTTCGGCCAAATACCTCATACGTGCTGTTTTCATCATAACTTTTTTAACCGTTTGGAGTTAATTGACGCTGAAAACGCTATTCTCTTCATTTTTCAATTTTGCACAAAACCCCACAAGAACTATTCTCTTGATTTTTAATCTTGCACAAACCCCACCAAGAACACCTCTACGCTTTGCTTTGCTTTTAATGTTATTGCATACTCGAGATTAATCTCCGCTTGCTGTCGGATGTCTTTTATTATTTGCTTTTGCTGCTTGAAGAATTACTTACGCTTGCTGTCAGATTTTTTCTATCAACAAAATATTGATTTTATAGCCATAATATTTTGTTTAGTATAGTTTTGTTTAATGCTTTTTTTAGTTTTTTTTAATCGAATACGAGCTTTCGTCATTTTGTCATTTCGCCGCTCAGATTGCGAAAGAGTATTAGAAGATAGATTAAAGACCCAAGTTCGAGTGTAGGCTTAAGGTTCATTAGAGTTACGATACCTTTGTAATCTTACAAATAATGATAATAATAAAGCTAGACGTACAGGAAAATTCTATAATATGATAGAAACCTGGGAAATTTGTATTGGCCCGAGTAATCCCTCAAGAGATAATTCAATATATACCTAATCTAAACATCAAAATGTCATATATACAAAAAATACATGTTTTTAATGCATGATGTACATTAAATGTATTTAAAACATGTTTTGAATAAACATATCATTATAGTGTTTTAATTGAATATATATGAAATTTACCCTTTCAAGATATCAGAAAAGGCATGCCGATCTGATCATGTTAATATGTCCATATGAATTGCCTTTACAAGGTCACCCACAAAGCCTAACATTCTGGTTATGTGCAATATTTCCGAGTATGCATATAAATATCCAAATGAAGCCTATTGATAATGCTATCTAAGGTTGTTCCTAACTGGAATGGCTTTAAGTAGCTTATTCCTATAGGAAATGTAGTTGTTGTTTAGTGTATATGTGAAGAATTTAGCTTATGAATGTTCTATATTGTATGTTCTGTTTGTATGCTTAGTTTGCTTTGAGATCATAAGCATGTTCATGGATCTTTGTTGACTCTTTGTAATCATTATATGTTCGTGCTAATATATTCTTCACATTTTTTTAAAAATATAGCTAAATGATGTTTACATTATAAGTGGTCTTGTTGAAGTGGCCACGCCAATATTTTGAAAAGGGATGGTTTTATTGTTGGTTTGTGCTCGTTAACGTAGTTATTTATACGGCTAGAAATACATGACCTATCGGGACACATAGTATACACGAAGAACACGTTTATAATATATTTAATATATATATGTTTTGTATATTTATTAAATGTATAACATGTTTCACGAATTGTATTTAATGACCGTTAGTTTCCATTAGACGTTTTATAACTAACTAATACATGTTAAATACAAGAGAAGGACTTAAGTGTTGGAAAACCAAAAGCTTCGTCCTTCCCTTGTTATGGCCGGTCGTGGGAAGCTTTTAGGGAGGGAGGAGAGTGTCGACTTTGTGAAAATTAAGGAGGTAGAAGACAAGACTTGTTGGAAAAGTTTGGTGAGTATATACACTCCCCTCTTGGTCTCATTCTCGGCTACACATCACATGACACAAACTAAACCCTAAAACCGACCCCTCACTTGGCTCGGTTCTCCTTTCCCTCTCGGCACAAAAACCCTAACCTAAATCTATTATGGTTTTCGGTAATTACTCCCTAGTTATGCTCAAGTATAAACCCTAGTTAGGGTTTCTAGTTTTCGACTACCCATTGGATCTTGTGATTTCAAGAACCAAGAACACGTGGTGTTAGTTGGTTTTACGTGAAACAAATGCTAGCATCCTAACGTTTCTCATTGGATGTGTAATGTGTGCATACAATAGAGGTGATAAGTTAATCACTTCGGTTTCAAGAATCAAGATAAAAAATAAAACGCGTCAATTTATTTATTTAATTAATTGACAGGGGTTAGTAAATAATAGGTGTTCTATTTATTGTTAATCCACAATACTAAACCATATACATCTGCTGCGTACTCGTAGTAAATTGTTTACTAGTTATTCAAATCCCCAGATGGTGTGGAAAACTAGAAGGGGTTGAATAGTTTTACCGCTTAAAATCTTATTTGAAACTTTATTATGAGATCAATCAATATAGATAAGTGATGTGTTAGTGAGAATGAATAATATGTAAGCAATAGATAGTAAGTAAGGAAAAACAATCAAACAACGACAAAGTTGTTTATAGTGGTTCGGTTTACAATGACTCTTTTTCCTTGTCCTACTCCACTCCCTAAGTCTCCAACTCGAGAGTTATCTTCACTAATCAACAAGCTCCTTTAACCATGGAGAAAACCTTTACACGTCGCTTACACAATATTTCCGACACAAAGCTAGATGTCGATTTCTTTTACAAGGGTACAACCACTCCCAACACACTATGTATTTTGAGGACTAAAATACTAATCACTCGCACTCAGAGGTTTAAGATGGTTTGGTACAGCAATCATGTATGAACAATAATGAATTACACAACAACAAAACAAACAAGTCATCCAACTAATTGTTGAAGCTTGATTATGCCTTGATCTTCTTTGCTACAAAAGATGATCACTAGAATGAAATGAAATTGAGTTAGATGTAATAGAATGAGAGAATTTATGTGTTTTATGCTAATGAGGGATGAGAAAATAACTTGGGTTTGCTTGCTATTTATAGGCAAATTGTTCAACAAGACTGATAGGTCGGACGAAACCAAAAAGGTTCCGCCTTTATATTTTTGGTTCCGATCGACGAGAAAGATCACAAAAAATCTCTCCAGGATCACCCAAATCTCTCTAAGATTATGTAAGATATGATGAGTGAATATATAAATAAAATATTCAATGAAATCTCCTAAAGATTTTCAATGTGATGCAAACCATGATCTAATATGTTGTTTTTCATTTTTAGAATTAATATATTATATAAGTAAATACGTATGTAATATTATGTTTAAGAAACTAAACATATTTGTTCTAAAATGTTGATGCACATTATAGTTTAGAAAGATATCAATGTTAATTGATAAATAGCTAATCAAAATGTGATAAGATGTAAATGCTTAAGTGATGAAGACATTATTTAAGAAAAGCTTGTTTTAATGTCTATTAATCTTGACAAGCTTTATACCTTACAAAATAAAATTTACTTTTGTCGTTAATCAGAATAACACCCAGGCCGACAAGGGTAAAGATATCAATACGGTTTCATATCGAACTTTAAATACTATACTAAAGCGGAAGCCTTTACAAAATATTCAAAAGAAAACATAAATAGCTAAAACTTCAAAATAAATCTAAGATCTCTATGGTAAAGTCTTGCTCTCACTCTACTCTCAAACCCGGATCGCCTATCCCATAAGCTCATCTTGAATGCTAAATACCGCAGAGAAAAGAAAAGTGCTGGTGAGCTTACAAAGCCCAGTGAACGGATATAACGAAACAAAAACTAAAACAGAACATAAATACGAATAACGAAAATAAAATGAAGTAATGACGAAGGATCTTTTAGGATTCTGCGGAAACACAAATATACAGAAATCCAAATAACCACATAATTGTTTAGACGTCACATAGCACATCAATAACACAAACACAAACATATCAGAACAACCAAACACATAACATATCAAATAACAGATTACGTATAAACCAAACGGAAAGTCTAAAAGCTAACGGAAAACACTACTAAACAAATAAACATGGTATTCATACCAATCAATAAATCAACATCTATAGCACTTAACTCAATAATATAGCAATGAAAAATAGCGAGACATGTCATGGCGGACATAATAGCTAAACCGGTTCTCAGATCAAAACCTAACCTTAGCAGAGTTTAACATGGCAAGTCACATATACAGACAGATAATTAACCTTCAAAACACTCAATCATATACTAACACATTCATCTCGCAAATCAACGCATTCACGTAAAGATAACAAATCATAATGTCAAATATACGAATCATGTTTTAACGTATTAATCCTGTCCTAGCATGGCAACTAATAATCACTTAAACAAATACATCATAAGCACGTTCACTAACATATCATATCAGAATACCTAATATAAACACTCGAAATACCGAATCATACGTAATACTTAACACGTAAGTAACGAGATAAAGATTTAGTCAACTACCACGAGCCCGTAAACATATCGATCATAACATATCATAAGTGACCATTTTATTCTGAGGGTGACCTCGAATACCATATATAATATGAGGAGACCTCAAGTAACCAATGGAGTAGCTAGCTCCCGAATTTGTGAAGAGCGTATTGCACACCGACATCATTCACCGAAAACATATCGATAATGAGATAATGGATCTAGGATGCATCCATACGCCCTTCCTTACACCATCCGAGACGTGGCGTAACATCACTCATCGCCTAGAGTCATATCGAGGTGCATCATCGATACGGACATGGAACCCCATGACTAGTTAAATATTTGGCTGGGTGTCAAACTAAACTTAGGTCAAACAGATTGTCATAAATGACACGGATCACAATTCATCATAAAGGTCACGATAACTTATCGATAACATCATATCATAAGGTTCATATTGAGATATTCGAAGTCAAGTTCATATCATAATGGCATATCATATGTTCATAAACAAAGGTTCATAATCGAAGTTCATAATCAACCATAACAAAGTTCAACAAATGTGTATATCGAGTCTTCCTAACATAAGTTCACATCGGATATTGCATAGTTCACTAGAACATAGTTCGGATAAATGTGATCAAACATTCGTAAAAGGGTTCATAGCAATGGCATTGGGAATCCTAATAAGCATGAGAGATATGACGAAGAAAGAAAACATGAGGGACCTTTACTGAAAAGGTCAGAATATCTGTACGATAACACAAGTGTCTTAAAGTAAGACAGAATATCCGTACCTTGAAGCAAATGAGAGAAAAGCAACAAATGAACGAATACGAAGATGTAACTTCGCGTCTCCTTCAACGAATCCTACACGGATTATGATTTATTTAATACTTATTAGTATAACGGATTAATCTCATTAATACTTTTAGAGTTGTCGGATATTCAATTTTGAGGACTTATATGATCATTATTCATAGTATAGGGTTTACAAATGTCAATAACGGATTTTAAGATTCTCTTTCGAAATAGTTTACATAATCTTTTATAACGTACATGATTAACCAGACCCACACGTAACATTGTTCGAAAACAAACCCTAATGAGACCATGCATATTCCAATTTAATTCATTATAACTCACGCATATTCACGACACACTTAGTACTAGCTCATTTACTCTTAATCAATGGTTATTAATGATTCCAAGACTTACCATCCCTCACATGAAATAACGAATTACACGCTTAGCTTCTAACCCTAATCAACTTCCCATTTTTTGTTCTAGGGTTTCCATACCTTCAATATTACTTATTACGCATTCAATTAACATGTTACTCCTTTTAATGACTTCCACTTTGACCTAGAACATATATGGAAAACAAACCGAAGTTACCTCAAAACTCATGCATGTCCTTACGTAATTCATTTACACATGTTGACCCATAATTACCCAAAATTACATGTTGCACCTTTAACATCTTTAATTATACGATCTAACCTTCTATTATCAGATTTTACACTTTTAGCCCAAAGGTTTTAGAATTTACAAAACATACCCTTTAAGTTAAATACAATTCGAATAACCCTCTAAGTATCCAAAATCACAAGTTTAACCCCCACACTTATTTTATACGTTTAGTACATGTATTTTACTGTTTTACAAAAATAACCCTTAAGTTTCATAATTTACAAAACCAACCCAAAACTTTTATTTAGAAACCGAATCATGTAAAATTCAAGTACAAGCCCTAAACCTAAGTGTAACCCATCATTAGCTCATCATTAATACTTCATTAATTACCTTCCATTATTATAAGGAAACCCTAGTTTATACAAAACCCTAATCGCCCCTTTTAATTACTTTCCTTTTTATATGCGTTACCAAGTAATAAACCCCAAACAATATACACAAGCTTCGAATTCACAAACATGTATTTTATTCAGGTCTCATAACATGTAAGAGCTTCTGGAAAAATAGATTCATAATCTCTAAAAATATTATAAGCTCATTCGTTAATTACATACGCTTTTTAGGGTTTTATGTTTCAAATAATTTCATACGACTTATAAATCATGCATGGCTAATTTTTATGTGTTATATACGACTTATAGGACTGATTTCAACACTAGAAACATACCCTTGATAAGCTCGAATCGTTGGAACAAAAGAAGCACAAAACACCACTTTGTCGAAACCCTAATCCACTCGAAAACTCCCAACGATTACCACAGCAACTCTGGAACTCAAACACTATTTTTCCCACCTTCTAAACCTTTAATCTCGTCCAAGAAAAATGGTCCCAACCTCTGGAAACTGGAAGTCGACTTGTGAAGGGTTTTGAAGTCGGTTTTAGGGTTATCGGCAATAAGGATTATTAGGGAACCGAATTCTATATATATACTTGATTTATTATTTTTCTTGTGGGCTTTATAATACATTGGACTTAAAATAAATGGTCTTTTAATAATATAAATTATATTGGGCTTTTATTTAGTTTTATTTCTTTTATAAAGTTAATTAAATATTTTCGGCTAATATGTAAAATACAAAACTAATTTTTATAAAATCATAAACTATAAAAATTACCTTTACAAAGTGTTTAATATTTATTTATATCATGTGGGATATTTCTTAAAATTCTCTGAATTTACATAGCTTACTTGGTATTCTTTTGAATTAATTTTTTCATACTTTTGATTGTAGGGTTATTTTGGTCTTTTTGTAAACTTTGGAAATTCCAGGTATTACATTAACAAAACAAGATAAAGATCATAAAATATAAATAACGTTTTAGGACGATATTTGTATTAACAAGTGGCATCACAAGTCAACTCGTTTGGTGTTATGGGTTATAAACATATAAAATGTTAGATCCGCTTAGCATACTTTTAATTAATTATCTTATTAGAAATACGTGACGATAACATGCATTCTTGTCATGTATAGTTAATTAAAAACTTGATCTTGATTTATATTAAGGGCAAATCGCACAAAAATGTACTCAACTTATACCCAATTTCAATTTAAGGTACTCCACTTTTTTCACCAATTTAATGTACTCAACTATTTTTTAGTTGCAATGTTAGACGATTTATAGGTTACCAGGTTACCACCACCATACTTTATCTTCTCTGACCGAATTCCGACCAACTTCTATGCGTTTTTTTAATCATATTTTTTCGATTTTAGTTTTCTGAGTTATTAATCTTTTCCAGACATTGGATTTACACTTCATTCATGAAATAAGTAAGCCTTTCCTCCTAGGGGCGGAGCCAGAAATTTTTATTAAGGGAGGCTCGGATGTTTTGGGTAGTAATAATGTTTAATGTTTTTTTTAGAACCCATGATCGAATTGATAAACCTATTTGCACTCAAATAACTTGCACAATTAAAAATATATCGTTATCTTTATAAGAGTTACTAATAAAACTTGAACCTTTTATCAGATAGGTAAACCTATCTTTCATTAAAAAAGCTAAACTAACTGGTCCACATAGCTAACATTTTTTTGAAAAAAAAAAGAATGAATCGACAATTGCTAGTCTTTGACTTTCTCATCTCCCTAGGAATTTGACAAAAAGCTCTCTTTTCTTTGTATACAGTATACACTCACGTGATCAAGTCATACAAATATACTTTTACTGTTTTTACACAAACACCTTTTTGTTGCTACTTCCTCTTGATATGAATATGGGTTCTTCCTCAAACACCTTACAAGTGAGTTACACTATGATCTACTTAAAACTAATATAAATGTAAGTATTTCTTGCTTTTGTTTTTCTACCAGCTTACGTATTTCTCTTTATAGTTCCGAGTCCAGGAAAGAAGAAAAAAACATAAAAAAAAAATCATAAAACGGAACTGGTTCTTCAGCAGCGGCGCCGTTGCAACAAAATGTTATTTTCCGATGAGGGCAGTCACGATATGGAATTAGGGGAGTAAGATCACCGTTGCTAAGATACTTGAGCCTTATAGTAGGTGCCAAGTTAAAACTCCATGAAACATGGGCTGAAATTCAAGCTATAAGTTGGACAAGTTAGGTCGGTTGGGGGTGGCTGAGCACCCGCTAGCCACCCCATTGGCTCCGCCCCTGTTTCCTCCCCTTTTAATTTTTCCGGCTAAAAATCCCGACCTTGGGATTTAGTAATTGCTTCACATTTGATATCATTCTCTTTTAATTTCTCTTGCTAATATGGATAGGAAAAATATGGCTGATTGTAGTTTGCCACTCTTGCGTAATTAGTTCATATGGTTGATGGTAGCAACTACTCCTTTAAAAGGGAAATGCGGACCAGTAGCAATTTACGCAATATACATTTTGTTTTCAGTATATGCATGGTTATCCTGTTAAGAATTCACGTATCTATTCTATATTAGGAATTTTCTTTTCGTCTTTAAAACGGTGTTTTAATTATTGAGGCTCTGGGAATCTTCATTCATTATGAATTCTCGGTGACTGGGCCATAAGATATGGCCGAGTAAAGGAATCATCAAGATCTCTTGATGTGTTTATGTGATTAAAAAATAAACGGAAGTTGGTCGGAGAAGATGAAGTATGACAGTAATAATCTCATAACTTATAAATCGTCTAACATTGCAACTAAAAAAAATTGGTTACATTATATTGGGAAATAAAATGGAGTACCGTATATTAAAATTGGGTAAATTTTGTGCAATTTGCCCTTATATTAATGGTTAATATACTATAAAAAAGGCTAGATCTATTAAACTATTAATTGAATATGAATTTCTTCTTATTATTATTCAGTCGTAAGGCTTAGATTGTCATATGTTATGATGTATGTGGTCCACTTGGTACCTAGCTCACAAACCGAGTGGGAGCCTTTTAATTCTCCAATTGGGGAAGACTCTTTCTTTATGGATTGAGGTCTCAGATTTTATGTGTTATTGCTATATTTAACTTATCGTAATATAAGAGACTGCCTTCTGCTTTTACCCCTAGTCTGTCTGTTTTTATTTGCTTATATGTTTCATTGTGAATTGATTATATTTGCAAAAGATTTTTGAAATAATAAAATGGACATATACTTATATCAAAATTTGTTTTAATAAAATTATTGATTCTAGTAAGTTATTGAGGGTGTGGAAAATATACTCGAAGAATCCCGCTTTAACTTCCTCGAATTACTTGGTTTAATTTTTTTGTGACTTGTTATGTGTTATGTGTAAAATGTTTTTTGACATATAAACGGACATTAAACTATCAAAATTTGATTTAACTAAACTATTTATAAAGTTTTTTCTAGTTGATCGATGACGAGTTTTGTTTCAACTAATGACTTGCAAGGCATAACCCATTTGGTAGGGTAAAACCGTAATTTTCTCTGGCGAGATCTTGCAAATGAATGGTTTTTTGCAAAATCTTCTTTAGGGTGATTGACCATCATCATTTCCACGCGCCGCTACACGCTTTGGCATATGAGGCAATTATCAGAAGAACTTAGGTCTTTGACTGATGCAGTAGTATGATATAGTGGTTGGTCATTCTTTAATTAGTTTATCTAATACCGCGATATAGTGCACCTAAAAAGTTAACAAATAATTTTCTTAACTTGTGTTTCAAAGATGCATGCATGCTTGTTTAAATACTCTTTTTTGATACACGTTTTATCAAAACATATATGAATACCCCAAGTGCAAAATTTAAGTCTATGCCACCCAATCTAAAAACACTTGCATGTGGTTTTTCCTCTTAGGTCAGACCTTAGTTTAATTTCAACCCAAGGAAATTTTTTTTCTAATTAATCATACCTTTTGTTAATTTTTGCAAGCTCTTATATTGGTTGAGTTAATCGAGTATGTTGGCTAGACCTTCTACCCGAGGCATAAGATGAGACAAAACATGTTGTTGAATTGTGGTATTTCAGTTTCAAAGAATGTTGGAATCACTCCTAAACTATATTTCAAGTGTTAGTGATTTATATGTAATAGTTAACTTAATATGGCTTTTATGTTAGTAATCAAGGCTAGGCTTATGTAGAAAGCCCATAAGCCTAGGCCAAGCCCAATAAGTAAAAGGATGGGAACTTGGAGTGTTGCCCTAGTTCCCTCCTATAAATACTCTTGTAAACCTTCTATTGAAGGTTGGTTGTTCATTATTTCTCATTCATCTTACGCATAACTTGTCTCATTTCATACGTGTGTTTGTGTTATATTGTTCAACCGATCTCTTATCTATACTTCTTCATATTGATGCTTGTGTTACTAAAATGGGAACCTAACAGTGGTATCATTCGCCAAATAGTTGGGTGAACATCTTTTGTTTTTGAAGTTAGTCTTGTGGTCTTACGCGTAAAACCGTTTCCTACTTTGTTACGCTCAAAAACTTATTTTTTATACTTTTCAATCCAAGATTCTTGTACTTTCAACGTTTTAAGGTGTTAAAATATCTGTTTTTGGCAAAAAGTTTCAAACTTTATGTGTGGATCATTGTTTTTAAGCTTGGTTTTAAGCGTGGGGTTCGTTCTATGCGTAACGTGTTTAGAAGTTTTGGATCATCAAGTTTCACACTTTTGTGTTATTTTGGTGATATTGAAGCTGTTTTATCACAAAAATCTGGTTTAGAAACATCATTGGGCAGAAATCAATTTTGGTCAAGTTCTACGCGTATAAAAACCCTATTTTTACGCGTAATTTCTCCTTGGATCGATCTTGGTCGCCGTGGTTTACTCGGTGTTTTCTTGCTTGGATTAGCCTAAAACACTTCGACTTTGGATATCCTTTGCCCGTGATAGTGTAAAAGATCTTTTGGGCAAAACCCTAATCTTACGCATAAGCTTAAACTTATGCGTAGAACTCATTACGCATAAGATTATTCTTACGCCTAAGCTCCGTCTTACGCATAAGTTAATCCTACGCCTAAGTTTTCACGCTAATTTTACATTTACGCATAACTTTAGTGTTTTCTCATTTCTTACGCGTAAGCTAATCCTACGCGTAAATATCATTTTTACGCGTAAGTTTGGTGTTTTTACGCTTAAGTGTTTCTTTGCCTACACTTGGTTTCTACGCCTAAGGATACTTCATCAACAACATTTCATTCGACTACAAAGATCCATTTAACAACACAAATTTTCAACATGTCACAACCACCATACTCTAGCTATTTTCCTTACACTTATAATCAACAACAATAACAACAACCAAGTCCACAACATCAACAATTTAATCAACAACAACAAATTTATCAACAACAATTTAATCAACAACATACTCCACAACTAGGAGCAATTCCACCACAAATGGTTCAACCACCACCTAGTCTTCAAGTACAACCTTACACAAACTTCTACAATCAACATCCATCTAGGAGTACTATGAAGGAACCGACATGGTTTGGCAAGATGTGTGAAGCCTTAAGTAGCCAACAATCAATTCATGAAGTCGGCTCACTGATAGACCTCAATGCTCACTCCGAAAATTATGATCAATGGGTGATAAGGTTCTTTAGGTTTTGTGATCTAAAGAAGCCACATGGAAAGTTCTTAAAGAAGGTCATTATGGAAGGTCCATTTCGGATGCCTCATGTTGTCACACCCATGATCCTAATGCCAATCCACCAAGAGATGCTGTCACCAATATTGCAACTATCTCAGACCTCACTGGTGATGAACTTCTACATTTTGAAGCCGATGAACTTGCAATGCAATACATCCTTTTAGGATTACCCAATCCGATCCTTCGAAGTGTTGATGCTCAAAAGACAGCTAAAGCAATGTGGGAACATATTCATCTTCTTATGGAAGGCACAACACTCAATCAGGAAGACATGGAATCCAAAATCTACTTGGCTTATGAACACTTCATGATTAAACCTGGAGAGACATTAGAGTCACATCATCATCGCTTTTGAGACATCATCAATGATTTGGACAAACACAATATCATCATGCCACGAATTGCTGTCAACACTAAGTTCCTAAGTAGTCTTGGTCCGGAATGGGAGAAGTATGTCATTTTTCTCCGTCAAGCTAAGAATCTTCATCATGCTACATACGGATTGTTGTACGACTATTTGAAGCCTCACTAAAAAGAAGTTGACAAAGAAAGGGCTATTCGTGGACTTCCGGCTCCACAGTCACTTCCGGATAATCAACAACTTGCTTTGTGGGCTCAAACTAGTGTTCCTCCTCAACCCACTCCTCAACCAACTGCAACAATTACACCATATAATCCGTCACAGCAACAATATCAAGAAACTCAATTGGTTCCATACAACAACACCACTGATCAAGCACTTTATAGTGAATCAAATGAGGATACTGAAGCTTTTGATGCCCTGCAGCAAGGATTTTTCATGATTGCTAGAGCCTTCGGCCGATATTCCAACAAATCCAACAATCGCATTCGTACCTCATCAAACACAAGGAATCAGGCTGTGGTTAACAATGGACGAGTTGAAGTTCAGAATCGGGGTAATGTTCGTCAGATGGGAGGTGGTCAAGGGTTTAATGCTATGGGAAGGAATAACATGGGTCCTCCGCAACAACAAAGGGCTCAAGTGGTTGAACAGGGGAATGCTCATAATGGGGTTAATGGTCTTCGTTGTTATAACTTTAATGAGAAAGGTCATCTGGCTAATGCATGTCCTAAGCCGAGGACAAGAGGCAGTGCTTATTTAAAAGAGGCTTTGCTCTTAGATCTCAAGGATGAAGTCGGTGGAACTCTTACCAACAAGGAGCAGAGCTTTATGGCGGATGCGATTCGATGATGATATGGAGGACTTGCAGGCTAATGCGGCGGTGATGTTGATGGCACAAATGCAAGCTCTACACATGAGTGACACAGCCCGGTGTATGACAACGATGGCTTGTCTCGGTATCGGAACAAAATACACTCATTCATGATCGGATATCTCCGCCAATTTCTCCATCCGACAAGGATCATAGTGTTCAACATGAGCCATCTACATCTCATTCCGATGATTATCAAATAGATCCCGTAGTTATATTTGACGATCAAGATAATCTTATGGTTAATATTGATAATCAAATTGACTCCGTGGTTATACTTGAGGATCTAAATAATGATCATGTTGAGACTCACGTTGAACAAGATGAGCTTGTGTCTAATAGAGAAGTTGAGCTTCTGACCTTAATTAAAGACCAAGAATCTCGGTTGATAATTTGCAAGCAATTAATGGATAAAAATGCACTGTTAACTAGGGATAACGAATGCTTAATCAGACAAATCAACATTTTTAAAAATCAAGAAAAACAAGGACAAGGTTTTGAAGTCGCTTTTGCTAAATCTCATCATAACAAAAAATCATTAGAACGACAGATACGTGATCTAGCCGCATCCAAGAATGCTTTGTTGTCTCAAATAGAACAACTGAAACATGAACATAAAGAACAAATTAACGCTCTTACTTTGGAAACTCAAAAGCCAAGGTGAGTTGTTAACTTGTCAAAAGCAGTTCTCGAGTACAAAAACATTCCACGAAGCGAATAGATAACTATCTTGAAGAAATTGTCGACTTACAAAACAAAATCAAAGAGTTTGAAATTTTGTTTATAAACATGGTGAGTCAATCACAACTATTCAAAAGTTTACTTTTAAACCAAATCCAAATGGATATGGACCGCTTCTTGCGATTACAAACCTAAGTTTTCAAGCGAGCATTCAAACCAAATCCACAAGTTTACTGATCAAGAACATAGAATTGATGATTCAATTATGATTGTTGTTGAATATAATCGCATGGAGGAATTAGATCGATGACGAGAGTCGGTCAAAAATGGAAAATATCGTTTATAACAAACCATTTAACTATTCAAAAGCCGTAACTTTTGTCACATAACAAGATACTTCTAACAAACCTTTGGTTATCACACCGCCGAAGTTAGTCCCCAACACAATGGTGCACAAATTAATGGTCCTTTACCTTCACTTAGTGAAGTAAAAACTAAAGTCGAAAGTTGTCGCGTTATCAAATATTTTGACGCTTTCTTATCGACCTCAAAATTTTGGAGCGTGAGATTGAATTTCATTACGAAATAAAAGTTTAACATTTTCAATCGCCAATGGCGCGAGAACAAAGAGATATTCTTCGAAAAGAATTTTACCCCATGTCAAAAATTTGAAAACTTGTGCACTATATTGGGAAAGGGATTTTCATAAGGAACTTTGTCTCATGAAAGCAGCAGAAAATAGAAACATCGATTTCAAATACTAAGCGTAAAAAGAAACTGTTGAGAAAAGATGTTGATCGACTCTTGGAAGATGTTATCTATGCTGATATCAAAAATATTGTGTTATTACAATCTGTTGCATATGCATCTGATTATATCTCTGCTGATACTGTTGATTCTGTTGCAATTGTTGAGAATACTGATAATGTGCATCAAATCGAGTCTTTAAAAGTTGAAAATAAACAATTGTTAAACGAGCTTTCAAATGCAAACGTCGTCTTAATTGGTGTCAAAAAGATATTCACGATCAACAACTTGCTTTTCAAAACAAAATCGCCCAGTTGCGTGCAAAAACTCTTAATCCAAAACTTGAGCAACTGGATGATCAAAACGTGTCTTTTAAGTGTCAAATATCAAAATATGAACATGAACTTGCAAAAGTTAAACAGGAATATGGTGTCATGATTGATTTACTCAAACAGACTCGTGATGAAGCATCAAACAAACTTGATCATTATCTTGCACACACTAAAGAAGTCATGAATTTTGCTTTGAAATCTTCATTCGAAAATCAAGATTTGGTGCACACTATTATTAAGTTAAGGAGATGTTAGGAAAGTATGAACAAGTTTAGCCTAGCATCATTAAGAAAATTGCCCCTGTAACACTTAGCAAACGTGAAACCGAATGCCTCTTGATAAACCACAAGATACTAATGTGCTTCCTCCACTTTGAAACAGAATAGTTGCCTCTTTTCCAAGCGTCCGCACTTCACGACCTAGGAGCAATACAAGGAAGAATAGGAAGTTACGACCTAAGAAAAGAACAATAAAGAATCTTTCAAGTAGAAGAACACCCTAGGACTTTGAATAAGACTTAAGTTGCACCCACTTTAGATATTGCGTCTCACAAATGTAATGGAAAAAGTGTTGTAACGAATGCTAAACCTTTAAGTACTTTTGATATTTAGTTTGATGCTTTTGTGTTATTTGTCGTAAAAGTATGCTTTCGATTGTCATGACAAATGTGTTGCTAGAGCTATCTTGTCTCGCTTACGGAATCCTAAGACCGGAATACCTCTAGGCCCACTAATGCTTCTAAGTCTCGTGCTTGGTAAACCGCGCCTTTAGATTCTAAGAAACGCATTGATGTCCCCTAGCTCCAAAGATCACCTCCAGGAATGTAGTACCACCTAGTGCATTCACCAAGACTAAAGCTAAGACTAGTTGGAGATGGCGAAATGGATACATAATACATTTGGATTTAAATGGATACCTAAAATCATTGATGTGTGTATTTCTAACATAGCGCTTGGAACCTCTAACTCTTCGGGTTCCACATCTACTTCTATTCCATCGTGTTGTATGCGTGTGTAATGCTGGTGATCTGATCATCCTTTGGATTGTTGATAGCGAGATGTTCCCGACACATGACGAGCAATCTCAAGCGTTATCAAACTTTGTTGCAAAGTTCATTGGCTTTATCGATTCGGAATGATCACTCAGCGACTATCATGGGCTACGGAGATTATATCAATGGCAATATCGAAATTAGGAGGGTTTATTATGTGGAAGGCCTCGGTCACAATCTCTTTTCAGTCGGTCAATTTTGTGATGGAGATTTGGAAGTTGCTTTTAGGGAGAAAACTTGTTTCATTCGTGATCTACAAAGGAACGATCTTATGTCTGGCTCTCGCAATTCTAGTCTGTACACAATCTCAATGCAAGACATGGTTGCTTCATCACCCATCTGTCTACTTTCAAAGGCAACATCAACAAAATCTTGGCTATGGCACCGTCGTCTCTCACATTTAAACTTTCAAACCATCACCAATCTTGCTCGACAAAAACTTGTTGAAGGTCTCCCGAGATTCCGGTATTCTAAAGATCACCTCTGCTCAGCTTGTGAACAAGGAAAAAGCACTCGTGCTCATTTTCCTTCAAAGGTGGAACACGACTCTCAAAGATGTGCTTCATCTTCTTCACATGGATTTGTGTGGCCCGATGCTCGTGCGGACGATTAATGGCAAACGCTACATATTGGTAATTGTTGATGACTACTCAAGATGGACTTGGGTTTATTTTCTTCAAGTAAAGATCAAGCTCCACGATGATGATCACCTTTCTCACGAAAATTCAAATTCACTCTGGAACACCGTCAAACAAATTCGAGCAGACAAAGGGACTGAATTTGTGAATCAAACTCTTCGGGAATATTATGAGAAAGTGGGAATTGAGCATCAAACATCTATTGCACGTACCCTAGAACAAAATGGAGTTGTTGAAAGACGAAACGTTACGTTAGTGGAAGCGCGAGCGATGTTAATCAATGCTAAACTTCCAGTTACTTGTGGGATGAAGTCGTCTCAGCGCATGCTACACTCGAACCGTTCAATGATTACAAAACGCCATAACAAAACACCTTTTGAGCTTCTACACAATGAAAACCGAACCTCAAACACTTTCATGTATTTGGATCCTTTGCTACCCAAATAATGATCGTGATGACTTTGGAAAGCTCAAAGCCAAAGGCGACATTGGAGTCTTTATTGGATCTTGTGAGAACTCTAAAGGTTACGGATCGGAATCGTCATACAAAGCGGGTTATAGAAATGATTCATGCTAATTTTGATGAGCTTACGAAATGGCTTCGAGCATAACAACTTGGAACCCGGTCACAACCATTTAAACTTCCTCAAACCCTATCATCGGTGAACCAAGCCCCACTCACTCATCAACAAATGGAAAAGCTATTTGCTCACTATTTAGTGATGACATTGATGAAGCGTGCTCGGTGTATCCGTGTTTCCATCCGATGATTCCACAACTACGGTTGAAGAAGCACCACCAATTGACTCTACAACAACAGTTGAACAAAGCGCATCCAACGACATTTGAACCAACCGATGATGTTCTTAATGAAGTACCCCACTGCGATTTTGATCCAAATGCATTCTTTAACCCATTTGCTAATGAAGCTGCTGCACGATGTTGTGGAATCATCTACAAGCCATTTGAATCCTCAAAATCGCACAATGTATACCAACATCAACCTCTACACATCGTTGGACAAAGACCATCCTCTTGAAAACATAATTGGCAACCCGAATCAACGGTCGTAACAAGACAACGTCTTCACACAGACGGTGAACATTGCATTTATGCACTCACCGTCGCCAATACGAGCCTAAAACATTAAAGACGCAATGACAAAGGACAACCGGATTGAATCCATGCAAGAAGAACTCAACCAATTCAAGCGTCTTGAAGTATGGGAAATGGTTGAAAGAACAACAGGGTCTCGTCATTGGTCTCAAATGGATTGGAAGAACAAATTGGATTTGAAGGAACGTAATCGAAACAAGTCACGTCCGGTGGCTAAGGGTTATAAACGGGAAGAAGGTATTGACTTTGAAGAATCACTTGCTCCGATTGCTCGTCTTGAGGTCGTTCGGATCTTTCTCGCGTTCGCGGCTCATATGAATATAACGGTCTTTTAGATGGACGTCAAAGCGCTTTCTAAATGGTCAACTAAAAAAAGCGGTTTATGTCGACCGACCGGAAGGATTCGTTGATCCCGTGTTCCCGAACCATGTCTACAAACTGAACAAAGCTCTTTATGGACTCAAACAAGCTCCTCGGGCATGGTACGATAAGTTATCATCTTTCCTCATTGCCAATAATTTTACCAAAGGTTCGGTCGACCCAACTCTTTTCATACAATATCACGGGAAACATATCTGAATTGTTCAAATTTACGTGGATGACATCATTTTTGGGTCAACACATAAAAAGTACTCAATCGCTTTTGCAAAACTAATGAAGAAATATTTTGAAATGTCCATGATGGGTGAACTTACGTTCTTTCTAGGATTACAAGTTCATCAATCACCCCATGGTATTTTCTTGAGTCAGTCCAAATATGCCCTTGAAATTCTTAACAAATTTGGAATGCAAATCTGTGACACCTATGCCACACCAATGGCTCATACCAAGAAGCTAGACGACGATTTACATGGGAAATTGGTGGACCCTACCAAATACCGTAGTATCATTGGGTCTCTCATGTATCTAACGACTAGCAAGGACTGATATTGTTTTTGCCAGTATATCTCGCTCCCGTTATTAGTCGAGACCAACTGAAATCCACCTCTAAGGCTAAAAGAATCCTCCGATACATCAAGGGAACCATTAACTTGGGGATCCGTATCCAGAAGGATTCGGTTTTGAACTAATAGCCTTTTCAAACGCTAACCACGCAGGATGCTTAGATTCACGAAAAAGTACTTGAGAGCATTACAATTTCTTGGTGACAAAGCGGTGTCATGGCAATCTAAGAAGTAGGATTGTACATTGTTGTCCTCAATAGAAGCGAGAATATGTAGCCATGTCGGCGTGTTGTGCTCAAGTCATTTGGATGAGAACACAACTCAAAGACTATGGTTATGTATTTGATGAATCCCGATGTCTTGCGACAATCGAGTGCTATTGCGATCTCGTGCAACTCGGTTCAACATTCAAAATCAAAGCACATCGATCTTGATATCATTTCATCAAGGACCACGTGGAACATGGTATTGTTGAATTATACTTTATGGGTACATAATACCAATTGTGATCTCCTCACCAAAGCCTTAGCTCTCGCTAGGTTTAATGAGTTGGTCCACCGATTGGTATGCGGTGTTTGACTCAAGAGAGGCTGGATAAAGCTGTTAAAACATTCTTAAAACCGATCAAACACCAAAACCTCTTTTGTAAATATTTTCAAAACAAAATACAAAATTATAAAATCAGATAAAACGGCAAAAATATTCTTCTATCTATATTTCTTTTAACGTGGCAAGTACAAATTCTTCAGTCAACACTCAAATCTTTCAAAATTTAGTATTTTTTCGATCAAGTGTTGAGTGGGAGAAAGTAAATATTTTTCTGTTTAATAAAACCTTGTACTTGCATGTTATCTTATCCCGGTTGTTTCTTTAATAATGGTGGTCACATTTCTGGTTTACTGACACTCCTCGGACTAAAATTTATAATATTTCATTATTTCTTAAGTCGAGGGGGAGTGTCGTCAAAGTTCTTTCCTAATATCCTTCGTTTGGTAACCAAAATGGAAGTTATGGGCATTGGATGTAAATGGTAAAGGTGGAGGGACTAAAATTGTCAAAAGCTCAAAGTTATTTTTAATAAAACTTCCACCTAAACTCATTTACTCATCACATTTATTATCCAACCTAACAAAATCCTACGCCTAATAATAATTCTTCAAATCGTGTTTTTGATCATCAAAATGTAAGTGTTTTTATGTTTCTAACATGATTATAAACAAAGGTTTTTAATATCATAAACATCCAACGGTTAAATCTCGTGTTTTTGAGAGATTTGTGTTCTACGCGTAACTTATAAACACAAATTCCTCATTTGAGTGTTATTGGTGAGAATGGTTGTGTTAAAACATTTATTTAATTATCTTGAAACCACTTTTATCAATAAACATCACCCAGATACACGAATTGATTGATTTTGAAAACTAGGGTTTATGCGTTGAATTGGGTGTTTTCTTGTGTGAGTGTTTCTGGTTAATTAGTTGCTTGTAAGATGTTGTTTATATGATGAATTGATGATATCCATGCTT
Organism: Chrysanthemum lavandulifolium; assembly: GCA_022545495.1. Classification (NCBI taxonomy): domain Eukaryota; kingdom Viridiplantae; phylum Streptophyta; class Magnoliopsida; order Asterales; family Asteraceae; genus Chrysanthemum; species Chrysanthemum lavandulifolium. The sequence goes on along the minus strand of CM040238.1, from coordinate 240,859,456 downwards.
AGAACTTGCCCAGTAATATCAAAAGTGAAAGAATTGAATTCTAGGGTTTTAGTTCATACGAATTGGGTATTTTTGATTCATGTTGAGTTTGATGTTAAAACTTGGATAAAACAACTTAATAGGCATCCTAGACTTCCCATAATCATTTTGGTGCATTTCCTATGGCTAATTATCTTAGGCGTAATTTTTGAACCTTAGGGTTTAGGTGTTACGCATAAGTATTTTACGCATAACTGTTCGATTGAGTATTCGTGTTTAAAACTGTTAGAAAATGAATGTAGATGTTAATGTTGATGTTATGATGAATTTATTTCAGGTTCTCTACGCTTAAAATTCAGAATCAAGGTTACTTGCAATCTACGCATAAGGATCACCTTACGCGTAGAATGTTATGCGTAAGAGAAATCTTACGCGTAACGTTTACGCGTAAGGTTCTACATTGGGGACTACGCATATCCTGTGAAGGATATGCGTAAACAGTGACCTCTACGCCTAAGGTTGACTCTTACGAGTAAGCCTTACGCGTAAGGTTCCATATACGCTCACGCGTAAGCTCACGCATAAGGTCCTCTTTTCCTCACGCGTAATATTTCTTACGCGTAAGTCAAGAACCCACGCATAAGCTTAAGTTTACGCGTATATCACTCTGTTTACGCATAAGCTTGCCATTTCTCGCCTAAGCCTAGTCTTAACCATAATTATGAATTGTTCTGGCGTGCAAACTTGTAAATAAATAAATCATAACACCACGAAACCAATAATGTCACTAATAAGCTTAAACGTTTAATATGTTGTGAAAATAAGTGAAAACATGGACTTTAAAACTTAAAGTTAATCAACTCACAAAACTTATCACGACATCATTGGACTATTGGACAAACAAGTGACATTGGACTCGTAACAATCATCGACATATCACATTCAATAATTAGACAATAAAACCATCTGTTTTCTAACATAATGTATTTCGATATGTTGGTTCTTTTGGATAAATATCTTTCAGATCACAACATGGACGCTCAAATACAGAATGTAGAAGCACCAAATGTTCTCACCGTTGAAGATATCTTCCCTAATGGCTATCCGATGAAGATTGGAAAGAACAACCTTCGTGTTGATTTTGATACTCTCACCTGCTCCGAGTCTTCTTGTTTAATTGCTGTGGACATTCTGAAGAATCATCCTTATCAGAACATGCTCACCAATTACGCTACTGATGCGAGATCTACATTCACCGATTACGGCATACAATGCGAAAGGTCAAAGGACAAAATGCTGTGATGGTGACGCTCAATGACAAACATGTCACAATCACACCAGCAGATTTAAGGGTTGTTCTCCTCATTCCTGTCATCGAGCCAACTGAATACACTGCCACACCAACTGAAGAGGCTGTTCTGCAATTCATGATCAACATTGGTTATGACGAAGCTTCAGGAGTAATCACAAAGCATTCATACGTGGATCTTAAGAATATTCCTCAGCCATGGAGAACCCTCTATATTATCATCACCAAATCCATTTATGGAGTAATCACAAAGCATTCATACGACATGATGTCTTTCCTCAAAAAGCTTGGCTCCAAAATCCCATACATCATATATACAAAACTGTTGATCTAAAGAGCTCTAGGGTATAATCCTGATATCCCCTTGAGACTCAATGACCCCAACAATCACTCCATGTTGTACGAGCCTACACTCACAATAGATTTAAGGAATCGACAACAAAGAAACAAGGTGTAGTGTTGCCAGATCACCTTCTAACCGATGAAGTCAAACAACTTTATTCATACAAAAGGTATCTGGTAGCGGTTGATGAAGGAAAAGTAGGCTTTCTTGATGACAAGTCCTCTGGTACACCTACAAGGAAAACCAGAAGAGGCAGTGCAGGAAGTGTTACAAAGCGAGAGTCAAAGAAAGTTCCCAAGAGGAAACCTCCACTCAAAAGGGCGGTTCCTCTAAGGAAGCTGTTCTATTCCCATTCAAAGTCGAACCGCAAAGAAAGCTAGTGGATGAAAACTTTGAGGAAACTGAATCAGACGAAAAGGTCAGCTACTCTGAAACGGCTATCGATGACACTCCAACAGTAGCTAAGTCTCCCAGTCCAATAGCTGATAAAGGAAAAGGGAAAACTCCTGTGCTTGAGCATGATAAGGAAAGTTTTGAAGAAGAACCAGTTGATGAGGAAAGAGAATATCAAAAGAAATTGAAGAACCTCAGACTCAAACATCTTGCCGATCAATTTGTAAAGGATCAAACTCGTGGCCCCGGAGGGTCAAGTGGTGGTGCACTATCTATGCCAGTTCCTGATGCGGTTAATCAACCCGATAAGAGAACTAGTACCACCACCACGATCCACAACAACAACGATTGGAAGATACCATCACCTATGAATTTGAGGAACCTGAAAAGGAGAAGTCTGAGAAAGAAAAAGCTGATGAAGAAGCCAAGATTGAGGCAGAACAATTGGCCAAGTCTGGAAAAAATGACGAAGTTGAATATGATGATTTTCTTCTTGATAGTCCTGCACGCTCAAAAGAAGAAACTTCTGAACCAACAAAGGACCCTGAGTCACCTCATATCTCATCATCATCAGATTCATCCTCTCATTCATCTCCACCACCATCCAAAAGATCAATCAGATCTACATCTAAATCTGTGAAGAAACTAACAGACTCTTGGATATACCGAGCTAAAACAAAGATTGTCAAATTTGTCAAGCTACGGAAGAAGGTTGTAACCAACAAAAAGCTGAATCAACTCGCTGATAGAATCAACTTTCTTCAAAAGGGGGTAAAAGAGTTGTTGAAAGAAAGGGAACAAATCCAGAAGTTTATCAAAGGAGATTTCCAAAAGGAATTGGAGAAGACGGCAAGAGAATATACTCACAAATTCCTTCTCGACACCGTTCCTGGAATGACAAGAGAAATGTACAACAGACAAATGTATCCGAATCTGATGCATCTGGCCAAGCAAACTATAAGATCAATACCCATGACCATAACAATCAACCCAGCTGATCCTACAATGTTCTCCAATGCTGAATTGGTTTCCAGGCTGATAACTCAAATGTCTAAACAATCTGCAACATTTACTTCCTACGAAGGTAAATTGTTTGATACATTGCTAGAATACCAACTCAAATCAGCATGCAGAGAAGAAGCTTAAAGGCCTAAACGTCCAAGAGATGATGATGATAAGGATAAAGATAAAGATAACGAGCCTAAACGTCCAAAGAAGTTTGGAGAACCCTCCTCTGTGCCACCACCACCCCTAAGGACTCCAACAACAAGACGATCTCCTCCACGCTTTTCCGCTGACAAACCTCAGGACTCGAGTTACCACCCAGACAGAGAAAACCGGTGATCAATTTGAGTATCTTGGTGGTGACGATGAGGAAGTCCCCGAGCCCCAACAACAACCCACCTCTCCGCCTCAACAAAGAGACCATCATCCTCATCAAGGCCAAAGAAGAAAAGAAGGCGTCTAAGGCTAATGTCGTCTCATGGCTGAGCGAAGATGACACCGAGTTTGAATGGTTTTCTAAACTTGTTGATGCTACTCCCGCCCTAGCGATGATCCGGATATGGTAGAAGGTCGACGTTGGAGCATACTAAGTTCTTGCAAGAAAAGTTCCGTGTGAAGAAGATGGCGAAATCGAGTTGAAACGAATCAAGAATGAAGCATTTCAACTACTCAAAGACAGCTCGGAAAGTGCTATTGAAGTTGAATATCACCTTGATAATATAGCACGAGCCATGTCTAACAACATTGATTGGCTCAACCACGAAGCAAACATCAACTTCACGGAAGAGACAACCCTCCATACTACACCGATGGTCTAAACCTCTACCAACGATTGCCAACGGATCAACCTAAGATTCCATTCCGCTACTTCTTCAACAAAGACTTGGAATTTCTTCTACATGGTAGCGATAGTTCAAAGAAATATGCTACATCACTTACACTTCCGTTCCGTGACCATATACTCAAGCGCATAGCCATCGAAGAAAAGGCTACCCACATGTTTTCTAACGGTGTGGAATGGTATGACATTGATGTAATGTACAGGATTCACCATTGGCGGAACGCCGGCGAATCTACTACAAAAGATGCGGGTTTGAAAATCTCAACATGAAGTGTACGATGATAAAGGGATCGTTCTTTGTTAAGCATGTCACCCTTCGTCTAAATGGGATTACACCTTCCTCAAGACTATCGTGGTCAAAAGACAAGGCGAAAGAGACTATGAATTATATGAAGCGGACTTTCGAACTTGTCTCTCAGCGACATTGAAGATCGTATCTTGCCAAGGTGCAGGGAAGAATCGACAATTCTCGATGAAATTCAACGTGAATACATCAAGTCCTTGCTCATCTTCATCGAAGCATAGTGATCCGAGGGCGTGTAGAAGATTTACAACTTGTTGTTGAATCATATCGGACTCGTATCAACTTCACCGGACCTCGGCTAGAACTTCCCGACATCAACCGACTTCCACAATACACTCTCGTCGACCAAACCATTCGGAGTAGTTTACCGTAGTGAACTACAACGCAAGCTGATGGCGCATTGAAGAAGGTCGGGGCGGGTTGGCTTATAGGTTGAAGGCGATACATGAACGCATTGGGTCTCCAAAGCGATGGAATTCTCGGGATAGATGGGATGTTAAGAGGATCATCACTAGGATCGATGAAAGGTTGTCTGAAGGGACTAGTTCGAACTACGGAGAGCCGTGGTTGGTCGCCCCAGATTACTCTCACGGGCTATCAGCATACTGCTCGCATTCTGGAAAGATTGATGGACTTCTAGTACCTCTTAAATTGTTTCATTTTCATATTGATTTGGATGTGTGATTATTTAATTAATATGGTTTGTGCACACATAACAGTGTACAACCCGTATTTGTAATGAAAGGACCCTGTGGTACGCTTCAGTGCCACAATCCTTATAAAAGGAGCAAAAGCTTCTTAATTTTGAGTAAAACCTATCAAACCTTTCATTCTTTAAAGGTTTTTGCTCAAAAGAACAAGTACTTCCCCATATGATTTTCAAAACCTCAACCGTTAATATCACTTGTTGAGGGGGAGTATTTGATTAAAAACTTTGTTCACAAATTGTTCTTTGTGTAATCTTCCCACAAAACTCAAAATGGTCATATTTATTCTCAACATTTCTTCAAAAATAACATATTTATATGCCATTTTTGAGGGGGAGAAAAATTATGTGATAAGAAATATGTTGTGTTTTGCTATTGAATCCTCGTGTGAAAATACTTCAACCCATGAATTGGCGAGATACGAGCGGTCATACATTGAAAAGATTTGTCTTCCAAGACTTATCCAAGTAAATTGTACCCATTCGAGAAGCTCTTGATAGACATTAACTTTGACGGGTTTGATAACCTTTCGGGGTTGTCCACATCTTCAAGATAGTTATTAGAGCTAGTTGTCACCTAAAAGCTGACAACGTATCTCTTTAACTATGCAACGTAATCGTGTCTCGCAAAGAAATTGTATATCTTGAGTCGATCAATTCAAAAGTGCGAGCTCTTTCCTCCTTTGTCTGATTCATCAAAACTCTTAACCACATGTGGAGGGTAGTATTCGAAAATCTAAAACTCTTGAAGTGTTCAAACATGTTTTCATTCACAAACACCTTGAGAGATTTATCATGAAAATGTTTTATGGCAATGGAGTTATAAGGTGATTAAGGTTAGGAATAACAGTCCTATGATCCGCCTTGAGCCGGAGGATCTACCCAAGGACACTACCAATAGTTAGAATTAAAAGTTCTTAGGTATGATTATAAAAGGAGAAAATGAGAATCGGAGAAAGAAGGAGTTGAAGAATTAAATAGAAAAGCAAAGAAAAGGGTGAAAAGAAATAGCCCTCCAGTTATTCAACTTAGGGCGGACACGGGTTCAATTCATATACTCTTGGTTGTCACTTGATGACACCGGTATTGAAAATCAAAGTCGTCATGGACCCAAATGACGCATGCACTAAACCTTCTTAGCCACTCAAGTTTCTCTCAACAAAAGCTTGTTTCATTCTCACGGGGAACCCTACGTAAACTATCGACTTTCTCTTAGAGATTTTGGTATTGAAGAAGGAGACTCTCCCTAGTCTCCGCTCGGGAAAACCAAAGCGCACTATTGAGTCTAGAGCCACGAGATTCATCAAAGATCTCTTAGGTACACTTGACATTTTATCGCTTGTCGTTCAACAATAAGAGCGCAAGTGATACTTTATCGTGTCCTTCACGGATCTTAGCAATCTGTCGAGAACATTTATGAGAGGTTCACATGTGATCCTCGATGATTGAATGGAAACTCCGCAGGGTCAACATCAAACGACCACGGCAAAGATGTCACGGTAACTCCCGTGGATTACGCTTAGTGTGTCTCAAACGGTCTACAATCGTGAGGTGATGCTTGGTGTACCTCGCGACTCATCCGAATCTGTAGATGTGCCGGCACAACGTGTTATCTCACTTGTGGGACTCCGGTTCGAGAGCGGCCTTTGTGAGAATTAGAGTTGTGTTTTCACACTATGCTGTTAACACTCTCGAAGTTCGAACTTGTAAGTACCAGAATCCGCTCATTACTAACCTTTCTTATGTTTTCTTCTTATGGAAGCTCTGGAGCGGGTTGATCGTGCATATTCTTCACATGTTCATACCAACAAACATCACTAATGGAAGTTCTCTCAAAAGGCAACACAAAGTCAGAATGATTCTTCGTCAAGTCAAAGAATCTACAAAGTTTAAAGACTAAGAGAACTTCATCAATACTGAAATCCAATGTTAAAGAACGTGTGAGCATGTTGAAGAAAGACGTGGAGACACTGGAGCAATGAAGCAGACTTGATGCGACAACAACAACATACTATCACTACCATCACAAAGAACAAAGATCCAAGAACAAAGAAAATGATGACATCAAATTTGAATACTTCAAAGGAAACAATTTCTCTACCTTTGGGAGATTGTTCGAATCAAGACACTTCTTCTCACAAGAAAGAAGAATGTCGAAGACATCAAAGCTACTATTACATCGGCACCTACAACGTTTATCACTTTTCATTCATCACTAACACTTGGGGAGATTGTTGGAATCACTCCTAAACCATATTTCAAGTGTTAGTGATTCATATGTAATAGTTAGCTTAATATGGCTTTTATGTTAGTAATCAAGGCTAGGCTTATGTAGAAAGCCCATAAGCCTAAGCCAAGCCCAATAAGTAAAGGATGGGAACTTGGGTGTTGCCCTAGTTCCCTCCTATAAATACTCTTGTAAACCTTCTATTGAAGGTTGGTTGTTCATTATTTCTCATTCATCTTACGCATAACTTGTCTCATTTCATACGTGTGTTTGTGTTATATTGTTCAACCGATTTCTCTTATCTATACTTCTTCATATTGATGCTTGTGTTACTAAAATGGGAACCTAACAAAGAATAATTTAGTTTATTTCATGTTGTTCCTTGTAATGGTATTTATGAAATAGATATGCATTGTTCTACTTCCAATAATAGTTCTATTTATTCAATTAGTAACAAAAGAGCCAAGTCTAACTTGGACTCTACACTCTTGTGGAACTGTTTCTTGGATACATTAACAAGATGCGTATTGAGAAGCTGCAACATGGTAGGCTTCTTAAATAAACTAACGATGAGTTTTTGATAAATATGTTTCATGTATGTGTGGCAAGATGGAACGTAAGCCTTTTTCTGCATCAAACCGAAAGAGCTAGCGATCTCCTTGGACTTATACACTGTAATGTATGTGGCCCATTTAACTATGTAAAGACAAGGGGCTAGTTAATTCGTTACCTTTACTGATGACTTCAGTCGTTATGGTTATGTTAACATGCTGAAACATAAACATGAAGTCTTTGAAACTCTTAAATTTTTTCAAAGAGAAGTACAAAACCAACTTGGAAAGACCATAAAAGCTCTACATTCTGATCGTGGTGGAGAATATATGAGTTAAGAGATTTTGGATCATCTCAAGCAACATGGGATTATTGCTCATTGTACTCCTTCATATACATCACAACATAATGATGTGTATGAAAGGAGAAACATAACCCTACTAGACATGGTTTGCTCCATAATGACCAAACTACTATACCAAAGTCCTTTTAGGATTATGCACTTGAGTCTGATGCATAAATTCTCAATATGGTTCAAACTAAGAAGGTTGAAAAGAAATCATACAAAGTATTTCATGGGCAAGCCCCTAAGCTGTCTTACTTAAAAGTCTGGAGTTGTGAGGCACATACGTTAATGATACAATTAACAAACTTGATAAACTAGAATGCATATCTATTAAGTGTATCTTTGTAGGATACCCAAAGGAAACAATGGGTTACTCCTTCTACTACCCACCAGAGAACAAAGTTATTGTTGCTCGAAATTTTGAGTGTTTTGAGAGTAATCTCATCTTACAAGAGGCAAGTGGGAGTTTAGAAGATCTTAAAGTAATTCAAAAAAAAGATACGCATACTTCTGGTAACACTAGCTTACATCATGATGAAGATGAATAAGAAATTGATGAACCTCAAAGTGATGTTATGCCTATTTGTAGGTCCACAAGGACACGACATACCCTATATCGAATGTGTTTATACGTCGATGCTGAAGAGCATCAGTTGGGGGATCATAATGAACCCGCTAACTACAAAGCTGCATTATCAGATCGTGAATTTGATGAATGGCAAGAAGCTATGAACGCAAAAATGCAATCCATGAGAGATAATGAAGTTTGGGAAGAATTTAACCTCTCTCATAACGCTAAAACCATTGGTAACAAGTGGCTCTTCAAGAAAAATACTGACATGGATGGCTAGGTACACACCTACAAAGCTTATCTTGTAGCGAAGGGCTTTACTCAAACCTATAGAGTAGATTATGAGGAAACTTTTCTCTAAATGCAGATATTAGAGCTATTAGGATTCTTATAGCCATTGTCGCATACTATGATTATGAGATTTGATAAATGGATGTCAAGACTGCCTTCCTCAATGGACATCTCTAAAAAAAGTCTATATGGAGCAACCTGAAGGGTTTGTTAATCCAAAGTATCCAAACCGGGTGTGCAAGCTTAAAAGGTCCATTTATTATATAAAGCAAGCATCAAGGAAATGGAACTAGAGGTTTGATGTGGAAATCAAGAATTTTGGTTTCACTCAGAACCGTGATGAGCCATGTGTATATGTTAAAGCTAGTGAGAGTAATGTTACTTTCATAATCTATATGTCAATGATATATTGATCATGGGAAATCACATTCTAATGTTACAAGATGTAAAATCCTATCTTGGAAAGTGTTTTGCTATGAAATATTTAGGATAAGCAGTATACATCCTTGGAATCAAGATCTACAGTGATATATCAAAGTGGTTAATTGGTTTGTGTCATAGTGCTTTCATTGAGAATATCATGAAAAGATTTAATATGCAGGATTCCAAAAAGGGTTTTGCACCAACGCAAGATAAGCTAAAATTGAGCAAGGCTCAAAATGCATCTACACCTGCTGCTGAGGTGAAGCGCATGCAGAGAGTTCCTTATGCCTTGGCTGTAGTATCTATATGTATGTAGTTAGATGTACTACGTTCGCTCAAAACATAACATGCCGATTTCAACGGAATCTAGGTGAACTACACTGGACTACTGTTATGAACATTCAGAGGTATCTTAGATATACTAGGGACATGTTTCTTGTTTTTGGTGGTGATATGACGCGAGAGCTCAAAGTTACTTGCTATATTGACGCTGGATATCAGACAGATTTTAATGACTTGAAGTCTCAAACCGGATATGTCTTCGCTTTAAATGGAGGCGATGTTGACTGGAAAAGTGCCAAGCAAAACACTATAGCAACATCATCTACATAAACTAAATATATGTATGATTTAGAAGCTTCTTATGAAGCTGTTTGGATAAGGAAATTTATTTCTGGGCTTGGTGTTGTTCCCAAAAATGAAGAACCTATTCCAATGTATTATGACAATACTAGAGCAATCACAAACCTGGAATCACTATAGGAGCGAAGCATTATCGTACCAAAGTTCACTACCTTAGAGAGGTGATTGTATTGGGTGACATAAGATTAGTCAAAGATCACACAGATGACAACATAGTTGATCCTTTTACTAAGGAATTACCTAATAATGTGCATGCTAGTTGATCTGGTCCGAACCGTCAAGTCTAATCACATAAGCTGGCCACTTGTGAATGGCCAACCGTAACAGACTTAAAACAGCTTGGAACCAAATACAATGAAGTCCTGGAGAATAGAATGAATTCCCGGGTCGTTTAGTCCCACGGAGACTCAATGGTGTGTAAAACTGATTCAGATAATGGAGTGATCACTAAGGATAGTGATCTGTAAAGGTTTTGATGAGAAATATTACACTCTTGATTGATTGGGAAGGAATAGGATACGAATTGGAAAGCACAACAATCGGATGAAAGAAAGCGTGGCGTAAGTTTTAAAAACTACGTGAGGCGTACAAAATAAAAAGTAAAATCTAAGAAATAAAAGGCCTAAAAATATGAAAATAACATTTTGGAATCCTAAAAATAAAAGAAAATTATTAGAAAAAGAAAATTATTTTTAACACTATTTAATTAATTATTATTAATTAAAAACTATTTTAACTATTTAGTAAATACTCTAAAATAGAAGAAAATACAAAATAAGGCTAGAAAAATATAGTTATGATTCAGAAAAATCTAAAATACTATAAAACTAATTTTAAAACTAAAAATATATTTTTCACACTTTTTATTTAATTATTACTAATTAATAACTATTTAAAATACACTTAAATACTAGAAAATATAAAATAAACTTGGAAAAATAAAATTTTAACTTTGAAAAATCTAAAATATGATAAAACTAATTTTAAAACAGAAAAGATATTTTTATGCTTTTTAATTATTTATTACTAATTAATTACTATTTTAACTAATTAAAATTATAATAAATACTAAAAGATAGAGAAAATATGAAACTTTTCTAAAAATACTATATGATGTGAAACCTAAGAAAATAGAAAAACAAGATTTGCTTTTAATAAGCTGAAAAGAAAATAAAAAGCTAAGAAATATTAAATAAACACTATCATGATTTTAATTGGCCTTTTCTGGATTTTCTTTTTGAAAACTACTTTAATACTGATATAATGAAACTTTAATAAAGACAAAAATTTTACAAAACACAAATAAGCTGTTTGAGGAGCTTATGAGCTCAACAGATGGCTTAATGAGCTTATTTGGTGAAATAAGCTCAAACAAGCTAACCAGCTGAAACAAAAGCTCAAAGTAGATGCAAAAAAGCTATAAGAACTAAAATGAAGCTAAAATAGACAGATAAGCACACTGATAAGCTACTGAAAAGGTAATAAGCACTTATGATAAGGACAGAAATGGGACAAACTTAAAACTACTTGCAGCCCTAGCTATTAAGCTTCAAATTGAAAAACAAGAGTTGGAACCTCAAGATAGCTAGGTTGGCTACCCAAAGAACCAAAGATCACCAGATTTGGTCAACTAATAAGCTCTATGGGAGCTTATAAAAGTAACCATGAAGCGGTGCACAGGCGCAATTATGAAACAGTACTCACAAAAGCTAGAAAATAAGTACTTAAGAGGTGATTAACAATGAACTAGTATTTTATAATTTTTTAGCAACTAGACTTTAAAAATCCAAAAGATTATAAGCTGGATCCTATTAATAAACACACAGTGAAATTATCTTTTTTATTCAAAAACGACCAAGTTGGAAATTTTGACTTTTATGAAAAACAAAGAGTTGACCAAGATGAACTTTGGATTGATTCTAAGAACTGATTATGTTGTGTTAAGGTGATATAAGACTTACTTGAACAAGATTAACAACTTCCTAACACAGAATCATGATCAAATTTCCTAAAAATCCAACAGTGAGCACATAAAATATGATTCAAAGGTATTTTGACTTTTTGCTTATGAGAACTTGTTTTTGTGACTGAGCTTAGTTATTTAGACCAAGTTAAACAGATTTCCAACAAAGCCAAAGACCATAGCACTTTCAAACACCAAGAACCAAACACCTCTTATAAGACATTATAGAACTTTTTCAAAGCAACTCACAATTTAAACCATGAACTTGATGCAAACCATGCATTATCATATATTAGAACTAAGAAAACACAAATCAGCAACATTAACAACTAGAAACCAAGGTTTGATGATGAAACAGTTTTGACTGTGAAAATAAAATTTTTACTAAATACAAATTTTAAAGAACAACTAACTAATTTATTGGCTTAAACACACTTAACTATATCTAATAAACAAATAGAAACAGAAATTAAAGCTTATTAACACTTGCAACAGTGAAATGCCAAATTAGTCAAAAAGCTTACAAATGGATATCCAACTGCAAACTGAGATCAAGGACCAATGAACACCCCTATTAGCTTACCACTAAGCTACTAAACCAAGGCCATCCATGATTTACCCTGCTCCAGTTGTGAACACCATCTTCTTGTGATTTTTTAATTTTCAACTATTTAATTTGGATTTTTGGTGATTTTCTGTTTTTGATTCTAAACTGATTTTAAATGTATCTAAAAGCTTGATTAAGCTTTCTAGGAGCTTACATGACCTATTTCAGTCCATACAAACATCTACAAACAACAATTTATCATTCATGAGATTTTTTGAAAATAAGGAAAATTGCATAAGCTGAGATATAATTTGATACTTGAATTGAAGGTTCACAAAAGCTTTATTATAACAATAGAACTTGAAATACAGAGTTTGAAGATTAAAACATACACTTAAAACTTGAAAATGCTTAAAACGACAATGAAAAAACTTAAATTACACTAGATAGATGATACATTGCATCTCTCTCTCTCTTTATAGACTTTTAGCACTTCACCATGTTCTCTGAATCTTTCCCACCAAATTTGAGCCATTGGATTGGCTAGAACCATCATATCCGTCCACTTGTAGAATTTGGCGCCAAATTCTTCTTTGAGCAGGTTTTATCATTAATTGGGATTTGGTTCAATCAATTAAAGTTTTTGTTGTTTAGAGGATGTGGAGGGACATAGTATGGGGGTCGAGAAAGGAGTGAAAACGGGACTGGTTTGGTGATACAAGGTGGAGAGGTGGTGCTCTGATGCTTGGCGGTTTTCTGGTTTGACTTGATTGGTGGGAATTAATAACACGGGGAGGTCAAAAAGGGGTGGTGGAGTTCACAATGGGTTGTGACTGGCTCAAGGTCACCAAAGGGTCAAGGGCCAAGAGGCTTGGGCTAGCAATTTGGGCTTGTGTTTGGGCTTTGGATATTATAAGGTATCCGTTTGGTTTAACTAGAATACAAGGACCAAAATGTAATTTCACCAAACTTCAAGATTGAAAGTGAACTTTTTCCAATGCTCGACAAGGACCAAACATGACAAACATTGATAGAAAAAGGATCCTTTTTGCATAAAATCCATTTTAAAAGTATATGACTAATTTTGCAATTTTCAAAGTTTAGGGACCTTTCTTGCCAATTGACCAAAGAATCATTCAAGGATCATTTTAAACAACTTAGAATATTTCAGGGACCTTGAATGATAAAATTCCACATTTTGAATTCGAGGACTAGATTTGACAACTTTTAGAACTTGGGGACTAAAGCGCCAATTTTGCAAACTTTATACATTTTCACACGATTTTGATATTTTTGCATTTAAAACACATAAAACAACGATTTGTGATATTTTGATCATTTTGATGTGTTTAGTGTTTTAGATGATTTTTAGTTCATGATGAGTATTAGAATATACTCGGTATGATGTTTTCATTCATATAAAACATGTATCCTATATTTGCATGTTTAATCCGAGAATAATTTAATTATTCTAAATATGTTCATTGTCGGTTAACAATATGAGAATAATGTTAAATTAAGGCAAATGGTTGTTATATTCTTTGAATATACGGATTGTTCCCGCCAAAATCATATATTATTCATAAGGGATACATATGGGATTTCCCTAACCGTCGAGTATTTACTTTATGGATCCTTGTCATGAGTAAAAATCGCAGGGTGGTTGCATTAATCGTCCTTAGACTTGAGATGCAAGTCAGTATTGCATGCGTGGATATTACTTTTTGATTTTAAATCAAACGCTATTCGAAAAGGTAGTTATTATGGCTATTATAGGAAGTGATGTGAAGCACATCAACGACACTTGTAGTCAAAACAAATTTGTTTCCTCCACTTGTCTTATGCAGAAAGACACTATGGCGCCTCTCGTTGAATTAATCAGATGTTTGCATATCCGTGCCCAAAGTGTAAATTAAGATGATAGTTAATTACATGTGGTAATCTGAATTAATATGTATAACGAGAAAATAGTTAAACTATATGAAATGATCTAGGATCTATGTCCATGGTTTAACACTATCTAAAACAAATGGATGTTAATAATTAACCATATATTGAGATGTTTTTCTGAAACCATATCTCAAGTATTTCTTGGGAGCAATGGGGTGTTCCTAGACGCTTACCATTATTATTATAAACTAATGAGCTTCGCTACTTCCGAGTTGGAGTGTTGGTTTTACGTAGTTATTTATCTGACTAAGAAATACATGACCTATTAGGCACCACGTATACACGAAGAACACGTTTATTATATATATATATATATATATATATATATATATATATATATATATATATATATATATATATATATATATATAGTTAGATCAAATAAGAAGATTACTTAAAATAAGAAGGAATAAGAAGAACTATAACCGCAAATCCGAGATATACCGACATAAATTAGATGCATCCCTATAATCTTAGATGCATTATAACACACCATAGTGTGTTTTCTAGCTTTTAATCAGATGCATATATGTATATTAGATGCATTTCATGATTTCTCTTGTTTTTTTGTTCCTCTGCACGTTTCAAAATCATAATAATCAATTTGCACCATCTATACATCAAATTAACTTTCGAAACTCAAGATGTTGCATCTATATGGATAGAAATGCATCTAATGCTAGTCGTTGCATATCAAATGTGTGGTTTTGGTCACTTCTCACCACTTCTTATTTTAATTTACATTAGAATGAGTCATGGATCCTTCTATTCTTCTTATTTGATCCTATATATATATATATATATATATATATATATATATATATATATATATATATATATATATATATATATATATGTTTTGTATATTTATTAAATGTATAATATGTTTCATGAAATGTATTTAACGACCATTTTTTCCGTTAGAAATTTTGTAACTAACTAATACATGTTAAATGCAAGAGAAGGACTTAAGTGTCGAAAAATCAAAAGCTTCGTCCTCCACTTGTTGTGGCCGGTCGTGGGAATCTTCAAGGAAGGGAGGAGAGTGTCGACTTTATGAAAGTTAAGGAGGTGGAAGACAAGACTTGTTGGACAAGTTTGGTGAGTATATACACTCCCCTCTTGGTCTTATTCTCGGCTACACATCACACGACACAAAGTAAACCCTAAAACTGACCCCTCCATTGGCTAGGTTCTCCTTTCCCTCTCGGCACAAAAACCCTAACCAAAACCCCTTGTAGTTTTCGATAATTACTCCCCTAGTTTGGCTCAAGTATAAAACCTAGTTAGGGTTTCTAGTTTTCGGCTACCCTTTTCTTCCAAGGCTCGATCCAAACATGACCCGTTAGGGTTTTGGATCGTGTGATTTCAAGAACCAATAACACGTGGTGTTAGGTGGTTTTACGTGAATCAAGCACTAGCATCCCAACGTGTTTTGTCGGACGTGTAGTGTGTGCATAAAATAAAGGTAATAACTTAATAACTTCGGTTTCCAGAATCAAGATCAAGAACATGTCAATTTATTTATTTAATTAATTGACAAAGGTTGGTAAATAATATGTGTTTTATTTATGCTTAATCCACAATACTAAACTAGATCCATCCGCTGCGTACTCGTAGTAAATGGCTTACTAGTTATTCAAATCCCAACATTGGCATCACGAGTCAACTCGTTTGGTGTTATGGGTTACAACCATAAAAAATGCTAGATGTATTTTTTAGAAACACATGACGATAACATGCATTCTTGTCATGTATAGTTAATTAAAAACTTGATCTTTATTAGTATTAATGGTTAATATAGTATAAAAAGGGCTAGATCTATTAAATTATTAATTGAATACAGATTTCTTATTATTATTAACCAATCTTAAGGCTTATGCTGTCATATGTTATAATGTATGAGGTCTACTTGATATCTAGCTCAAAAATCTAGTGGAAGCCTTTTGATTCTCCAATTGGGGAAGATTCTTTCTTTATGGATTGATGTATCAGATTTTATGTGTTATTGCTTTATTTAATTTATCGCAATAAGAGTCTATCTTTTGCTTCTACCCCTCTTCTGTCTGATTTTATTTGCTTATATGTTTCCTTGTGAATTGTTTATATTTTCAAAAGATTTTTGAAATTATAAAATGAACATATACTTATATCGAAATTTGTTTGAATTAAATTATTGATTCTAGCAAGTTATTGAGGGTGTGGAAAATATACTCGAAGAATCCCGCTTTAACTTCCTCGAATTATTTGGTTTATTTCTTAATAGTTAATCATACATATATTATTCCTTGTGACTTGTTACGTGTTATGTGTAAAAATGTTTTTTGACATATAAACGGACATTAAACTATCGGAATTTGATTATCTAAACTTTAGTTATAAAGTTTTTGCTACTTGACCGATGACATGTTTTGCTTCAATTAATGACTTCAAGGCATAACACATTTGGTAGGGTAAAATCATAATTTGCTCCAGCGAGTTCTTGCAAGTGAATGATTTTTGCAAAATCATCTTTAGGGTGATTCACCGCCATCTTTTACACGCGCCACTACATGATTTGGCTTATGAGGCAACTATCAGAAGAACTTGGGTCTTTGAATCATGCAATAGTATGATATAGTGATTAGTCATTTTTTAATTGGTTTATCCATTACCGCGATATAGTGCACCTAAAAAGTTAACAAATAGTTTCCTTAACTAGTGTTTTAAAGATGTATGCATGCTTCTTTGAACACTCTTTTCTGATACATGTTTGATCAAAACTTATACGAATACCCTATGTGCAAAATTTGAAATTGTGCCAACCAATCTAAGAACACTTGCAATTGGTTTTTTTCTCTTTGGTCAAACCTTAAGTTAATTCCAATCCAAGGCAAAACTTTTCTAATTGATAAGACCTTTTGTTAATTTTTCAAGTTCTTACACTGGTTTACTTAATCGAGTACGTTGGTTAGACCTTACACTCGTTTACTTAATAGAGTACACTCGTTTACTTAGTTTATTTTCATGTTGTTCCTCGTAATGGTATTTACGAAATTGACATGCATTGTTCTACTTCCAATAATAGTTCTAATAATTCAAGTAGCAATAAAAGAGCCAAGTCTAACTTGGACTTTACACTCTTGTGACACTCTCATCTTGGACACATTAATAAGAAGCGTATTGAGAAGCTGCAACATGATGGGCTTCTTAAATCAACTGACGATGAGTCTTTTGATAAATCTATTTCATGTATGTCTGGCAAGATGGCACATAAGCCTTTTCTGCATCAAATAAAAAGAGCTAGCGATCTCCTTGGACTTATACATTGTGATTTTGTGGCCCATGTCGAACCGTATCAAGATAAGGGGCTAGTTACTTCGTTACCTTCACTGACGACTTCAGTCGTTATGGTTTTGTTTACCTGCTGAAATATAAACATGAAGTCTTTGAAACTTTTAAAGTTCTTCAAAGAGAAGTACAAAACCAACTCGGAAAGATCATAAAAGCTCTGCATTCTGATCGTGTGGAGAATATATGAGTCAAGAGTTTTTGGATCAAATTAAGAAGCATGGGATTATTGCCCATCGTACTCCTCCATATACTCCACAACATAATGGTGTCTCTGAAAGTTAAAACAGACCCTTCTAACCATGGTTCACTCCATGATGAGCAAAACTACTCTATCAAAGTCCTTTTGAAATTATGCACTTAAGTATGCTAAACGTATTGTCAACATGGTTCAAACTAACACGGGTTGAAAAGATGCATCAGAATATATTATTTAGCAGAAAATTAGATGCGTATTAGATGTATTTCATCAGGTTACATGTATCCTTTGTATTTTCGTCATCTGCGGATCAAATTTGTTGCTAGTACTACCTTGAATCGTTTTCACTTCAAGATTACTTTTGAAAATAAATAGGATGCATCTAAATGTATAGAAATGCTTCTAATACAAGTCGATACATCTCTAATATGTGGTTATAGTTATTTCTTATTCTTCCATTTTAAGTTTTGTTCTCATTAAATCCATACCCGTTTTCTTCTCATTTTAACTTAAAGATGGGTATTTTGGTTGAGAATGCATTGGTTTTAAAAAAAATTACTAATTATACAATAACTGTGCAATTAACAGGGTTTATATAGTGGTATGTTAAGGTTCATTTAGGGGACCTTAAAATCAACAAGTCAAAGTAAGTTAAAAAAATTAAATATAAGTAGCAATATGAATAAAAAGGTTAAACCTTTAACTATTAGAATTAAGGGTGCTAATAATCTCACCGAAATTTTCTTTAGTCAAAATAATTAACACATTAGGAGTATAACTATTTTTTGTTGCCAGCTTCATTAATTAAGGGTCATGCGTTTGTAGTCCATCAAATACTCTCATTAATTGTATTTATAAAAAAGCTAGTAAAATAGTAAATTAAAAAGTAACACTTTCTTTACACACACATTTTTTTTCCTTTTTCTCCTCACTTTTCTATCTATCTAATCCAAACTAGTGTGATATTTAAATTATGAACAAGTTAATTCTAACATTTTAATATCTTTTAAAAACGCCGAACATATAAAATGTCTCTTCATTGAACAAAACCAAACTTAAGGAAGCGAAATAAATGATCAAATTCAGACTCATATATTGATATTTTTATTCAAATAAAGTTGTTACATTAATTTTGCGGCCAATCACTTTAAAATGTATTTACGTTTTTCATATTTAATCATTGAACAAAAAAGATGAACACATTCTAAAAACTTTTTTTTCAGTTATTAAATGTGGAAAACGTAACAAAGATGAATACATTTTGAAGTGATTAACCTTTAATTTTATTAATGTTCATGATACTAGGGTTGTAAACGAAATGGCGAACAGGGAAGGATCGTATTCATTTTCGTTCGTTTAAGAATTGCTATAAAAATAAACAAATAAACAAAAGAAGTAAAAAAGAATTATAAAGGTTAATAATAATTAACTAAAGATGGTTAAAAAAATCAATTATTAATATAATGATAACTAAAAAGTAAAATATTAAAAGCAAGTCAATGATTAGTAATTAATGATTAGTATAATGATATTGGTGTATTTAGACCATCCCTAGAATTAATTATAAATAAGTTGTTAATGATTAATTTAAATATACTAATGATTATATCATCATTAATGTTTATAAAATAATATGTATATTTAGCATACCTCGAAAATAATACTAGCATACCCCTATATTTAGTAATGATTGGAATAATCATATGAAAACATTAATAAAAAAGTAAAACCATTAGCGATTAAAATTAATTATAAATAAAAAGTTGTTAGTGATTAGTTTAAATACACTAATGATTATATCAACATTCAAGTTCATTTGTGAAAATAATGTGTATATATATATATATATTTTTTTTGGTGCAAAAGGGTAAATTTATATTACTGAAACACTTTTTACAGCAACATAACATAACTGAAGTTTGGACAGACCCAAACTCAGATACAACTAGAATACTTCATCCGATGTCAGGTACCATTATGCTATCTCAAACAATACAACATTTTATATCAGACATAACACTCCAAAAATAAAGCAACATGGAGCAGACATTTGCAAGCTTTCATCCATATAACAACCCCCTTTGCATTAATACCCTTTAAAAGCACCAAGACCATACCTTCACAACTACATTTCCTACCCATTTGCTCACCATTGGTCAGTCAACCAACATCCACACTGAACCAAGGGAGACAAAATGAGTCGGCATCATTGTGCAAGGTATAGCCACCCGTAACCCCTCCTATCAAGGGCTATACCAAGAGTCATACATTTCCATCTCTTAAAAATGGCTTCAAACTCTTGGGAACACACACCTTGATAGAGGACCAACCAAACCTCCTGTGGGTAGTGTATAGTATGGACCAAGTAGGTTCATCTTTCACTCCTCACTATTCCATACTTCATACACTACCCCGCCTTAGCTCACTTACCCTTCCAAATAGGAAACCTACTTTATGGTATTTAGAGTCTACCTACTTCAGACAGCCTCAAACTGCTCAACCATTTCCTCCCAAGGCCAAATGTCAAGACAGAATGAACCATCATGAAATAGCAGACCCAAATACCAAGATACAAGGCCATCTCTTTGAGTGAGCTAATGAAAACATCCTCAATCTGCATATTGCAGAAGAAGAGGAAATAGTAAGAAAACTATATTTTGCAGACTATTCAAATCACATTCTGCATAAGTCCATATGGAGCATGTCCAGCAGGAAACTACTTTTAGAGTGACGCTTGAAATCTCAACTCTTATCCAGTCCATGAGCATAGTTGCCATCCTCATACACATGGATGGACAAGAAATTGATCAATCAAGTGAACTCTAGGTACTAGCCATCTGCTATTCATCCTTGATCCAAACACCCTTTTTATTTCCCTTGCATACTTTTTCTTATCAGCTTTTAGCATATTTCAGCTGAACATTCCACTCTTCAGCCACTTTCTTAGTGAAAATAGTCTTTTTGATCGTAAGACTCATCAATTGCAACCTTACATGTTCAATAATACTTTGAGTCACAACTTCTGTAGTCTTAGCATTTTGGGTAAAGAGCCTTTCATTCCTTTCCTTCCAAATGTGGTAAACAGTTTATGCAAGGATGAGCCTGTTCAGCACACTCCATATAGAGTTATTACAAGGTAGATCTACCATATTCTGAATAATCAGGTCCCATATATCTGGAATATTAGTAGCTTTCATTTTGCCTTTCAGGACACACCAAATTTTTGAGGAAAAGTCACATTGAAAAAACAAATGACTGTGAGAGTCATTTGTCTTTTTACACAGTGGGCACATTAGCACATCAGTACACCATTTCATCATCCTATCTTGAGTAAGTAATTTTCCTTGGATCGCCATCCAAAGAATAACAGCATTCCTTGGATTGCATTGAGAAAACCATACTAATTTCCACCATCTAACAACAGGCTTTTCCTCTTTAAAATCCTTCCATATCTCTTTTGTAGTGAAATTTATCATTTGCCCTTTTGTGGACTTCCATTTCACTTCATCTGCTTTGTTCTCAATTAAAGTAGGGACATGGACAAGGTTCAAAACAGGATATTTTGTACACCACTCTTGAGGCCAAATCCATCTATTCTCTTCAACCATATCAGCTACAGAATATTCACTTTTTAGCCTGGCATCATAGATGCTTTTCTGAGGAATGATTTTTGATAAAGGACCCACATCATGCCACTGATCATGCCACACAAATGTAGACTGACCATTACCAATATTATGAATCACAAAAGGTCTAACTTTATCTCTTAATTCCAATAAAGTTTTCCATGTACCACTGTCATTACCTTCAGTTTCAACCTCCCAGAAGCTTTTCCCTTTTAGCTTAACTCTATTAATCCATTTTACCCACAGACTATCAGCATTAGACACTAGCTTCCATATATGCTTAATGAGCAGAACCTCATTCCATTGACCCAATCGTTTTATACCCAAACCACCCTCCATCTTGGGACTACAAACAATAGACCAAGCCACTCTAGCTTTTCTTTTAGCATTATTCCCTTGATTCCACAAGAAGCCTTTCAGTAAACTATCAATCTCTTTAATAATAGTTTTTGGAATCATAACCACTGCAGCCCAATAATTTTGCATAGCAGCTAGAACAGAAGCAATAAGCTGCAACCTCCCAGCATATGACAAAGTTTTATTTTTCCAATCATTGACCCTATTTCTCACTTTGTCCACAAGCACTTTGCAATCTTTAATACCAATGTTTTTAGCTAGCAGAGGTATGCCCAAATACTTCACAGGAAGACATCCAACTTTAAAAGGAAGAATATCTAAGATCCTTTGCCTTTCACCAATATCTACACTACCGAAGAAAATTGTGCTCTTACCCATATTAGGCTTCAATTCCTGAAGTTTTACTGAATTCATCAAAAGTATCCCTGATAACTTTCACAGAACAATGATCCCCATGACACATTACCAAAAGATCATCAGCAAAGGAGAGATGGGTCAATTTGATCTCTTTACATCCTTTATGGTACTTGAAATTAGCACAATTCTGAATTTTCCTTGCCATCATCAATGAAAAAACTTCCATAATGAGAGTGAAAAGATATGGTGAGATAGGATCACCTTGTCTCACCCCTCTACCATTCTTAAAATAACCATGTCTTTCCCCATTGATGCATATGGTGAAAGCAGCAGAAGACACACATTTCATAATCCATTTGACCATTTTTCCATGAAACCCAAACTGCTTTAATACACACTCCAAAAAACTCCAACTAACTGTATCATAAGCTTTTGCAATGTCTACCTTAAGAGCACACCTTTTAGCCCCATTTTTGCAATTATACCCTTTCAACAGCTCTTGTGTTAGCAGCAGATTGTCATGAATAAGCCTTCCAGGAACAAAAGCACTTTGGTTCTGATTTATCAGCTTATTAAGACAAGGCTTGATTCTATTTGTCAATATTTTGCTAATGCATTTATAGAGAATGTTGCAGCACGCGATAGGTCTATACTCAGATATCTTGTTAGGATGAGTGATTTTAGGAACAAGAGAAATAAGGGTTGCATTTACCTCACCTAGAAGCTTCCCATTGATAAAAAAATCTTTGACAGCAGCACATACATCTTTGCCCACAATGCTCCATGATTTCTTGAAGAAGACAGCTGAAAAACCATCAGGGCCCGGTGCTTTAGAATCACCAATATCAAAGATAGTATTCTTGATTTCATTGTCAGTCACTTCTCCAATCATTTCCAAAGCTTCAACATTACTCAACTTATTAGTAAACAAACTGTCTGCATCACTAATAGGATCCACCATGTCCACATGACCAAGAAACTTACTGAAATGGTTTACAAATTGCTCTGCAACCATGTTACCTTCAAATCTGTTCCCATCTTCATCGCAAATACTTATAATTCTATTACTGTGCCTTCTACTTTTGATCATTCTATGAAAAAACTTGCTATTTTTATCACCATTTTGCAACCACTCAATTTTGGCTTTCTGAAACAATAGCTTTTCCTCATCAGCCACAGCCTCAATGTAATTAGCCAAACACTCAGCTTCTTTAGCTTTTGTCTGAGAGCAATGAGGATTCAACACCATTTGAGCTTGTAATAGTTTTAATTCTTCTCTAAGTTTAATAACTTTCTCAAAGATATTTCCATTCTTCCAGTTCAGCCTATGCAAAGGTTTCTTTAAAGCTTTTAACTTCTTAACAACTTTGTACATGTTGCAACCATCAATCTCCTTACTCCATCCTTCTTGAACCATAGAAGTAAAATCAGGTTTATCAGCAATGTAGTTGATAAATTTGAAAGCTCTAGTTTTTCTAGGAAGGCTCTTAGGGATTGTAAGTACAGCTGCACTATGATCAGAGGTAACAAATGGCAAAAACTGTCCATGAGCAGCCTCATAACTAGAAAGGAATCCACCATTGATAAGAATTCTGTCTAGCTTCTTCATAGTACTAGTACTAGCTTTGAGAGGAGACTTTATCCAAGTGAAAAACAAGCCAGTGCTGCGTATATCTTCCACTTCAATCTCAGTAACACAGTCAATAAATTCTTGCATGTCATTAGTCACATAAGAGCCACCAGCAGAATGCTCCTCAGTTTTGAAGGTGACATTAAAATCACCCAATAAGATCCAAGGATTGTCATTAATGATAGATTTTGCAGCTGTTAATTCTCTCCATAAGTTTCTCCTTTCTGTACCACCATTTGCAGCATAGACAAAGCTACAATAGCACTTTACATTGGAGTTATCACCTCTATTACACAGAGAACAAACTGTTTGGACATATTCAATACCATCAAATTCACAACATCATGATTCCAACCAACATCATAATGTGTATATTTAGCATGCCCCTAAAACATTAATAAAAAAAATAAACCATTAACGATTAAAATTAATAATGTGTTTATTTAGCATACCTCTAAAATAATACTAGCATACCCGTATATTTAGTAATGATTGGAATAATCATATAAAAACATTAATAAAAAAGTAAAACCATTAACGATTAAAATTAAGGAAATGATAGAGAGAGATCTACTTATACTACAACCAATCAGGATGATGCCACTTGGAATTAGGTCTAAGTTAGGCCTAACTTTAGGTCTCTCTATAATTTTCCTTAAAATTAATTATAAATAAGATGATGTTAATGATTAGTTTAAATACATTAATCATTGTATCATCATATCATCATT
Source organism: Chrysanthemum lavandulifolium (assembly GCA_022545495.1). NCBI lineage: Eukaryota > Viridiplantae > Streptophyta > Magnoliopsida > Asterales > Asteraceae > Chrysanthemum > Chrysanthemum lavandulifolium. Next base: position 240,834,834 of record CM040238.1, on the reverse strand, counting down.
AATGTTCACTTAGTGAAAATGTTATGTATACTTAGCATCCCCTAAAACATTAATAAAAAGTAAAACCATTAACGATTAAAATTAATTATGAATAAGATGTTGTTAATGATTGATTCCATAAAAAATACTCCCTCCGTCTCAATTTAATTGTCCATATTTCCATTTTTGGATGTCTCAAAAAAATTGTCCACTTTCCTTTTTTAGTAAAAACTAGAGAATCTAAAGGAGGAATATTCTATATGTGTGGTTGAAAATTAAAGTTGCCCCAATTTTATTAAACTTTGTGTTTTCTCTCTCCTGACAATTAAATTGAGACGGAGGGAGTATTTTTTTCTCAAATGATTTAAATTTTAGTTTAAATACATTGATAATTATATCATCATTAATGTTCATTTAGTGAATATAATGTGTATATTTAGCATGCCCTTAAAATAATACTAGTATGGCCGCTTAGGAATGCAATTACGTTAATCAATTTCTTACTTATCAAGTCATCATTAATTCTTTGTGACTTACTGTAATTAAAGGACCTAATTAATAAGATTCCTAGAGTATCGTGACCCATAACTTTCTGCATACTTTGCTATAAATATTCCACGCTAATTAATATATTTATAAGACAACGTAGAGATTTACCTATCTACTCATCGTAAATATGTTGATTGGAATTTTGTAGACATGGAATCCAGATGTTAAGATATATAACATCCTAAGATCTCTTGCTTCTCGTAAATTAACCGACTAAAAACCTATAAATAAACATCAAGTATTCAAATGTAATAAACTCATATATACTGTAGAGGAAAACGATTATTTCGGGGTCAGAATTCTAATTGAACTAACAGGAGAGCTTCATTTTGCCTATTACGCACAATACGTTTTCAAAAATGTAAATCCGTTTTGTTCTCTAAATTTAGTATTCTGAATCCATATGAGTTGTATTTACCTATCGTACGTTATCATGTGTAAAGCTTATTTTTCTTAAGTTTCTCATGTCTCAAATACGAATTACAAGACATATGAGAAATTTGGACATTTGACTAGCTAGATCTTCGTATGTTGATCAGATCTTTTGATCTTGATCTAGTAAAGACTTAAACAATCCGTAGTAAGACATAGATCTTAAAAACTTGCATGCTAGCTTCTTGATATTGTGATTGTCTTAGTGATATTCTGTTTGATGGGTTCGGAGGCCGCCAGTTTTTACCTTGTTTGTTGCATTTTCTCTTTTGCACGTTTGTTTGGTCAATTAGAGTAGTAGTAAGTTTTAGGGTCTCAGTGTTGCAAGTACGTACGTAGACTCGCATGTAGAATCACAGTGGTTAGTATCATGTTACTGTCGTTGTAATTCTAGTTTCTTGCTACAATATATATCTATATATAATACAGTATATTTGTATTTCCAAAAAAACCTTACATGCAATATATATAAAAACCAACACTTGAAGAAATCTACACGCCATTCATTTACTTGTATTCACTCACACACTCACAAGAAAAATCACGAGAGATTCAAAGCTTTTAAGGTTGTACTCGTGATGGAATCAGTTACAGATGCGCTAGTTGAGAAAGTTAACGCTAAGGTAGCAAAACTGAAGTTGGGTCAATCTGATGACCAGTGTGACATCACCCCCATTGTATTGGGCCTTCAGGTATATATCTGAAGTCTTCCATAAGAATATAAGATAAGGGACTTTTATAGTTACAAGTCCTTCGAGCAAATTTTATTAGAAATGTACATGAAGTCTTGTTCCATATTTTGTGTTTCCATACTTTTATCCAGGATCCAGTGGACCCATTTTCTCTGCTTGCGGATGAAATATCACTTGTTTCTAATAGCTTGCGAGCAATGGTTGTTTCTGAGGTAAGTCTGTCGTAGTAACTACTTGTCGTCAAATGTGAATGTAACTATTCTCATTCCTGATACAATTTAATTTTGTAAGCAACCAACTTCATATTTGTGGTCTTGAAGGTGCCGATGCTTGCCTCAGCAGCTGGATATTACTTCAAGATGGGTGCTGAAGGGAAGAGGTTCCGTCCCACTGTAAGTTTACCAGCTGATATCCTTGACACTAATTGGATCTCCATCTTCAAAAATGGTGAATGCATAAATGCGCATTTGCATATATAACTTTGATATATTCCTGTCCCAAGCGGAAAGAACTAATATAGTTTAACACTTTTCCTAGAGGCATGACAGAAATCCTTCTCGTGTGTTTTGTAAACCTTTAGCTACATTGATATGTACTTCACAAGCTCTAACAAACAGGGGCGGAGCCAGAAAATTTTGCTCGAGGGGTCAAATTTTAATAATTTTTGAAAACTACACTACAAATTGATTTTTGAGAGGGGGAGGGGGGGCAAATTACAAAAAAATCTAGATATTATAGAAAAATTACACGACAATTTTTTCCACTAGGGGGCACGTGACCCTTGTGACCCCTCCTTGTCTCCTCCCCTGCTAACAAAGTGTGATAACTGTATCAGTAGTAGTCATCTGAAACATTGTCATTTCCTTCCTTTACTGACATCATGTTATTGTGCTCACAGTATGACGACATTAGTTTTATCTATTGTTCCCTTCAAAGTGATTGTAATTTGTAAGATGAAATCAAGTAATACAATCACTTTCTATGTTAACTGTAATGATTTAAAACGGTTTTATCAAGAACAAGTATAAGCAGTTTTTGCAAGATTCACACAAGAGGTTTTTCGATGTTTAAATTCTTATTAAAAATGAATCAAAAAATTTGACTAAAATTGTTTCGGAATAACAATCTTAGTTGAATGACAATTGAGGTGATCTCCTCTTTAAATTGAACACAAACCAAAGTCATGGTTTAACTATGAACTTATACTTTCTCGCTGCAGCGGCCTAATAAGTTTATTTCGAGGAGTAAATGCTCTTGAATATGTATCACATTAATTGCAAAAGATGCATTTATTTCACTACAAACATTCTCTTTTATAGCATAGAATTAGGGTTTATAAAGACTTCTACATTACACGTGTTGAGCATTTAATAGGTTGGTGAGGAGGGCATTAAATGCTTCTTCTTTAGGTAAGTGATATACTTTTCTTTAGGGAACACTGGTAACAACTATTGCACATTTTTACCTACTCTGAAAAGGTGTTGAATCCTATGAAGACTTTGCTTTATCCCTTTTTGCTTTTGTAGTTTTCCCGCCTTTAACCTTCTAGATATTCTTTTCTCAATATCTTGGGTTATGAGGAGATCGAACATCGTTCAGTGAGGTTGAACACCTTCTTTGGAACTTGTTCTTCAGACGCTGAACCGCATCAGCACTAAAGTGAATACTCTTTGTCTTCAATAACTCAAAAGGAGTTTTGCTAAGTTTCTACTCATGTTATACTTAGGCTATTTTATGTTTAAATCCATTCAAAGACTGTTGGACGCTGAAATGACCCAACATTATCCTTTGCAGGTTATTTTATTGATGGGAAAAGCTTTAAATGTTCAAGTCTCTAAACCGGCTCCAGAAGAGGTTGCTGACATATCCTTAACAGAGTTGCATACAAGACAACGATCTGTTGCTGAAATCACAGAGATGATTCATGTTAGGTTTCTTTCGATATATATAATACTTGCTTTCAGAGACGATAGTTTGCTACGCTAATGCATGGAATTCGTGTCGTAAGTGTAGTCAAGAAAAATGGAAATTGTATGAAGATTTAAAGGGTAAAAGAGTTTGAACTCGGACAGAACTTCTTGTAGACACTGTTGCACTAGAAACTTGTTTTATGTAATTTTTACATAGTTTTCCGTAAGCTTAGCACATCTTAAATGCTTATAAATATCTTCCATCATCTCATAGTTTGTCACCTATGTATGGTTCAAAAGAAAGCGTACATTATTCTATACCTAAATATAAAGTACTTGCTCATCAATGCTGTGAAATGAAAAATAAACTTCTCATATGCTCAGGTTGCTAGCCTTCTCCACGATGATGTAATCGATGAGGCTGATACAAGGCGTGGAATTGGCTCTCTTAACTTCGTAATGGGAAATAAGGTGATATTTCATTTTCAGGTTCAATATAATTAACTATATACATTGTCACTGACTCATTCATTTAAGAGTCCTAAATTGCCGAAGGTGCCACAATAATACTTATTGAACACAAATGCTAAATAGCCAAAGTAACAGAATGTGTACATATTTTCCGAATGCTTGTACAAATGGGAATGATTTCTAGTATTCTAACCGATCAATACGTCTTTGTCAGTTGTCACCACAAAACCTGATGTGACCAAAATATGCTGCTAAATTAATTGATGATTATAGAGTTCTTGATATATAATAAGCTTTAATTTTCATAAAGGGTATATGACTATCAATGACATAAATTTTCAACCAGACTGTCCTTACGATCAAAAAGATAAACTACTAGTCTTTTCTTGATGTAGATCTCAGTATTGGCTGGCGATTTCTTGCTTAGTAAAGCTTATAGGACTCTTGCGTCTTTGGGAAACACCGAGGTATATATTTTATATTCATATTCTTATGCCTCTTCTCACATGATTGTTTCTATTCATTCACGGTATTCTACTATTGGTTGCAGGTTGCATCACTATTAGCAACAGCGGTGGAGCATCTTCTTACTGGGGAGATTATGCAAATGAGCATGTCGGCAGAGCACTGTAATAGGTATATATACTACTTTTTTTTTTTTTTTTTCTAGTGATTTAGTCTGTTCACACAATATTTCATTTGATTAAATATTATTTCTTTAGCACGGATTACTACATGCAGAAGACATTCTACAAGACTGCATCACTTATTTCAAACAGCTGCAAATCCGTTGCTCTTCTTACTGAGCAAACTGAGGAGGTTGCTATGTTGGCATATGAGTACGGAAAAAATCTGGTGTGTAAGCATTAAAAATGGTTTTCTTTGGGTTGGTACAATCTCAGTTAGGGAAAAGGTTAAATGATTCATAAGCTAAAAGGAGAACTGGTCAAACCAATTGAAATTCAGTTATAAAAATAATATAAGAATTGGACTAAAGTGTGGCAACTGAACCTTAACCGAATCATTATATCCCGTACTAAACATAACATGCTCCAACACAAAGATGTTTGGACCTGTTACCCAAGCACTCTAACACATCTGCTTTGCTTTCCTTCAGAGTTTGGCGTTCCAGTTAATTGATGATCTTCTAGATTTCACAGGCACGCCATCATCTCTTGGGAAGGGCTCGTTATCTGACATTCGACATGTAATCAATTCATTTCTATCGTATATTCTAATGATTTTTAAATTCACGATAGATTTTGATGACAATAAACAGAATTATATCTTTCGGCATGCATATATTCCCTAAGGATTCGAACCTTTATGTGAAAGCGAGAGAATGTGATACAAGAACCTATTATATATACTTTTTTTTGTGTTTTTTTAATAAAACTATATATGACATGTCCTGCAGATTGTGTTAGTGTTCTAATAGCTTATTTGGCAGGGAATTGTTACAGCTCCAATTTTATATGCAATGGAGGAGTTCCCAGAATTACAATCAGTTGTAGAGAGGGGATTAGACAACCCTGAAAACATTGATCTCGTAAGTTTCTGTCACTATGGATTCCACTGTTTGGTAACAAAAGAGACTTGACCAGAGAAATATGAAATAAACTTTTTTATTTAATACTTTTATTTGTTTAATGAGAAAATAAAAAAAATAATAATAAAAATAAAATAAATAAAAATTAAAATTAAAAACATTTAAATATAGCAAATTTGAAGAACTAGTACTAGAGTTACCAATTAAGTAAGTGGAAGCATACCTCCATTTTCAAAACCCAATATAATTCACGTTTTTGTTTCAAGAAAATGAGAAATATGAACACAAATATGATTTGCAGGTGTTTTGTGGCTTTTTATGGTCATGTGGAAGTCACGTGGTTCAGGGAATTTGATTTCCACTTCAAAAGTAAAGGAATGTAAAGACTTTGGGTTATGTGTAAATGAACTCTTTAGAGAAACCAATATCTCAGCTTTTTTATTTCCCTACCCTACCAAACAAGAGAATTCTACCTATTTCCATTTCTTTGAGTTCATTTCCTCCTACCAAACACACCCTAAGTGTTCATATATTCAAGCACACTAGTTAACTTCAAGAGTACTTAAACTATCCTTGAATTAATTTGTTTGTCAGATTGAAGTTAACTACTACTGTAATTATATGTATAATATAGTTCATGGACGATATTCCTGTTTTACTCAATATACAAATTCGATAGAGGTTGAAGGTACAAAATGTAACATGCACCAGCAGTTTTATTATATAGAAGAATGCACAATACAATGAAATGAAAATGGAATACATTATTAGATCTCATTTAAGAAAAAACAACCGTATGTCATCCGGATTAAATCTACCTTTGCTTCGCTTGCCAAAGGTGCTTACATATGTCGACCGAACTAGATCTACTATGAGGGGGAATTGTAGAGTAACAAAAAATGCAATCGGGATGAAAGCTAAGCCACATATTGGAGCAAGCACCCACTTTCGTTGTTGACCAAAGACTAGGAACAAGGATGCGCTGAACGCTACCATCATGGCAATTGTAGAGACTAGCAAGCTGCTAAGTCCGATAATCAATCGCCTAGGCAAACTGACTAGAAAATCTTGCTCAGCGAAACGTGAAGTTAGGATAGATAGGAATACGAGTAACGCAGTACTGGATGCAAACAGTGAGATCGCATCTGATATAGCAAATACAGTAAAGGCATCTCGTTTCATACACGGGGTACCATCAGTGTTGCTTCCCCCTGGTACTGTAATTGCTGCCGCAAATACAATTGTTGTAATTAGCGCTGCAGTGATGCTGCATGATTCAGCGGTTGCCTTCATCCACCTTTCACCTTCCTTCACCAAGTTCTCGTGTTCCCTCGTGAATACCATATCTGGTGTCTCCTTAAACATGTTCTCTTGACTTATGTATGATGGGAACACAAGTTTCTTCACTTCCTATAAAATTAAATTTCACTTGTTTATGCTACTAAAGGTCAAAATAAGACATCAACTGAATTATGTTAAGGTTATCTGTTATATACCTCACGCCATTGAAGCTCCCTTTGTAGTTGTAATGCTGCACCCGTTCTGCGATTGAGTTTACATGAAGGCGCTAATCTTCCAGCCAAGTGCAGGATATTATTCTTAGAAGAATCAAGGATTGTTCTATAAAGATTCCTTCGCTCCCCAATGTCATAGATAAGGTTGTAAGTTTTTTCTGAACGGTGTATTACTGCCAATTGAATAATGTCATATCCACATTTATTTTTACACCGAATTGTTTCACGGGATCTAGATAAAATCTCTTTGACAACTTCATAAGCATTTTGACATGCAGCTTCAAGAATTGGTTCGGTATAATAGGGATGATGATCAGTACCCGGGAACTCCAACTTGTCTATTTCATTACATACCAGTTCTAAAACTTTTTTTGCATCGTCCCATTCTTTCTTTTTCTTCTCAATATGGTACATGGGTGCAACTGTAATTTGGAAAATTATTAGTTAGCAATAATAATTTCAAAATCAAATTGGCAATTAGTGGATTGGTTGAATATAATCTTACGAGCTAGTATCTCTGCAATCTTCCACCAGATGAAATAAAGGAAAGATAATGACAAACAAACAATCGATATGATGAAGTATATCACTATAAATATGTATCCAAGCATCCCTAGCAACCAAAGTAGAGCTGGACAAGCACAAAATGTTAGAAAACCACTGTTCATTTTGATCAATCATTTCAAAATAACCAATATAGCGCTGTGTTTACCTCCTTTCAACCTATCAGAGTTGGATATATCTTCATCAGGAAGGATAAGGATAACGGGTAATAATATTATCCCTAACAACAATAGGGCTGAATTGATCACGTTAGTCCAGTGACTGTCCAAAGCTAAAATAGAACACGACAATTAATCACCAATTATACAAAAAGGGAAACTTAAAAAAATATTAGAACTTACATGGATACATAAGTGATTCCCAATCATCCAGCCCACTCGGAAAGTTTTTAGCGATAGCCATGAGTACGTGATCATTTTTGGCAACAAATTCAGGAAATCTATTTACCAAATCTGCAAGCATACCGGATATAGTTAATATATATTCCAGCATGGAAAGTTTGAACATTATTTGAGGATCCAAATCCCTCTGGCATAGCATTTATATGATATATCGGCTAGCTACTCACCGTATTGTTTTGCAGATATAGCGTTAACAAGAAGGTCGACACCTATTTCATCACCAGGGTGCTGAGGATAACTATTGTCCCCTGAAGGAACAGGATGCTGTTTGTTTTTGCCATCATCATCCGCAGCTTTCAACATATGAAATGGTTCTTTATTTTTATTGTCTTCAATTAGCAGCATTTTTTTGTTTTTTTTAGCCGTGAGTTCCACTGCATCTGTGTGCAAGGCTGTACTCTTTTGATCAAGTGCTTGATCATCTTTCATAAACGAAAATATTTTTTTCACTAAGCTTTTACTACGCCCTACTCCATCATCATCTTGAGCTTTCAACAAATATCCAATGGTATCAAGATGCATATTTTCATAAGCTTTATGCAATGGTTGTTTGCCTTTATGGTCTTCAATAAACAAAAGATTTTTGTTTCTTGTAACCATGAGTTCCGCTGCATCTGTGTTTCCAACAATTGCAGCTATGTGCAAGGCTGTACTCCCATCCAATTGTCTCTTTTTTTCAAGTGCTTGATCATCTTTTATAAATGAAATGATTTTTTTCACAAAGTCTTTATGCCCTACTCCAACTGCTATGTGAAGTACTGTGCTGCCGTCTTTGCTGATTGCCTTAGTCGCTGCATCTTTATTTTTTTTTAATATTTTTTCTGCTTCCGCCCAATCCCCCTTCATGGTAACTTTATGCAACTCAAACTCCTCGATTTTGTCTTTATTTTCTTCTAATATTTCAATTGGATCCTTTTCTTTACCCATGACTTGTATTAAAAGTATGTCATCGTTAATGTTATCATTTGTTTCTTGTACTGCTTGTGTTGGGGCGGCATTTATATCATTTATTTCTGTCTTCACTTCAGGTTTTGTCCCACTTGAATCTGCATACAATCTTGAAATTTTAGTTTTTAAGTTGGGTAAATATGAAATTCTCCTTTTACTGTATTTAACAAAGGAAAATAGAAAAAAAGAATACTACGTATTTGAGAAAAACTAAGGAGCACCAATATGAAAGTTCGATTTCGTGACAAAATTTAATCAACTCAAATGGTTAATAAAAGTCAAAAACTGGTAATTGTTTAAAACTCGTTCAAATTGGTTTTATGAAGAAAACAAAAAATCATAAAAACACCTGTTTTTAAAATGCAAAAAAGAAAAACGAAACAATAAAAAATAGTAAATTATAAAAATTTAAGGGTTAAATGTAAAATAATATTTTATTTTGATTGGTCAATATTTTTAAATCAAGTTCAAACACTTTTAATGGATTTAAGTGTAAAATTTTCTGTTTACATTATTTATAATAATATATTTATAAACTTAATAAATACAATCCAGCTTATTATTTTTTATAAAAAGCTTATTATTATTATTATTATTATTATTATTATTATTATTATTATTATTATTATTGAAGAAATTAATTGGGAATAGAAACCAACCTCCCCACCCTCTAAAGAATAAAGAAAACTAATAATGATTATTATTATTATTATTATTATTATTATTATTATTATTATTATTATTATTATTATTATTAAAAATTCAAGATACTAACAAAAAATTAATGTAGAAACCGAGATACTATTTGAACCCCACCCTTTATTATTATTATTATTATTATTATTATTATTATTATTATTATTATTATTGAAAATTTGATGAAATGTGTTCTACTATACACACTCTCTACATAAGTACTCAAAAGTACACCCTTAAGTTTTCATGCATTAAAAAAACTTTTGGAAAGGGATTGATATCACACCACTTTTTTTGATATCGCATCACAATACGTGCATCAGTTTGACTGCATAAACCGCAACGCACGTATCATGCGAAATAATAAAAAAGGTGTAGTATCACCTCCCTTTGGAAAAGCTCTTTAGATATACTTTTTTATTCTCTTTCTTACTTGTCACATCCACATAGCCGATTAAACCTCGACATCTATAGCTGTGTTACGTTTTACGTACTAAAAGTTATACTACCCAATCTAGAATACTTTCTTTTTAATTTGAGATCGATTTCCTTTTAATTTGAGATCGATTTCGCCCCTCATCGAAGTTCTTCACTTAGCACATGTGAAATACTTCGATGTTGGCGATAAACATTCAAAATTTGATGGTATCACATGAGTGTCACATGAAACTAAATTTCCGTCACAGATATGTACTAAATGTATCATATAAACCCTAATCTTAGTCATCTCCATACTCCATCCATGACTAGCGTTTGTATTTTCGTTTCATACATACATCATACTAGCTTTTAACGCTACGCAACATGATGCAACAACGTTTTTAGCATAAGTGTGATCACTTCACGCATTGTTGGATCATAAACTTGATTTGATCCAAATTTGTAATTGGGCTACCCTAATAAAATAGTTAGGCCCAAACCATAAGTAAAAATATCTAGATATAATATAGAAATATCTAGTGGAATAATCTAGAAATATTTTGTAATATCTAGATATTAATATGAGAAATATCTAGATATTAGTATGAAAAGAAATATCTAGATGTTAGATATTTACATATCCATGGAAATATCTAGTGTGTAGAAACTTCCATGGAGTAGTATAAATATGTAAGGTTGTAACCATTTGTGTACTAAGCAAATCAAGGAAAGCTTAAGCAATCAATAACATTGTAAAATTTCTCTAAGTGTTTCTCTCTTCCTAAATTTCCTTACAACCTCTTCATCAAATATAAGCCTAAAAGGCCTTCGAGTCTCTAACAAATTGGTATCGAGCTAGAAGATCACGATGTCAAGCATGATGAACTTGTTCCAATATCCTCGTCTTACCAAAGACAACTATGGTAGTTGGTGCATTCGAATGAAGGCGTTACTAGGTTCACATGATGTATGGGAGATTGTAGAAAGGTGTTGAGAAAGTAGATGATGAAAGTTCCATGAATGCCGCCCAAAGAGTGGAGTTGCAAAAGGCAAGAAAGAAGGATCAAAGTGTTTTACACTCATCTATCAATGTCTTGATGATGCGATGTTTGAGAAAGTTGCAAATGCAACTACTTCCAAGGAAGCGTGGGAGATCCTTCAAAATGCTTTCAAAGGAATCGACAAGGTGAAAAAGGTACGTCTTCAAACTCTTAGAGGAGAGTTCGAAAAACTCCAAATGGAGGAATCCGAAACCATTTCGGATTATTTCACTCGTGTCTTGACCATTTCAAATGAAATGAAGAGAAATGGTGAAAGCTTGAGTGACACAAGGGTGATAGAAAAGATTCTTCGCTCTTTGCCCCCAAGCTTTGATTACATTGTCGTGGCCATAGAGGAGTCAAAAGACATAGACTCAATGACCATTGATCAACTCATGGGATCTTTACAAGCCCATGAAGAGAAGTTGAAGAAAAGAAGGGGGAAAGAACCCTTGGAGCAAGCTTTATACTCAAAGGTCTCTTTCAAAGAAAGAAAAGAGCTTTCTACATGGAAAGGAGCAAGGACGAGGACGCGGTACTTTTCGAGGTCGTGGTGGTTTCCAAGGCCGAGGACGAGGAAGAGGAAGAGAAGATGTCAACAAAGAAGATGAAAACCAATGGTCTTCATATCGAAGAGGTCGTGGGAGAAGCTTTCAATCTCAAAGAGGAGGTAAGCCCCAAATACAATGTTACAACTGTCGTAAATATGGTCATTATGCCAATGAGTGTACTAGCTCAAGACAAGTGGAAGAAAAAGCTAATCTTGTGGAGGTAGAAGACGGAGATGAGCTTACCTTGCTAATGGCAAGACATGACGAACAAGAAGAGAGGATAGAGCCATGGCATATAGATTCCGCTGCAAGTAACCATATGACGGGTGAAGAAGACTTGTTCGTGGAGATGGAAGAAAGTAAAGGTAACGTCACCTTTGGAGACGAATCAAAGGCACCGGTGAAAGGAAAAGGTAAGATACTTATCCGAGCTAAAGATGGAAGTCACCAATATATTTCGGACGTATACAATGTGCCCAATCTTAAAAGTAATATTTTAAGCGTGGGACAACTTTTAGAGAAAAATTACGATATTCATTTCAAGGATCGTAGTGCTACAATAAGGAATCCCGAAGGAAAGCTCATAGCAAAGTGCCTATGACCAAAAATCGAATGTTCCTTCTAAACATTCAACATGATGAAGCTAAGTGCTTAAAGAGTTGTTTGAAGGATCATTCGTGGCTTTGGCACATGAGATACGGGCACTTAAACTTTGGTGACTTAAAGTTATTATCCTCAAAGGAATGGTGAAAGGGTTAGATCAAATTGATCATCCCAATCAACTGTGTGAAGGATGCCTTCTTGGGAAGCATGCTAGGAGTTCATTCCCGAAAGAAGCAACATCAAGAGCTAAGGAGCCTTTACAACTAATTCACACGGATTTGTGCGGTCCCATTACTCCACCCTCTTATAGTAAGAATCTTTACTTTATGCTCTTTATTGATGACTTTTCAAGAAAAACTTGGGTATATTTTCTAAAAGAAAAATCCCAAGCTTTTGAAACTTTTAAAATATTTAAAGCTATGGTTGAAAAGGAGAAAGGTTTAAAAATTAAATCCATGAGATCCGATAGAGGTGGAGAATTTTTATCAAAAGAATTTAACAAATTTTGTGAGGATAATGGGATCCGGAGATTTCTAACGGCTCCTTACTCCCCACAACAAAATGGAGTGGTGGAGAGAAAGAATAGAACCATTCTCAATATGGTCCAAGCATGTTGAAAAGTAAGAAGATGCCAAAGGAGTTTTGGGCCGAGGCGGTTGATTGTGCAAGATATCTATTGAACCGGTGTCCGTCAAAGAGTTTAGATAACAAGACTCCACAAGAAGCATGGAATGGGATGAAGCCTACCGTCTCTCACCTAAGAGTATTCGGAAGCATAGCATATGTCCACGTTCCCAGCCAAAGGCGATTAAAGCTTGATGATAGAAGTGAGAAGCATGTGTTTGTTGGCTACGACAAGCAATCGAAAGGTTATAAGCTCTATAATCCAATCACAAGGAAGGTGGTAGTGAGTAGAGACGTGGATTTCGATGAAGAAGAGACATGGGATTGGAGCATTAAGGAAAATGAAAGGTATGACTTTCTTCCTATGACTGACGAAGAAGAGACGGGTGAATCAAGTGAGGAAGTCCAACAACCTCAAAGTCCAACTCAACCCAAGAATCACCTTCAAGTTCAAGTGAAGGAGAACCAAGACAAGAAGTTTGCGGGAGCTCTCACGAGGTAACTAACGAGATACCCTTACTTGTTTATACGTTGATTGTGAACCTTTAGTTTTTGAGGAGGCAATGAAAAGCAAGAAATGGAGACAAGCCATGGACGAGGAGATAAAGTCAATAGTGAAGAATGATACGTGGAGTTGACGACCCTTCCGAAAGGCCAAAAGGCTATTGAGTCAGTGGGTATACAAGACCAAGAAAACGCCAAAGGCGAAGTGGAAAAGTACAAGGCAAGACTTGTGGCAAAAGGTTACAAGCGAAGTATGGTATCGACTACGAAGAGGTATTTGCTCCTGTTGCTCGCTTAGAAACTATTAGAATGATTATTGCTATTGTTTGCTCAATATAGGTGGAAAATCCACCAAATGGATGTGAAGTCTGCATTTCTAAATGGACTTCTCGAAGAAGAAGTTTATGTGGAGCAACCAGAGGGATATGTTGCCAAAGGGCAAGAAGGTAAAGTGCTAAGGTTGAAGAAGGCCTTATATGGTCTAGCAGCACCACGTGCTTGGAATACTAGAATTGACAAGTATTTCCAAGAACATGGTTTTACTAAATGCCTAAGTGAATATGCACTTTACGTGAAATTTGCAAATCAAGTATCCGCTTCGTCTCTGCTTGTACGTGGATGATTTGATCTTTACAGAAACTCTCGAGTATGATTGATGAGCTCAAGAAGTCAATGACGAAAGAGTTCGAGATGACGGACATAGGACTTATGTCTTATTATCTTGGCATTGAGGTGAAGCGACGGATGATGGAATTTTCATAAGTCAAGAAGGATATGCCAAGGAGATATTAAAGAAGTTTGGCATGGATAAGTGCAATCCAGTTGGCACCCCATAGAACATAAGGCAAAGCCTTCTAAGCATGACGGAGGAGAAGCGGTAGACTCAACTCAATTCAAGAGTCTCGTTGGAAGTCTGCGCTATTTGACATGTACAAGACCGACATACTCTTTGCGGTTGGTTTAATTAGTCGTTTCATGGAAGAGCCTACGACAAAGCATTTGGAGATTGCAAAGAGGATTCTCCGTTATATCAAAGGTACCGTAGACTACGGCATGTTTTATTCAACAAGTGAAGACTTCAATTTGGTTGGATATAGCGACGATGATGAAATTTGGAAACAAAGACGATGGAAGAAGTACAACAGATTCGTATTCTTCCGGGTAACAATGCTTTACATGGTCTTCAAAGAAGCAACCTATTGTTACTTTGTCCGGTTGTGAAGCGGAGTACGTAGTGCAACATCGTGTGTATGTCACGCAATTTGGCTTAGAAGTATGCTAAAGGAGCTACACATGGAACAAGAAGATGCGATCGAGATCTACGTGGATAACAAGTCGGCCATTGACTTAGCAAAAATCCAAGATACCATGATCAAGTAAGCATATTAACACTCGTTATCACTTTATTCGAGAGTGCATTGCAAGGAAAGATGTCCAAGTGATACATACGAGGTCCGAAACCAAGTTGAGATATCCTCACCAAGCCGATCAACGAGAAAGATTTTTCAAGACAACGAATGATGCTTGAGTCGGTAAATCAAGTTTAAAGGGGTGTTGGATCATAAACTTGATTTGATCCAAATTTGTAATTGGGCTACCCTAATAAAATAGTTAGGCCCAAACCATAAGTAAAAATATCTAGATATAATATAGAAATATCTAGTGGAATAATCTAGAAATATTTTGTAATATCTAGATATTAATATGAGAAATATCTAGATATTAGTATGAAAAGAAATATCTAGATGTTAGATATTTACATATCCATGGAAATATCTAGTGTGTAGAAACTTCCATGGAGTAGTATAAATATGTAAGGTTGTAACCATTTGTGTACTAAGCAAATCAAGCAAAGATTCAAGCAATCAATAACATTGTAAAATTTCTCTTAAGTGTTTTCTCTTCCTAAATTTCCTTACAACCTCTTCATCAAATATAAGCCTAAAAGGCCTTGAGTCTCTAATGGGTCGCGTTATGCGGGTTTTGAACTTTGAAAACTCTACTGAATACCGACCCTAATAAGCTTCGGGTTGTGCGGGTAGAGGTATTGCGGGTTGGGTTGTGTGGATGTTGGGAAGTCGAGAAAAAATAGGCATTTAGTCGTACACATTAGGGGTGCCCATAAAACCGAAGAACCAAAAGAACCGAGGAACCGTACCGGTACAGTACCGGAACCGAACCGTATATTAGAACCATGGTACGGTTATTGGTTCCTAAAATTGTAATTTTGGTTCTTGGGACGGTTCGGGTTCGAACCGTCTGCCCCAGACTCTTTCTCGAAAGAACCAACTACTTTGAAAATATGAAATTTTATAGAATTTCTTTGGGAACTTGTGTAATGTGTATAGCCTTCTAAGATTAAAAATAATAATAATAATTAAAAAAATAATAATAAACCCTTATCATATTACTACCCGTCCCAAAATTTATGTCTATTTGGACTTTCTGAATATAACTTTGACCTTTAATATTTTTGAATGTATTATATAATACTTGGTGCATAATATATAAATAAATTGTGTTTTTAATGTATTTTTCATTGATATAATTTTTATCAAATATTATATAATACAAACAAAAATATTTAGGGTCAAAGTTTAATTCAAAAAGTCAAAACGGACATAAAATTTGGGACGGAAGGAGTATTAAGTTGTAACATAAAAAAATCTAAGACTTAAAAACACATAATAAAATTAAAATCCTACCTTTTAATCCATTCAAAGATTTACTGACTTTTACAAAAGTTCATATACATCAGTAACACTGGCATGTATGAGATTAATGGTTATTTAAATATATTTGTCGAACTGATAACTCGAAAATGATAGAAAATTAAATCATTATCTAAAACTAGAATATCGAGTTATGTTATTTTGAACAATTGAAACTATTGGAAATTTGGAATGGTTTGCACTGTTAGAGACATTTTTGTGTATTTGTATTATTATAGCATTATTAGTCCGCATGTCTTTTATGAATGATCCACGAC
This sequence comes from Chrysanthemum lavandulifolium, assembly GCA_022545495.1. Taxonomy (NCBI): domain Eukaryota; kingdom Viridiplantae; phylum Streptophyta; class Magnoliopsida; order Asterales; family Asteraceae; genus Chrysanthemum; species Chrysanthemum lavandulifolium. Next base: position 240,818,398 of record CM040238.1, on the reverse strand, counting down.
GAAAAAAAATAAATTATTTAAACTCTTAGGTACTTGTGGGAATTACCAAAATTTCGCATTCAAATCTGAGACAAGATCGAACCGAACCAAGAACTTGGGACGGTTCTTGGTTCCACTTTTTCCATATTTCGGTTCTCGGTTCTTTCGATTCCGGTTCCGGTTCCAGTTCGGTACGATTGTGAGTACCATGGACACCCCTAGTGTGTGGAATATTTAGTGGTGTATATTTGTATAAAGTGAGTATTTTAATGAAAGGTGAGGGGAATGTGATCGAAACGGATGTATGGTAAGTGAGAGACCATTCACTCCTTTCAGCCTTAGTTCTTATTCGAGTCTTTGATTCCTACAAGTTCATATCAATGGCAACGGGTACAATTACTACAACCGTCGTCACGGTAGCCGAAACTGCCAGGAACTACCACCACATGTGAAACACTGTCACCAGCACCACCAGATTCGTAACTAATGTAACTATTGTCACGGACTCACGACTACCTAAAACTTTAATGTCGGAATCCGTGCTCTAAGTTGCACGGGACGAAAAGGGACGGGACGAGGGAGTGCACGGTGATCGTGAAACGGCAACATCCTAAAATTCAAGAAACGAAGACGGTGAAACGCTCTATGTGTTTTATAATATTTTAGTATATGACAAATTATCTTCCAAATAAATATTACACAATATTCAAAAATTCAAATAGATATTACTCATAATCATCAATTAAAAACTCTTAACTATCAAATTGTTTTCCAAAAAATATATAAGTAAAAAAACATCAATTAGTTAATTTTTTTATCAATTTAAAAGTACTAATGCAAGTACGAATTTGATTACAAGAAAGTCAAAACTAAAACAAATACCCAGGCCTCTCATTAGGATGTAAGTATTAGTATGGGTAGGGTTTGATTTATGTTTGTATTCACACTTTTGTTTAGCTAAACTTCAAACAGTATCATCTGCTAAAAAATATGCTACTTTTAATACGTTACTTGTAAGAATTCGTTCGACGTTACTTGACGATATTGAGATCTAAGATCAAAAGTGAAAACCCATCCTACAATTAATATCAATGTACCAATATAAGTCAAATAAGTAAGAAAGTAAACTAAACAAATAACCCAAACTTTGTTTAAAGATTTAAGGCTGGTAGCAGTGGTGACCTAGTTCGACCCTGCCATATCAGTTTTCTCTCTCCGACGACCTGACAACGACCTAGTTGCCATAGTGGTGACCTGAGATTGTTTTTTCAAATATTTTTAACAACAAATTTAAAATTCATTAAAAATAAAAACTTTACAATATTAAATAAAAACGTTAATATATTAAAAATAAAAACGATACGAAATACATATTTCATAAATTCTAATATGAATGCTCCCCGCATGCAAATCATACGAAGGAGACCGATAACCGGCAAATTCCTCGATGCGAGCCAAATGTTCCTCGTCTAGCAGAGGTTGCCCAACAAATCTAGCAGACGAACTTGATGCACCTACACCATCGGGTTTTTTTCTCCCGATAGCTCCAATTGATTTTGGTGCTGATGTTGTTCGATATCTGTTGAACATACTCCCACAACTTGTCAACAATATAAATCGTCTTTGTGGCTTCATCCAAAGAAAATTTGTTGATCACAACTTTTCGCTCGCGCGAATGTCGTTGCAAATCGTGTAGTCTTCTCTCATACGCTGCTTCTTTGCCGCTCGCTCAAACAAATTGATAACGTCTATAATAGCGCTTTTTCGAGCCACATCGTCTTCTTCGCATTGTTTTTTAACGTACATTTGCATATCTTTAACGGAATGGGAGAGACGGCAAGCCATGATAAATCTTGTATTGAGAAGTAGTTTGAGGTTGAATTGTGTTTGAAATTGTGTGTTTAGAAGTGTGTTTGAGTTAGTATTTATAGGATGTAAAAGTGGTAAAAATTTTTTAAAAAAAAGTTTTTCTTTTGTTTAAATATGAAACGGTAACAAAATGGGAATGTGTTTGAATTTTTGTGTGCATGCAATTTGGTCGTGACCACGAAATAGTTTGTCCAAATGAACTACCCCAACCGATGCTCACCTTCTAGCCACAATGGGCACAACCGAGCAAATGGTCGGTCGACCTACCTTGCCCAACCGACCATTGTGACTATTGAAGAAACGTTTCCACTTTTCCTGAGAACGTTTCTCAGGCGTTTCCAGGCATTTCCCCGCGTTTCCCGGCGTTTCCTGTTTCCGAAACGTTTCGGGTACGTGATACGGCATCCTGGTGGCGTGCTAGCATTATCAAACTCCGTGGGAAACCATCAGAAATCAGGAAGACGCCACGCTAACACGCACACACAAACATGAACATGTCCTTGATTTTATATATTTTTTGGTATTTATTGAAAATTATGATTAGTGACTATTTAATTGTAGATCTTGATGATTTGACTTTGTCAGTTTGGTTCAGAAAATAATTTTTGAATGGTTGGGGATTGTTACTTCTGATTCAGGATGTTTAGGATGTTTGGGGTTGGGTACTTGCCTACTTGGGTTGGTTATTTCTTTACACGACATTATATTTGGGTATTTGGGATTAACTTACATACGATTTGGGATGGATTCTTCACTATAATAGTAGTAATAAAAATATTTAAAATGTATATATAGGGTATTAGGGTGTTTTGATCTGGAGGGAGTTTTGTTTCACTTTTAAGTCTTTGTGACTAAATAATAAAAATGGAAAAGTATGAAACCAGAGTGTAATAGTATATAGCAAGGTTTTCAAGATCATGATTTTATTCATGATCATTTTTGTTTTTGCAAGATCGAGATCGTAACATTGGATCGAGATTTTAAGATCCTGCTAGAATCTCATTTTCTTAATAGTCTTTGTAATATTATTAAAATATATAAATGATTATATATCATAAACACAAAATTATACGAATCTTCAAGTAAACGTTGTCATAAATTATAAATATGAAATGTTTAAGAAAATTTACATGTTTTTTAAATTATGTTAAACATAACTCATAACTTTATAGTTTTTTAGTTTGTGGTCCAAGAAAAGCAAGAACATGTTGGATTAGATCTTAAGATCTTATTGTCAAGATCGGGATCTTATAAGATCTTAAGCTTGCTAAGATCCTATGTAAGATCCAGATCGTTTCTGTTTTGTAGTATCATAAAATCGTAAAATCTTAACATTATGATCGATATCTTAACAACCAAGGTATATAGACTAATTTCAAATCAAATGTAATAAAAACATGTAAAAAAATACAAAATATCACGCCTTTAAATTTGGGGCTAATAACCTATTAAAGCAATATAGTTATCAAAATGGCAGATTCTCAGAATAACTAAAAAAATAACTCTTTTAGACATTAATGTTGACATTTTTGTCTTCATGTGAGTAATAAAGATAAAAAAAATTGTGATGACCATTTTACCATTGAATTTTTAAAAATTGCATCCATTGTCCTAAGGGTAAATTACATAAATGGTCCCTCTACGTTTTAATCTAAAAAATAAAAATAAAAAATCGCATATCACAAAAAAAAATTATTTCAGAAAAAATTTTCAAAAAAAGAGAATTACGAAAAAAGTTTGAGAATTTTTATATCGTTTTCTCGTTTTTATACGTTTTCACCTGTTTTTTATTCACTTTTGATTAATTTTTTTTTTGTCACAAGTGAATTTTTTTATCGAAAATTATTTTTATTACAAAATATTAAAAAAAAAAATTCAATTTTTTTCGCGTGTCACAAAAAAAGATTCTAAAAACCAGAAAAAAAATTGAAAAAAAGTATTTCAAAAAAAATTAGAAAAAAAATTGGAATAAAATTTGAAAAAAAAGTATTTGAAAAACAAAATTCAAAAAAAAAATTTGGAAAAAAAATTTCGAAAAAAAAGTATTTTGAAAAAAATTCAGAAAAATAAATTAGAAAAAAAAAATTTTGGAACAAAAATTTCGAAAAAAAGGGACGATGGACGCAATTTTTTCCAAACGACAGGGACCATTTATGTAATTTAGCCTAGGGACGATGGATGCAATTTTCGCAAACCGACAAGGACCATTTATGTAATTTGGAATGGTAAAATGGTCATAATACTTAAAGAAAGACAAAAATGTCAACATTAATGTCTAAAAGAGTTATTTATTTAGTATTTGACTCGTTACATTCTATGCCATGCGCGGGTGCCATACTAATTATATACTCATGCATGTTACTCCAAGATTGTTGGATTAAGAAAATTAAATGAAGAGTTAATGTGGTTGGGATTACTTTAAAGTACTTGGAGTGGTCGAGATGATAATCAAGAGTCAAGACGTACATACCTATTAGATTTGGTGAAGTGGTATCATAGGTGGCATTCAATTTCTTCCAAACATCTTTGGCTGAACCAAGATTGTATACATCCCCAAGCACTTCTTCCCCAATTGAACCAAAAATCCAACCTTTTAGAAGACTATCATATTGTTTGTGGGTCTCAATGCCCAAAATTAATGGACCAGAAAAAGTTTCATCAACAATACCACACATATTGTGACTCTCCATTAGGCAAAGCATTTGTGCCTTCCAAAGATGGTAATTGTGCCTCCCCGAAAGCTTCACAGAAACAAAGTTAGATACATTAGCATTTGATGCATGCAAGTACCGAGAAGCATCAGGAGGAATGTTTGATGAGCTAGAGGCCATTTCAATGTGGGATGGATCGGACAATGCTAAGTTGCCGTGTTTTTTTTTAAGGTAACTGTTTTCAAGCTTTATGTTTCGATCTTAACACACAATGGATGACTTATATAGTAAGAGAACTGTGAACATGCATGGAAGGGCCAGCAGTTGTGATATGGTCAACACCCAGGTCGTGATACAATTAATTAGTTAATTAATCTTATTATGTAAACAAGTGTGTTATTTATTTACTGTATCATTTATCATTTGTATGGATGTATTATGTCATCTTTGATCTTTCCATTAGAACTTATGGACAACTTCAATTTGATATGTTTCTCCTTTTTTATGAAAGGCAACAATGACATAGAACCAGCAAAACAAGAACTTAGGTCAATGCTAATGACAACCATAAATATTGTGGTCATCTCTTAAAGATACCAAATAATACATCAATTTTCTCTTTATTGTTGGAATTAGATATCAAGACATTCAAATAAATAATCACCAAAACATCAAAGTAATATTATGGAAGCGTATAAGGATGTATTAACGAATAATTAATTAACATAAAGAATATGCGTACCTTTGTTGATTCTAGCCGAACAAGAATCAAATCCACAAACTAGCAACGGATGAACCCTAATTTGATTTAGTTAGGATTATATGAATTACCCTCACTGCTTTGTAATTCAATCCAAGATAATAACAATAGTGTGTTATTACTATGTTCTTGTACACACGCATTAAACCGAATTAAAGTAATGCTAGTTTTAGTAAACAAATAACTTGGTTTTGTGGAAAGACTTGGATCGACACCCTATAGGGTGTACGATCGGTTTTGGAGACAAAAACACACAAAACAATTTTAGGGTTTAGCTTATGAGCACAAGAGATAGAAAAACAAGACCCCTAGCCTTGTATATATACCCAAGTAAACTTGGTGAACAAGTTGGTCCTTGTTTCCTTTTCTTGATGGCCGATCGGTTCTAGGTATCCCTTAGGGATTCCGGAACCTTCCCAACTTTTGCAATTTGATCCTTTTCCATAAACATTTAACGACCGTTAGTCCATTACATTAATTACTTAACGTCCGTTAGTTATTTCGTTTAATAAATAAATAAATACAACATTTATATTTAATTATTAACTTTAAATTCTCATACGTAAAGTGTGCAATCCCATAGTCTCGAAGTTCGATCCTAACTCACGCCTACTAATTTATATCCATAAAACCAACAGCCCCACTGGATATATCTTAATAGAGTGATCACATTCGGTTAGCGTCTAGCAACACTTCGATGCCTCTAGTACAACTCGAGCAAGGCTCCCGAAAACCTTTAATGATTTCTCATTATTATTATCCTTTGTTTCTAATACCACGTTAAATAAAGATATGGAATTAAGTCATTCTTTATATAACTATTCTGCTTTCTCGTTTGTAAGTGATTGACCAAGATTACCGAATCATCTAAACATATTTAGGGAGATTTGGGTGCGGCAAGACAAACATCTTGTCAACCCTACGAGGGCCCAAGAAGATTAAACTCCAAATAAATTTGAAGGAACAAATTCTATCTTGACTACAAGAATAACCCACAAACTTTGCAACATTTCAAAACAACCCTTATGACTACCGCCACGATAGCGTTAAGTTGCTCCACGTAAATGCACTACATTCATGACACTTATCCGGTATCTCAAGTCCGAGGATAACTATTCATAATTTACTTATAACAATATCCACAAAGTAAATTATGTAGTTGGGATAAGTCCTATATTCAATTCATTGAATATCATCCGAAATTGGTATGCATTCTCATCAATATACTTTCAAGTATATTCTACCACATCTCTCGATTTGTCTTAGTTTAATGATACTCCCATATCATTAATCGACAACGGACATTTAGAATAACTAAGTTACTCACGGATTAAACATGCAAATATAGGACAACAATATTATAAATGAAAATAAACATAATCCAAACTTTATTTCATTAAAATAATAAATGTTTTACAATATCCTTTATCCAAATACTAATCACGCTTATGCATGAAACTATTAGCTAAACGAAGTCCAATTCCATTGGCAAGTCCTACAAGCTTGTCTTTAGCTAAAGCCTTAGTGAACGGATCACTAAGTTATCATCTCGTGTGAACTTTCGAGATTTATTTCACCTTCCGGACTTGTTCCCGAACATAGTGATACTTCCAGAAAATGTCCGGTGCCCTTCATGACCTGTGTTCATTGGCAAATATGATTGCGCAGAATTGTCACAATACATATCAATAGGCGATTCAATTGAAGGCATAACACCAAGCCCCGAAATGAATTTCCTAATCCAAACACCTCCATTGCGCCTTCCGGCGTTTATGTATTCGCTTCGCCGCAGACATCGCAATCGTATCGCTTCTTGCTCTTCCAATAATCGCTCCTCCATTGATGACAAAGACATAACCCGTCGAGACTTCAGATCATCTTTATCACATTGCCGGGACGCATCACAAGAACTGTAACACCAAGCTCGTGTCCGGATTTCCACCATACACTAAAACATATCTTTAGTATTTCGAGATACTTGAATATGCTTAACAAAGAATCCAAATGAAGATCACCCGGATTCTCGTTGATATCGACCGGTCATGTTTTGAGCGAACGCCACATCGGCCTTGTACATCTCACAAAGATACATAATAGATCCTACAAACCAAGCATAAGGAACTTTTCGCATGCGTGCCACCTCAAGCAGTGTGAAGCACACATATCGCTACATAAGCCATGCTTTACTTCCATCGGCAAATATCCTTTCTTGGAATTTTGCATATTGAATCTCTTCAATATTTTATCAATGTAAGCGCTTTGACTTAAACCAATTAACCGCTTTGACCTATCTCGGTAGATCTTAATTCTTAATGTATGCACTTCTCCTAAATCCTTCATGGAAAAACACTTCCCAAGATATGCCTTAACATTTTGCATGCTTGGAATGTCTTTTCCCATAATTAATATGTCATCGACATAAAGAATTAGGAAAATTACATCACTCCCACTAACTTTGTGATATACACATGGCTCATCAAGATTTTGAACAAATCCATACCTTTTGATTTCTTCATCAAATCTTTTATTCCATTGCCTTGATGCTTGCTTCAATCCATAAATGGACCTTTGAAGTTTGCATACACGGTTTGGAAATTGTGGATTCACGAACCCCTCAAAGTTGCTTCATATAGATGTCTTCATCTAAGCGACCATTTAAGAAGGCGGTTTTGACATCCATTTGCCATATCTCATAGTCATAGTATGTCGCTATAGCTATGAGAATTCTAATAGCTCTAATGTCCGCTACAGGAGAAAAGGTCTCCTCGTAATCAATGCCATAAGTTTGAGTAAAACCTTGCGCAACTAGACGAGCTTTATAGACGTGTACATTGCCATCCATGTCGGCCTTAATCTTATAGAGCCACTTACTCCCAACCACCGAGGCGTTTGGAGGTAAGTCAACCTCTACCGCACTTCATTTTCTCTCATGGATTGCATTTCATTCATTGCAACCGCCATTTAGCCTTGTCGACTTGCCATGGCGCTTTATAACTAGTAGGCTCTCCAAGATCTCCTAACATAGTTTCCTCAACCTCTACGTTAAGACATAGACGTCAGTGCACGATATTCCTTACGGATCTACTTAACGGAATCACTTCAACTTCGTGGAGGACCCGGACTATCGTGTTCTACCGAAGTACGTTAGTGTTTTCGAAGGTAATGCATCTTCATGATCATCTTCCGGATCATAAACTCTCCCATCGAATTCTTGAGATACGAGATCTTTTCAAGAAAATCTCCATACCTAGCAACAATTACTTTATTATCGTTGATAGTAAAAGTAGTAACCCATAGTTTCCTTAGGGTATCCTACGAAGATACACTTTACGATCTTTGTTGGAGTTTATCTGCCGAGTCACGCCTAACATACGCCCGCAACCCCGCACCTTTAAATAAGACAAAGTTAGAGCTTTACCATGCCATATTTCATATGGTGTCTTATCAACCTTCTTTGTGGGAACCATATTTAGAATACTAATGCAGATTCTAAAGCATAATCCCAAAAGGATAAAGGTAGAGTGGTAAGATTAAACATAGATCGATCATGTCCAACAATGTACGATTTCTTCTCTCGATACACCATTTTGTTGTGGAGTATATGGAGAAGTGAGATTCGGACAATTCCATTCTCGCCTAAGTAATCTTTAAACTCTTGGCTTAGATACTCGCCTCCTCTATCGGATCAAGAGCTTTAATCTTCTTTCCCAATTGCGTTCTACTTCACTTTGAAAACCTTAAATGTTTCAAACACCTCATGTTTATGCTTAAGTAAATAAACATAACCATAACGGCCGAAATCATCAAGAAGGTTAAGAAGTAGCTAGCACTCTCTTTGACACATGTCTAAGTGGTCCACACACATCAAGATGAATAAGACCAAGTAGATCGAAGCCCTCCATATTGCTATGAAAAGGTTTCTTAGTCATCTTCCCAGATATGCATGACTCACATTTATCAAATGATTCATCATTGATATTTTGCAAAAGCCCTTCTTGTTGCAACTTATGCATGCGAGCCTTGCCTATATGAGCAAGTCTACAATGCCAAAGATAAGAAGAATTCAAGTCTAACTTTATCTTCTTGTTAATGCTAAACATTGAATTATTATTATTGTTAGATACATTTCAATCATATCAATTTCAAACACACCATTCACAAGAATTGCTTTAAAATAAAATACACCATTTAAAGAAACATCAATTCCATTATGTGAAATAGTATGAGTAAAACCATCATCCAACAAACTTGAAAAGGAAACAACACCTCTAATTATAGAAGGTGCATAATGACAATTGTTCAATAACAAGACTAAGCCCAAGGCAATACTAAACTAAACGTTCCTATGGCTTCAACAATGTGCATGTGCGCCATTTCCCACGCAGATATTGCTCCCCATAGGCAAGCTTCCTCTTCACTCTAAACCCCCGCAGTATTACAAATGTGAATACCACAGCCCGTATCATATACCCGTGAATTATTATGATTTAGAGTAAATAATTCAATGACAAATAAATTACCAAGTACCGGCTACCGAGGACCCGGCGTTCATCTTATTTGTCCGCAATTCATCAAGATAGAGAGCACGCTTTCTTCCAATGCCCAACTGTCTTGCAATGGTGGCATGCTTGATCCTTTTAGGATTATCCTTCCTAGGAGTAGGGTTCTTCTTGGGTTGAGGTTGATAGGCCATCACCGCTTGCCTTTGTCAACCTTTCCTTACCCTTCCCTTCTTGTTGTTCGCACGCGGTTTTGGCTTATTAATTCTTCCACCGAATAGCAAGTACCGGGCGGTAGGAACCTTTGAGGCAACCCTTCTCATAATCAATGAGCAATGCGTGTAGGTCAAGAATCGCCTTCCCACGCAGCGCATATTGAAATTTCGACAAAACCATTAAAATCCTTGTTAAGGGATCGATTAATCGATTCACGACCATGTCATCCTCATAAGTTTTGCCAAGTGCTTTTAGTCGGTCCATGTAACCTTTCATTTCAAAGACATGAGCACTTACGGGTTTACCTCTCCCCGCCATACCTGTAACGCGTCGGTCAAGTCATAAATCTCAACGGCAATGGTTTTTCAAACATAGTTCAAGTTCATTGAGCATATTATATGGAAATAATGTTCGAACCGCTTTTGAAGAGCGATTCCATTGTTCCCAACATAAGACAAGCCACATCATTATGACGCTTATACTCCAGCTTCCACTGTCCTTTTGAGCTTGAGTAGCTTCAGACCGCTTGGTTCAAGCAGGCAAGGTTCATAAAGATATTTCATACGGTCAAGAACTCTACGACAATTCTCAAAGAGCGGTGCCAATCATTGAAATTCTTAGAGCTATCAACTTTTCTCGATCAAAAAGCTTTTGAACGCAGAATTTAGAGCGATGTTAGTGTTATCGGTGTTTTGAGCCATTTCTACGTAAAAAGTTCAAGTATTAGTATTTTCGATAATACACTTTTCAAGAAAATAAATATACCCAACGGTAATATAAACATATAACCATATAATTTTCTCGAAAACTAGGATCCAAATTATCATAGGTTCATCACATCGCTTGATCCGCTAGCAACGAACGATATAATAAGGTAATCTGTCGAACATTAATTGGCAAACAATTTCCAACTCCTAGATCATTATGGGATTTATATTTTCCAACGCTATTGCAAATATAAACATGTTTCATCCCATCTTATGCCATTGAGTCCGTGTCTCACTTCCTACTCAACTTAAGTGTCTAACTTAAAGAACTGCAAATATGTCCATGTAAGGTCTGACTTTACATAGAGATTTACCTCTCCATCACAATCTCGCCAAGTACTGTCATGACGTAAATTGCAACTTCAAGTGTTCCTTTTAATTAGATGGCATATTCTTAATTTTAAAAGGGTACTAGTTTTGATTTTATGTGGTCAAATCAAATATGTACAAAGATGTCATGCATTCATCTTGTAGCATAATTTTAATAAAAAACTTTTTATTACCAATTCATAAAGATCAAATTATCAAAGTTTTGATTGAGGTATTGGGTTCACCAATCAAGGAATTTAGTATTAATTATCATCCATTATACCGTACTTTTGCATAAGTGTAAACACTTAGTGTTTCGGATAATTACCACCAAGTGGCGCATGGAATTAAAACTAATTCGCCTTAAGATGAGCTTGCACATTTATATGGCTTACTAAGTAGCTCCACTCGAACTTACAGGGGAGAGGACTGTGCACGCTAAAGCACAACCTAAGACATCCATTCAAGGTGACTATGCGCACTTCTTTAAACCCCTTTTATTAGTTCATTCGAATGGGTGAGCTGCTCACCATTGTACCAAAGTCACCAATCAATTAAACTATTTTGACAACTTAACTCTTCCAAAACAATAAATTTCGCCATTGTTTAGTCCGTATTATTTTCTATTCAAAATTACCCTTTGCTTAAAACTGCCTAACATAATAAACAAACAAGTAACAAATAAAAATAAACTACTAAAAACAATGCGCACATAATAAACAATTTATACGTAAACAAGTAGCCACATGCAACTTATTCGATAAAATCCTATTAATAATCAATATCTAGGTTAAATTAATGTATATATTAATTTAGGGTTTTCACCCAAAGAATAGAAAGTGAGCCACATACATCGATGAATCGATTGCGTAAACCCTTAATTAATTTATACCAAATTGCACATAATTGATTCATTAATATATTAATTGAGTCTTCCCAATTCAAGATTTATCATAAATAAATATGTCTCAACAATTAAACAATATATCAAAGCAACTTATCCATGACTAACATGCATGTATAATCATGGATATCATAACAATTATACAAGTAAGTCACAAGATCGCATATAAAAATTCCATGACACATAACAAATTATTCATGAATTAATCACGTAATCAATATTAATTCTAGGTTTTAATAAGGTTAGCAAACAATTTTCAAAACCCTAAAAAATTTATGTATATGTCGATTTAAAAAAAATGGTACGCCCAATTTATAAAAAAAATTCGACCAAAACATAAATAAACATAAACCCTAGATTAACATAGCAAACAACATACAAGTATTTGTTTTATTACGCGTTTATGTAATTAATTACTCATTAAAAACCAATGACTCGTGATGCCACCGTTGGAATTAGATATCAAGACATTCAAATAAATAATCACCAAAACATCAAAGTAATATTGCGGAAGCGATAAGGATGTATTAACGAATAATTAATTAACATAAAGAATATGCGTACCTTTGTTGATTCTAGCCGAACAAGAATCAAATCCACAAACTAGCAACGGATGAACCCTAATTTGATTTAGTTAGGATTATATGAATTACCCTCACCGCTTTGTAATTCAATCCAAGATAATAACAATAGTGTGTTATTACTAAGTTCTTGTACACACGTACTAAACCGAATTAAAGTAATGCTAGTTTTTAGTAAACGAATAACTTGGTTTGTGGAAAAGACTTAGATCGACCCCTATAGGGTGTACGATCGGTTTTGGAGACAAAAACACACAAAACAATTTTAGGGTTTAGCTTATGAGCACAAGAGATAGAAAAACAAGACCCCTAGCCTTGTATATATACCCAAGTAAACTTGGTGAACAAGTTGGTCCTTGTTTCCTTTTCTTGATGGCCGATCGGTTCTAGGTATCCCTTAGGGATTCCGGAACCTTCCCAACTTTTGCAATTTGATCCTTTTCCATAAACATTTAACGACCGTTAGTCCATTACATTAATTACTTAACGTCCGTTAGTTATTTCGCTTAATAAATAAATAAATACAACATTTATATTTAATTATTAACTTTAAATTCTCATACGTAAAGTGTGCAATCCCATAGTCTCGAGTTCGATCCTAACTCACGCCTACTAATTTATATCCATAAAACCAACAATGCATGCCATCTACTAATGAGACTACACCTATTTATACTACTATATACAAGCTTCTACAAGGTTCTTTCGGAAGCTTCTAGCTTATGAGATTTCCATATGCTTCTAGTAAGTTTATAGAACTTCCTACTTATTCCATCTTATTCAATAAGCTTCCAAGATTATCCATCATCTTCCATGGGTTCTAAACTCTTCCAAGCTTATCCAATACCTCTTAAGAGAAGTGTAGAGTAATCCGGAATCCCGATCATACTTGAAAATGATCTAGTCGAGTAGGCGGGTCGTGACATCCTCCCCACCTAAGCTCGCGACGCCCTCGCCATGCCATCCGTGATACTTCT